>JAOTQQ010000032.1:9324675-9389281 GCA_026546715.1 Gallinago undulata
GACCCAGTATTGATCCCTGGGGGACACCACTGGTTACTTGCTTCCAGCTTGAGCCTACTCCATTAATCATTACCCTTAGTAGTTTACTTAATGTATGGAATCTGTTGTGGGATTTTCTTTGTTTGTTTGTAGTTTGTTCAGAAACATATTAATAGTTTGTGAACACATTGCAGTTCTAAGCAACTTGGCTGAGAGCCAGTTGCACAGACTACATTTATTGGATGCTTTCTGTCTCTGTTTGCCACCGGTCTTTTATAAGCCAGTCCAGGCCTTTTTGCAAAGAAAATCCGAAAGAGAATAGAGTAGTTCCTTTCCTTCTTTGCATTTTTTCCTCAGGTATTATCTTGTATTTCCAATAAACAGTCTAAATTGAAGTAATTTAGTTTACAACTAGAGGCAAGATTGTTAGCTGATACAAATATTGTTTAAATTAGCATTCCTCTATATTGGACAATAATTTCAGTATACCTTACGATGGAACAAGATGAGAGTTCAGAATGGAGTGTGTTATGTATCTAGTACAATGTGGAAGTGTTTCTGTTAAATGCTGTGGGCTATTTGAGCAGATTCTTACATGGGTTTGGTTTTAGTTCTACTTACAGTTCAAAAAGTGTATTTCCTCTTTGACGTATACAAAGCTGTTCACATTTCCTTGCTTGTTTGCATTCTTTTGTGGGAAAGGATAGTTAATGCTCTCTGGTTTAACAAGCCGGGTCAGCTGCTGGTGATAGAACAGGTTTGTAAAGCCAGGCCGCTCAAACGTCTGGTTAGGGCAACGAAAGAGTTTCTGCTGCTTTAAAAATCACATTACACTATCACTTTCATTTCTGAATTGTTCTTTAGAAAGCTAAAAATGCATGTTTTTCTTCTGTGGTCAGATTGATTGAAATGCAATGTTACCGTTTGACTATTGCCACTACTGGCCCTATGAATTTTTAAGATGTTAAACAGAAGGGCACGAATAATATCAACTCAAAACTTGGTTTGTACATCATAGAATATTAAAAAAATAACATTCCCCCTATTTGCTCAGTCCTGATCCAGCTTTTCTCCCTGTTGCATTGCTATTACCATTTCAAAGGAGAAAAGAACAGAGAGAATTTACAATATGCATTTCTCTTTCACGTTCTCTGTAATAAAATGCCAACAACTTTATTTTCCACGAGGCTATCACTGACTTGCTTTTAATCAAACAAATATCATACCCATTAATTATTGTTTGATTTAATTATTAATCGAAGAATTGAGAAATAGTTCTCAGTGATTCACAGAGGTGCCTCTTGAGCTGTGCAATGTGGTTATAAATAAAGAAGGATATGAGAAAGTAGCACTGCAAAAGTTCCCGGTTAATGTTAATATGAAAGGACTCGCCACAGGTTATTTGCATTAAGTAATGATGACCTGAGATCAAAGTCAGAGCCCACTGGAACTTAAGATTCCAAGGTAGCCTAATTCTGAGATGTCTACTGAAATCTTCCAGAAATGAAATATAAGCTACTGTAATGGGCTATCAAAACTGTCAAGCTGGCTCAGCAGAATGAGTGATGTGTTTAAGTCTGATCGCTTTCAAAAGCTCCGTGAAACTAGAATAGTTCCATCCAAAATGGCCACAAGCGATTCCTGTATCCAATTATCAAAAACAAGCTTAACAAAAGCTGTCAAGTGCTGAATTGTGTTTTGGAATCGTGCTGCAAAGGGATAAAATGATTATCCTTAAAGAGAACTTTGTACATAGATTAATAAACATTTCTCCTACTTAGCGATTTGAAAACAGTAATTAATTATCAAAAGGAAGTAATTCCGTTTTTAGCTCATGCATATACTAAAAGTTTAAACGTTACTTTTGTCGACAAGTTCTCAACAATGCTGTAAAGTGTGCAAGCACAAAAGGTGAGGATTTAACATTAAGCAAAGCCTGACAGAATGTAAGTGCTCACAAAGCTGCTCTTGTAGAAAATCACTGATTATGTAAAATTAATTAGTATAATTCTGATCAGTGATTCTCTCTCAGTAATAGTTTAGCTAGAATTAATAATCAGCTACTCTTTGTATTTTTTAATGTATGCTTCTGACTTCACTGTGTGCATTAAAAATAGAGCTGAAAGAGTTTTTTAGGGAGCCTGGCTGCAAGCTCTTATCTCTTTAAAAATAAAATAAAGGCAAGGCAAGCTTATGAGCAGAAATGTAATTAAAGCCACAGATGAAATTAAAAAGGGTGGGAGAAATGAGGACAGCAAAATTTTCTCTCTTTTCTCCCCTCTAGAATCTAAAGCACTAGGGGTAATGAAACCAGGGAATAGAGGGGAAAAAACTCAAAGGTAGTTTTCTATGAACTAAAAAGAAAGCAGTTTAAAATGTTCAATTCAACTGAAATTTCAATTTCCCAGGCCTTTTGGTGCTCTGCTGAGACTTGGTCTCTCTCATTCTCCAGTTTTAGCAGAGAGTAGCTTAAACATAGAAATATGAAGCTAGGAAAAAGGAGTAAACATCAGTTTCTGTTACAGGTACTCTGGTCTTCTGCTGCCAGCACTTTTAATCTATTAATGAGTTTTCTGGTAACTTGCTGTTTTTCTTGCTGCTTTTCTTGCTGCAATCAATGGCAACAGAAGAATCTGTTTTCATCTTGAGGGGGAAAAAAATTATCTTGTAAGAAGAAGAAAGATTTAAGTTGAGAATGTAAAAGTGTCCTCTTAAAAACAGAGGTTGAATGAAAAAGTCTAAACTAGATAGTTTTAAAATGACTTTTTATTGTTTAATGTTTAGATTGTTTCAGCAAAAAGAATTAAAAAAATAAACAGCAGCATTTGTGGCACTCTGAAATCGGTGGTGTTTGTTACTGAGAACAATTCAACAAAGACAGCTTTTGTGTTTTGATGGCACTGTAAGATGCATTCAGAGAAAGATTTTGCCATCTGTCTATGGAAGTAGATACTTTGTTGTTTCAATACTTAATTTTCAATTAAAGTTGATCTTTTGGAAGACAGAAACATTATTTCCTATATTTAAAAGTTAACAGCAGCAGTTCAAAATTACTAACAAGTTTCTTTTACTATATTGAGTTTTGAGTGTGTCTTGAGTATTGACTTGGGTCTAGGAGGTGAAGGTGAGCATTATCTTCAAACTTTTGTATGATTGTTTTATTATCTGAGACAGAAAATAGTGCACAGATTAGGAGCAGTTAATGCCCTGTGTCATTAATTGGTCCTAAAAGTGTTATGGATCAAATTCTGGCCAGTGTGCATGTATAATATGTAACTTGATAAACATATGTCAGTGTTTTACATTGCTGAATCAGAGATACAGACTATGCAGTAAATATTTATTATAAATTCTTACAAGGCATTCACTGTGATGTTTGTGAACTACCTGAGGGTCTGGTTGGAATAAAGGCTTTTATTCACGTTTTGTACACACTATTTCATACTTTTATTAAGTGCTTAAGCCCTGATCAGGCTTCTGGAGCGGAACTGGTGTCAAACTGTATTTGCTGAAACTTATAAATGTCTAAAGAATATATCCAAAGTTGGTATTTCAGAACTTGGGTTATCTAATTTTATTTGCTGGGCTGCATGTCTCATATTTACTATTTGCAATATTTTTGCTTTTAGGAGTTTTGCTGCTTCTCTAATGGTTTTCAGTAGATAACAATTCATGTTTTATAGTGCAACCTGCATCACATGGATAAATTACGCCTTCAGACTTCATTGTCTTTCAAGTCATGGATTAAGCTAAGATAAAGAACAGTTCACCTTATTAAAAATTTCTAGTTTTCCTTTGTCATTTAGATCATTTTTTATTTCACTTACTAGAACAAAAAGAACTGGAATATTTTATGGAAGACATTTCCAAGGACATCTCTATCTTGTATTCTCTCTATAAATTCTGAGTTGTATAGCTAAGAATTTTTCCCTTGGAAAAGCTGTCATCAGGAGAAATTACTTTGATTATAATTTTTTTAGCATATCATGAAGAAAATGTTGTTTTGTTTTCGTTTGTTTGTTTTTCTTAAAAATGAGTTTGTTGCAGCAGAAAAATATAAATGCTTTGACAAAACCCAAAGGTACTTCCAGGAGTTTCATATGGCAAGCGCCATTACTTATTGAAATACCAGAAATCAAATGAAAGAAGTGGAATGTACTTAATGACCCTCCTCTACTGAGATAGCATGAAGAAATATACTCATAGGAAAAATTTAGCAGATAAAACTTGAAATTGAAGCCTAAAATTTTATTTTCATAAGTATCTGTAGTGGAAAACTGTAAGACTTGATAATATCTGTTTTTTTTTGCTTTAGAATGAAAGCAAATTTTAAAATTAAAAATAATTCCTGTGACCAGTATATGGCAATTTATTTGTTGTATTCTATGTATCAACCACTATTTTAAAATGGCATAGCAACTAAGCTGAGTCTTAAGTCCTAAGTTGTAGTAATATCTTATCTGCAAAGATTCAAAATTACTTTCTTTAAAGAAAAAAAAAACATAATTTTTTCCTTTTATTTACATGAAATAGTTCTATATTGTGTATAGGGAAAGAACATTTTTATTGGGAAAAAAAGCAAGCTGCATTACAGGACTTCTGTAAAAACTGGCAACGTTGCCAGTGTTGGATAGATAACTGGATAATCAATCTGGATTCATAGACACCATTCACATTGTCTGTCTTTTAGCAAATGTGCCTCTAAAATTTAACACTCTGCCTGTCTTCACTGGTGAAGAAGGTGGCTTTGAGAGCAAGGCAAAACACAGCTCTTGTAGAGCACACCAGCCACAGTGAGAGCCTGGCTGAAGTGTCTGTGAGCACTGTGAGTGATGTTCCTGTTTGAACAAGAAAAGTTTTAGGGTACTGCTTTGGTGCTTCTTGGAGTAGATTTGTCATATTTTTTATATGTAGATGTCTGGATATGCCACACAAGTAACGGATTTTTTCTTAAATGAGATTTTTCCTGTTCTCAGTTCTGTGTACCAAATAACTATATCTTCTAGGAAATATTTGAATATTCCTAGGACCAACTGAGAGTAAACTTAGCAAAGTTCTGTATGACAGATTGCAAAGATTTGTATGAAACACTGCATGCTGCAGGTACCCTGTCTCTTGGTACTTCATGCTGTGACATGTCAGTAAATATTCGAGTTGTGGCGCTGAAGATCAGGAGAAAGCAGTAAATGATGTATTATAGCTGCTTATTTTCCATGACTTGTTCCTTAATGAGTTCCTTTTAGGTATGAGCTTGGCTGGTATGATATCAGCCTGGGAGTGAATTTTTTTTCACTTAATTTGATCTGATCAATTGAAAATAGAAGCATGTTTTACCATGCTCTGAGTAATTGCCCTTGAACAAAAAATACGTATCAAAAAGTTCAAATGTTTTGAACGATATGTAGAGTGTCTCTAAAGAGCAGGCAGGTTTTCTTTAACTGTTCAGCTCCTGTTGGTCTGCCACTTTTAACCTAAACTTCAAAGTGACAGTGGTTGAGATGGCGCTCTGGTTTGAGATGAATCAGGTTTGCTTACGTGATCATAAATAGTAGGTGTAAGTCAGACATGCAGTAATCATTCCTATCTGTAAAAAAAGAATTCAGAGGGAAAACAGAAGACAGGTACTTTGAACCTAATGCCCTGAGTGATTGTTCTGACTTAATGTACTCCATACGCTTAGTGCTTTTAATTAAAATGAAATCTTCCCATGGGCGTTTGGATATATTCTGGCAAATCAATTCTTCCTTTGTCTTTTTATATTTCACTATCTGTCTTCATCTTCTTTTCTTATAGTTTGAGAGGAAACTCCTTAGAGTAGAGGTTTGTGTGGTTTTTGTGTTGCTTTTTAAAGTTGTAACTGTACAGGATAAAGCTCAGTGGAGAATCCTGTTACTTGATCAGAGCTTCTGTGTGCAGCTAAGACAGACAATAGCATTAACAATTACACAGTTCTGGAACAATTTTGACCTGACACAGGACACGCAGGGCTGAAAACAGAACACAGATGAAGCGTCTCTCTTAAAGCAACCTGCCACATTGAAGAAATTTTTTTAAAAAAATAATCTTTGCCAGCAACACTGAGAGGTATACTCATGTGAACTTTTGCAAACATTATTCTGGAAATGCCATTCTAAACAGACACACCTCTATGAACAGTAACCTGACATTTATAACTACACTAAATAATGCAACAAAAGAATTTTGAAGGTTCATGTGAACCTTTCCACATGCAGACTTTGCAGTTTCTTAAATAATTTACCAAGTTTAGAAACCATCTCAGTGAATCAGATTTTTGAAACACAAAGCAAATATTAACTGTTGAGTTATATGAGAATTTTGAGTTTGTGTCAGAAGGAAGATGATGTAAATCTTGTATGACTTGTGGTTTTGCAAAACAGTGAAGCAAACTACTTTTCCATTTCTACTAGTACAAACCAAAGCACACACCTAATTTTTGCAAGGTGAGATATGCCTCAAAATATTTTTACACTGAATCAGGTGGTCATGGTAATAGTTCAGTCACAGGAGAGAAATGGCTGGCTGTTTCTCTGTGGTCTTGTACTAGTGGCCATGGATTTCATACTATCAGGATAAAATTCCCTCCTTATTGGGGTGAAAGTCTGTAAATGTTAACAGTGGTTATTATTTGCATTTTAATTAATAGTTATATTATCAAGAATGTTATCATTAATAAATTTGTTATATTGTCTTCCATTGGAACCATTACCAACTTTCTTTAGTCTGACCAAAGTTAATGAGATATTTACAATCAACTGTCTCATTACAGATAATCTATGCCTAGTTTTATTTTTTATTATCTCTTTGTTTTGAAAAAAATGGTGAGTGCCTGCCATACATAAATGTAGGTTATAGGGATTTTTTGCAATATGTGAATTATTCAGCT
Source organism: Gallinago undulata (assembly GCA_026546715.1). NCBI lineage: Eukaryota > Metazoa > Chordata > Aves > Charadriiformes > Scolopacidae > Gallinago > Gallinago undulata. The sequence continues at coordinate 9,331,559 of JAOTQQ010000032.1, forward strand.
GGTTAATGAAACGATAAATATCCTAAAAATTGCTGAGAGTTGATAGTAATATTTTTAATTTATTTAAAGAACTGAGGACTACGAAGAATTCACTTAGGAGGAAGAATATGCGTATCATGCCATAAACTATGGATTCAGCATTCATTGAAACATGTCCTTTTCAAGGTAAATTAGTTCGCGATAAATTCCACATTGCCATGACCAGAGTGCTGACAGCATCATCAAATGGTGGTAAAAACATGTAGGTGTGAGTACAGTTATGCCATTCAAAAAAAGCATTATTCTTTCCAGAAAACTTGCATCTGACCAACATCTAATGCAAGGTAGTTGTTTAAAGCAAGTTAAGGTATTAAACGTCCTATTCAAAAGTATTATTTATTAATTTAGTGGTAGTGCATCTAAATGAAGTAAACTTTGACTGTTTCTTTAGTACTTGAGATGATCTCGAGCATCTTGATAGGTGTGCAGTAGTGTGCCTGTTTTAATGGACCTGTAAATAACTTCTGGCTTCTTTATCTGGTGATTAGCAATGTGACTTCTGTATAATATACCAAGTCTGCTAATGTCTCATGTGCTAATGTCTCTCTAATTTAAGGAACCATTTAATGGTATAGAAATTATTGATACCTACCAAGACACAACTTCAGTTCCAAACTTTTGAATTTCTCTTTAATGGCTCATAAATACTGTTTCATTCATTGTAACTTTTACAAGAAATTGACTTCCTACTTGAACTTTTCAGGGAGCTGGACTCAATGACCATTATGGGCCCCTTCCAACTTGAGATATTCTGTGATTCTATGAAGTTTTATTAATATGAATATCAGAGAAGAATTTTCTTAATATTCAGGATTGTTTGGGGTTTTTTTTTGTTTGTTTGTTTGGTTGGTTTTTAATTTTGGTGTAGTAGTAGAATATATTAGAGTAAAACCCAGGAAACTGTCCTTTTTAGAATATACCCCCATGTGACTGCTAATAAGCATATACCTCAGATACTGGAAAGGTTCTTTATAATTCTTTGAAAGTCTGTCAGTATCCCTGTGCAAGATACGATTGGTAACAGAAAAGACAGAAGTCTTTATTTCAGACCCTTGTTGTCTTGATAGGTAGTCTTTATAATGGAAGTATTAATACGTTTATGCTAAGGTTTAGTGTCAAGGATTAAAATTTAGTTATGCAAACACTTCCTTCATAATATAGCATGGATTTGTAGCAGAAGACTGTTTTTACTTACACAGATTTGTTCTTGAAATGAACTTTTCTGGAAATTAAATCATACCTAATTTTTCAGGTGTTACAATAATGTAACTTGACATCATTTATTAAAATCTGAAACAGAGAGGGTCAAGACTTCTGAAGCTGACCACTGAATTTGGGTCAGAGTAAAAAAAGCTACTGTACAACAAAGATGACAGAGCATACAATATCCTTTAGGGATTAATATTCAAAACATCCAAAACGATCTTGTTGCTGCATGCTATGCTGGGTCAATAAAAGAAATACTAATGAATTGCAACCATTGTATTTAAACAAGAGAAGTGTATGAGCGTCTTGTTCTGCGGTAAGGAACAATTGCAAAATAATTCTGCTGATAATGGGTGAAAGTTAAGAAAGAAAAAATTAAAACAAAAAAACCCTGCTGCTTTCCCTTAACCAGTCTGCTATTTCAAACCAAGTGAACTTGAAGTTTCTTTAACTGGTGAATATAAGATTTCTTAAAATAAAACTGTTTAGACTGGACCTGAAAGCATTCATTTAACTATAGAAGATGTAGGACAGCACAATGACCTCCTGAGATTTCCTGGTTTATTTTTTAGGGGATTAATTTTCTTAAGGATTAGTTCAGATACTGCTGAAGGCTGTGTCAGATTCTTGGTGGATTTGCCTGATAGCTGTACTCACTCTAAACAGGCAAACAAAAAATAAATAAATAGCAACATGACAATCAGTTTGTGAAATGTCAGTTTTAATTTCTTGATTGGCTCACCAAACTCTGCTCTCCCAAGAATGGATAGGAAGGGAAAAGCAACAGTTATTTTTGACATGCCCCTAGGTAATTACATTCTTCTTCATCAGACAAGAATGTGTATGCTTGACTGCACAATTCAGAAATTAAAAACTGCTGCACTTATTTGAAAGGCATGTTTTCTTTTGGGGTTTGTGCCACCATTTAGAATAATCTTTGTCTCTTTTTAGCTGTGATCCTCTCTTGGGGAATCAGAGGGTGGTTTTTTTTTTTTTTTTAGCAGTATTGATGAAGATATAGCTGATCAACAATAAAGCAGCACATTTTTAATGCAAAACCAAAAGGAACTTTTGGTGGGCTTCCAATTAAAATTTTATTGTAGTAATACGGAAGATGGGAGCAGTACACATGGCAAAAGATCCTGCTGGAGCAGTTTGCCTGTTGGAGCATATTGGGCCAAAGAGACTGTATGTTTCAACTATGAGCACAGTGGTGTTACGTGTGAGGAAGTTGACGGACCCCTTGTCGCGGTTTTGTGATACCACCTTGCATGTGCCCTGGGGAGCTGCTTGGTGCTAGGCTGAGGCAGGGACACAGACCTGTGATTTTGGTCACCATCCCATAAGAAGGTGGGACAAGAACTTGCTCTTAGAGGAACAGGAGGAAGAACTCAAATTTATTTTTTTTTTCTCTACCCTCCAACCTTCCATCCTCAAGTTTAAGTGCAAGAGAGTGGAAGTGTGTGTGCAGCTCCCTTCTCCTGAATCATCTTTATGGGGCATAGCCTCTCCCCTGTGGATGGCAGAGGACATAATTAACTAGCTTTCATGGAATGCAGAGGTGGCCTATTGCTTTTCGCTAGGAGATGAATGAGGATGAAATTTGTCAAACATGGATGCTTGACATTGGACACAAATTTGGGAATTTAAATCAAAATTGCTTTGTTTTTTGGGCATTGAACTTGTACCTTCTGCAGCAGCTGTACGTTTTGTGGGTACCTAACTTTAAAATGAGGCTGCTGTGGTTAAAGTGCTAAATATGCATCACGGCAGCTAACCTGAAGCGTTAAAAATTGAAAATTCTGGCTGTGGCTGTCTATGCAGTAATTTTTTTCCATTCTTTATTTTGTATATGCACAGGTCTGTTAATTCGTCAATTAACAAAAGAAACCACAGTAATAAACTCCTCTAGCTCAGACATGTGGTACATAAATGAGCCAGCTGAGAAGCAGGAATTATTTCCGCTTCATGATACTGACCAAATTCACATCAATGTTTCTGAGTAGTTTTTCACATTCTGAACTTGGTAGAGAGGGTTAAGTTTTGTGCTTATTTGTTGAAGGGTTTTATTTTTTCACTTATGGAAAATTAATTTGATCTTCTTTGTAGCTCACTAACTTCCTAATCTCCAAAGCCATATTATCACCAGCTTAAAATAAACTATGCGCTGATTGATTGACTGACAGGGAGAAGTTTTTCTCATTTGGCTGGAAATCCATCCTTCGGCAGAAATTAGTCTGTTTTTTGCCAGTATTTTTTTTTTTCTAAACATTTTATTCCCCTCGAATGTTAAAGTAGTTCTTTCTGTACCGGAAAATAGCTTGGTACTGCTTTCCCCATATTAAAATGCTGCATGTGCAGAACTGCTTGGAGTGAATGTTTATGAATATATGTTCAAAGCTGCATATTCAATATCAAATTTGAAGTCAGACCCAGATATATGTAGAATAAAGCTTTCTGCCTTTTACTAGTTCGTGGTGTTATCATTTATCTGCCTCACCACATAGAGACCTTTGCAAATAAGATAATTTTGCAGCAGTCTACAGCCAAATCTTAACAGCTGGCTTTCTGTTGTGCTCAGATTCAGATCTGAGCTTTTAATGCAGCTCTTCTAGAATGCCCTTTATCACCAGGAGAAAGGGAGAGACAACTGCTTTGCATTTTGCAGGTGTAATGTGTTTTGGGGTTTTTACCAAGACCAAAGTCTCTTGATAACAGCTGAGCATATAAAAGTTAGGAGCATGAAGCTTAATATTAAATATAGTAGATAAAACTACAGATAACCTTTGAAAAACACCTGAATAACATGTAAAATAATACATTAAAGAGATCATATTTTATTTTTGCTTTTGGTGAAATGAATCAGTTTATGATTTTAAGCCTTATGAGATATATGACTGCTCAGCGGGGTTGAGAAATAGTTTCATCACCTACAGGTAGAAAATTGATTTTTACTCAGTGTAAGGTGATGTGTTGTATTTCTTTAAATCTATAGTCGGAAGCAGAACACATCCTCTCATGCTGTACAAAAATCAATTTACCAGAGCAGAAGGAAACCTAAGTATATTCTAAACTGTGTAACAGAGCGGAAACAAAGCAGTTCTGGAGATAGCACTTGGTACTAACTGTAATAAGGTTTACTCTACATTTGTAGAGGAAAGCAGCCTTTTTTTTTTTGGTTCTCTTCATTGTTAATGCATGTCTCTGTAGTGCAACTGGATTCATAAAGCAAAGCAGCCACAAAATGGTTTGTTGTGCTTTTTCTTTGTAAGTATTTATCCGATGATTTTATATTTGGCAAGCAGGAATGCTTCAGTGTCTGGATAGTATGAGGTTAGGTTAAAAACAGTGGGGCAAGGCATCACTTAGCTTCATGTGGCCTTTTAACTTAGATTTTGACCTCTGTCATGAGTATTTTGCTCAGTCGCTTAAGTGGTAAAGGGTACCAGCAGCATGATTTTTGTGATTTGCTCCCAAACAAAGTGTGTTGTGATGGCAGCTGGTGGGAGATTAGTGCTACTGCACTCAAGGAACCAAATGTATAGCCTGGCTGCAATGCAGAGGAGCAATCAGGGTTTTTGCAGATGTAGTCACCGCTGCCTGGCCAGTGCAGCAAAAGGAGTGCACTTGCAGCAGAGACACCCTCAGTCACAGGGTATACGCCTTCCAGTTCAAATAGACCACAATGAAATCAAATTTAGTCCCCAACCCAAATAATTAAACATTGCTCAGATAGGGCAACAAGAGGCATTGGCACGATTTTGGGTTGTGACTTATTCATGTCATGTTGATATTAGAGTAAGTGGAGCAAGTGTGCCCTTAACTGCTGCTACAGAGCTGGTGAACCAGTATCATGCGTTGCATCATAGCAACTTCACCACGGTTTAACTGCAGCTTCTTGGGATTAAAGCTAGATTTTGTTTTGCCTACTGTACTGCTGTCAAGATGTGCAATGTCTCATAGTCATATACTGTTTTTTTGGGAGCCTGGAGAGGCATCATTCCAGGGAACAATAGCAGGTGACCCAGGTTTTCGGGGGTGATCAAGAAGATGGGTCTGCTATAGAATAAGCTATAGACTTGGAGGTATCAGTCCAGTCCTGGTGGACACAAAAATCTTCTATGTATGTGTAACACAGAGACCCTGTGTGAGAGTGACGGTTGTGCTACCGGGTGTGAACACAATTTGTAGATGGGCTCTGATATATTTAAAGAAGACGAGAAGAAAAAAAAAAAGAAATTCAGATGAACTCTCTGGGGCTGACTTAGGCTCTAATGGCATGCAGCTAAACAGTAAAAAAATTACAAAATATTAAAAGAGGAAAAGGTGCGGTAAAGAATAATGAGGCAGGAGGAAGTAGCGTTCTGAGTAAGAGCATAAAGGATGGGGAAAAGATAAATCAGAGCAGGAGGAGGAAGCAATAGATCTGCACTGCTACAAATGTTTGTTTTCGTCCACTTTAGGAACTGCATAGCATCTATTGAAATTAGTGAGAAAGTTACATGAAGCAATGCTGGAGCACTGGCATTAATATCTCTGCACTTGGGTAACTTAAACCATCCCTGTTCTTAATAAATGGATGAATGGATAAATAAAAGACCGGTGTAAGGCCTGCACCTCAGTCAATTGTATTTCGGTTGGTAACACGTTTCTGTTTGTTTATCGTTTTTCCTCACTGCTTACTTACAACTGGATTTTAACCTTGTAAGAAATCCATGTTGCAAGCATTATTCCCACATTAGACAGTGGGACCTAGGGCAAGTTCAGGTTAGGTGACTTGTGTGAGAATGTATTTGCCTTTCCTTAAATGTCTGGAGTTCTTTCTTTTTAAAGAAAGCCATCAGATCAATTCTAATAACTTCATAGGATGTGGTATCACTGCACATCACACAAATTGGCTTCATGTAGGCTTTCATGGAACGAATTTGGCTGGTTTTCTGTGCATGTGTGTGTCTGTACAGATAGCCTTGCAGGTTGTGGTCGGTCCATGTTCAGCGTAAGCTGCAGAGTATGCCCTTTTGACAGCTTGGTCAGGTAGACTGCTATATTTCTTAAAAGAAAGAAGAATTATCCTGAGAGAGGTTGAAAAATGTTACATTTAATCCTTGCAACAAGAAATCATTATGCATTGCCCTTGGGGAGATACAGAAAACTTCTGTAATGGAATGTTATTTATATTTGATAGCCAAAAACCACCAGCAAAGAAAACACACTATTTTAGTGATGAAACTAACTCCCCAGCTACTTGATCTACCAAGGAAATACCACTTAAAATTATTTGTATGAGAAGTAAAGAACCTGTGGCTACACCATTCAGCCTCTCATTGCTGCAAATTAAAGCATATATATAAATTTAAATCTACCTTTTTACCTTATCCAAGCCTGGTGATATACTAGTCCCAAAAACGAAATTTGTAGCACCAGGATTACAGAATGACCTGTCTTCTAGGTCGGTAATTTGTTGCTCACAATTATCAAGTTTTACTGCACTGAGATTTCAAATATTGAGCACTTTTTACATTGGAAAATAGGTACTTTGTGTGTGTGTGTAATTTTGTGGTCCATATAGGTATTTGTAAAGCATGGTCAGCAAGCTGAACAACTTCTTGCGCCTCTGGAACATCAGAAGTTTAGAAGGCTGATTATACTAGTAAGATATCTGCTTTACCTGGATTTTTACCCTTCTGTTACTGTATTCAAACTGTCTTTTTGTTGCTGAGTAAGAGAGCTAATTTCATTGATTAGACTTATTTAAAACCTGTACGTATTCTGAATTTAAATACTGATTTCTGTGTTAAGCTTTCCTGCTGAAAGTGGAATCCAGCCTCTAAACCTACAATGCAGGACTTAAATCAATCACCATGATTCTATATTACAGTGACAGAATTATAAAAAAATGACTACCTCTGCCCTGATAGAAATTTCTATAAAATTGGTAATAAAATTAAGGTTACTGAAATGAAGAGCTTAGTATTGAACAACTGAACTGTTTTTCTTTATGCTTTCTTATGAAAACAGTAGTTGTGGGTTGCATGGGTGCAAATATTGAGTTTTTTAAATGGTTAACTTTCTATATGGGCATATAATATTGTGTCTGTAAACTCTTCTTAACTCTTCTAGCCCTTGTGCTTCTCTACTATTAGGCCTTACTATAGATGTTTCCCTATGGTTCCTTCCTCTCCCTGACCCTCTGGGCTAGGGGATCCCCTAGTGCATGGTTTCCCAGTACCCTCCCCAGACTTTTCAGATCTCTCCTGGGAATTTGTCTACTCCACTGTGTGGGCATTGTCACTTCTGCCCATGCCGGCGTTGAAACTGGGAGTGCTGAGGTCTGTGGATGGGAAAGCTTTGCCTGGGTTAGTTATGGGCTAGCTTGGGCTGGGATCTCTGTGTTCGTTAGCGTGGAGCCAGGAGGCAGGGCTTTATGGGCTGTTTTCCAGTGCTGTGAGAACATGGCAATGGTGCTTCTTGAGCTCCAGAGTGTAGACTGACTTGTTTGGGTCTCAGTTTGGGCATCTGCGTGCTGCATGCTTTTGTGCTGTTGTGTAGACATGGCTAAGGAGGTTTTTTAGGAAAATACACTAGGAATATTTGCAGAGGTCAGTCCTCCATGACCTTCTGCATTAATAAAAATGGAAGCTCATGAAGGGGTAATTTATTTTTTTTTATTTTTGAGCCAGTATTTTACACATGTGATTGTATACATGCAGACTTAGATTGGACACTGTTCCATAGAATTGTGAAGGCTCATTTGCTCATGACTAATGTCCCTCCTTGTCTTTCAAAATTACTGTTAACATTTAGTTAACATTGTCTTCCACATTATATAACATACTAAATTTGCTGCTTAGACTTGGAAAATACCAACAGGAATGACATCTTTTAACTTGTAAATAACTTGAGTGCATATTAGGAAACGCTTCTAAATATTTTGCAGCCTGATTTATACACTTGGCTCTGTTTTTTCTCTGAAATATTTCTGATTGTTGAGTCTCTTGTTTATCTGTATTTGAGTAAAGCTTTTTTTGTTTTTCTGCATTAGCCTTCCCTTTGAAACCTATTCACATAACAAAGAACAAAGTTATAGCTTTGATTGACAGCTGTAATTTAGAGAATATATCCCTTTGAAGGAACTCTTTGTAATGGCTCAGAATATTTGCTTTCTTAAGATGCAGCACCCTTTCTCAAAAATGATACAATATTCCTTAAGAGGTTTACCTTGTCAAACATTGTTAAAATGTAAATAAAGTAAATAAAATGGATTTGAAGCCACAGGGTGCTTTTAATAGCTTTTTGTCTCAGATGTGAAATAAACATGAACTTTAGCTAAACTGTAGATTTCTTTGATATTGCAGAAAATGACAGTTACATTCCTATGCTGTTCACTTACAGCTATGTCTGGCTTTAATTTTTGGAGTCAAGGGGCAAAAAATGATACCTATGGATTTTGTGTTAAGAAGTGCTTCATAAATTATGGAGGAAGTGAGACAGTTATTGGTATTTAAAGACATCATTCTTGTAGATGAATATTAATAGTGGTAAAAAACCTGAAGGAATTCCAAATAAAAAATTTCTGAATTAGAGCAACTCAATAAAAAATACACAACTCAATAAATAATTTTATCGATACTGAAATGATGGATTATTGAAGTATGCACATTTATGTGCCAGTTTCTGCTAGTTCTTCACACAAAGGAGTGATTCCTCGAGCACAACTCCTTTACTCTTACAAGTTGGTCATTCCTATGTAAACAGCCTGAAAGAAACCTTGGTGATGTTACCTCATGCCACCTGCTCTGACCTTGATGTCTGTATGTAGTGGTTTGAGATTGCTCTGGGTTGGCCAACAAGCAACCAAAACCAGGCAAACAGGAATTGCTGATAATCCAGTTGATTAGAGGTGTTTTCTCTGGTAGAAAAGCTAAGCGCAATATCCACTCCCAAAAGATTGCATAAACTTCTTTACTTTTCACAGATAACTACAAGTAGTTAAGATTTTGATTATTATTTTTTTAAACTTGATTTTCTTACCATAATGAAAACATTCCCAATGAAATAAATATGCAAACTGCTAAGCAAGATTAGACTGACAAGGAGACAAGGACAGTGGAAATGTAGGATGAACACAGAAGATGACAGTGAAAGTCAAGAGAAGAAACTAAATACAGACATAATTTATGGACTTGAGATATGCAGATCTGCTTGGACCTGGCATCCATTTCTGTTAATTTTTTCTCTCCCATCTCCCTCCTTCTGAAATAACTAATAGCTCTGCCTCTCTGCCCAGCCCTTATTTGAAGCTGTGACTAGATTTTTATGATCTTCTCCTGGCTTTAAGTATGCATGTTTTACGCAATACAAAACTGTACTCGTTTTACACAAAATTCTAGCAAGAAATCTGTTCTCTTATCCCTGTTTTTTTTAGGTTATTTTATTGTATTGCCCTAGCTTTCTAGAGAATGTGGTAGGGATCTAGTTGCAACTGGATAAAGATTTAATTAATTTTTAAAGAAATTACTGAGTTTACCCATTATTTCTAAATCTTAGTGAAGGTAATATAACTGATAATTTTAGAATAATTCTGGTTTTGTGAGTTCTCAAAGATTATTGGTTTCAGATAATTTATTCCTACTTACATGAGCTAATTCTTTCCTTTTTTTCTTTTTTTGGTGAATCATGCACAGTATACTAGAGATCTGATATGCAGAGGCTGAAACAGTAATTACAGAGTCACTGTATGGAGCCTTGTGAGATGATGCCCTTACTGTGAAACGTTCTGTTTTGTCAATAAGCTTACATCAATACTTGGCAGGTCATTTATGCAGCTTTAATGTTTCAGAATATAAACTAGACAAAGTGACTAATATAAAATTGGAGCTGCTTTGCATCTGCAATTGACAAATCCTATTTTGAAAGCATGCATGAACATGAGGATCAAACTTAGCTTTTAACATTTATATTTTTTTCCAATGGGGAAGTGTCTGATCCGCTTCTAATTTACCTGTTGTTGATTTCCTGATTTTTTCCTAATCCCTTGCAGCTGAGATGTCCTCACCATTGGAGAAGCAATTAACAAAATCCCTGACTGGAGTGTATGAAGCATCTGTTATAGAAGCATAAAAGGTTAACCTAAATCCCAGCACGCAGAGATGTCAGACTAGAAAAAATCAGCATGGAAAATTACCTGGAGGCGCCACAAGGTTAAGGTGGAGCATATGTATGGTAAAAAGGCTGTTTATGACTAGCAGAATTAATTTTTCAGGTTGGGAAGGCCAGACATACAGAAATGAAACCTGTTTGTGATGACCAGAGATTGTTCTAGGCTCCAGATTTCACCTGGCAAACACCAAGCTGGATTGTTTTTTTTTTTTTTTGGATGTTCACACTGAAAAAAACTTAAGGATTACAGAGATGCCACTAACAGTCCTCTCTGGATGGACTTATGCTTATCAGCCAGCTGTATTTTAAGCTATGCTTTCTTCCAAATTTATTTTGTATTAGGTTCAACAGATTGGTCAAATTGATTCTCAAGAAGGCTGTTCCCTCTTTTCCTGCCTGACAGTGTAAGCTTTTTTTAACCCTTGAATTTGGAGTCCTTCAGCCTGCTTCAAATCCAATGCATGTCGGTACAAGAGCATCTCACAGTGTGCGTAATAATTGTCTAATTTCCAAATCTAAATATTGTGGGTCCTATTTTGTTATATCTGAGACCATGTCTTAAACTAGTGAAGTATATATGTGTCTTACAACTAAAATTTTGGAAACATCCAGGTTAGATCTTCTTATGATATAAACAGGCATTGTTCTTCTACTGCATCTGCTGATCAAGTTAGGTTTATATTACCACATACTCACTTCCAGCTGTTTCCTTGGGTAAAGTTTAATTCTGGGACATTTGCGTATTCTCCAAAGGATTTGCACCGGCATGTGATTTTGTCTAAAATCTGTTCTAAATTCATTCTATTTTGTACTCAACATTTGCATATACGTTTTTCAGTATGTAAACACTCATGCATTAGCGTACGTATGCTAGCACTGTTGGAGCTGGCACAACAGAAATGTGAATATGCTGGAATGAATTCAGGAAAAAAAAGCTACCAAAGAGATTGGGAGATTGAAAGGACCAATTAGTGGGAAAAGATTAAATGGTCTGATTGTGCCCTTTTCATGCAGGCAAAATTCAGCAGAAGATTATGTGTTTGGTTTTGGAGGCAGTAAGGGACAACAGCCAAAAAAGGATATGTAGTTAGGGAAATAGTAACTGAAGGGATCAGATAACCTTCTCAAATGCTTGAATAGAGAAGAAATGTACTTCAGAGCAACAAAATGAAAATGAAAGGTTAATTTAATTATAAAAAAAAATAATTTACAGAAAGAAAGAAGGTGAATAGCAATAAAAGGAGAGGGGAAAAAAGAAAAGTTGATGAAAATGAAATTTTTTAGGATGTGGAATGGTGGCCCCAGGAAAGCCACAGAGTATCCATTGCTGGGTTAATTTAAAATGTAATGATTCCAAGCATTAAAAGAGGTTAAGGCTAGAAAAGACAGGCATTTAGAAAGAATGGAGTAGCAGACCAAAGGTATACTTATCATCTGACCTGTATGTGTATGTACTTATGTGACTATGAATACAGTAATGCTTGAAAAGGATAGATCTTGTGTGTGGAGTTGTCTGGAAATTTTAATGTTTGACTTAAGAATGCCCAGAAGGTGGAAATGCAAGGTTTTATCCTCATCCTAATTCTGGTGCTCTGTATTTTGTTCATATTGTCAAGTACTTAATGTGTTGCAAGTCAGATGTTTAGTTAGCTTTTCAGTAAGAACTCATTCCATTTAGGTGTACACATGGCACATCCAGAGAGGTGGGATCTTTCACCATTAAATACTTGCATGTATACAAGTACTGAGACCCTGGAAACACTGCTTTGGCTTACTACTATGCTATGTGGTCTGTGGGGTTTCTAGATTGAGATTACTTTTCTGTCTTCCATACACAGAATTAGAAATGTTTCAGACTTGAAATCATTAAGAAAGAAGTTTGGCTATTATTTTGCTTTTTTTTTTCTTTTTTTTTTTCTTTTTTTAATGTGTGTGCATTTTCTAATAATCTGGAGAGAATTTCTTTTCAATTTGTTATTGAACTTTTTTTTCTTTCCTACTCACCAGAAACCATGGCAAAAAGTTCTTTCTATGACCTTGGTTATATAAGCTGAGATGTTTATTTTCATTACCCTATGCTGTGTTTAGTTCATTATGTAAGTCTTTTGACAATTCCTAGGATTTTTTTAGATGTTTTACTTCATTTTATATACTGCCTGTAAATAGTTCTTCTACTACAAAATGCAAATTCCCCTCTTGAAGCAACAAAAAGAATGTCAGCATCAATAATGAAGTAACTGGTTATTAGATTTGCATACCAGCTGATATGTTTGGGGGGTTTAGATTATTTCATTAGATCTACCTCCATCCTGAAGGTTAACGCTCTGATTAGACAACCTTGTTTACTATTGCTAATGTGTCCCATGATTGATTGAGTCACCTTATCAACATTTCTCATTTGGTTTACTTTTTTGTTGTTTTTTTTTTTTTTTTTATTTCCTTTAGTGTATACCTGCATATTAGAAATGGGCATGGGGAAAAATCAGAACTAATGCAAAACTCGTAAGTATTTTTTTCTGTTCAAGACTGGGTAGAAATGTCCTATGTGTGTTTTGTCACTGCTGTTTCTATGAGCATATGTAGTTCAGCTTTTCAGTCCATGACATGCACTTACTCTCTGAACACTCACCTTTTCTTTGTCACAAGTTCCCCATATACATGCAAGTTGTCACATCCTAAACAAAAAAGTTTATTTTGGCAATGGGACAGTTTTTATTTTTAAAAACAGCTTGTTTCAAAACTTGCTTGCCACAGCTCTGCCTTTGAAGGGGAAGGATTCAAGTTTTAATGCTCTGTAACTTTGTAGTGGATTACATTTCATTTTGTTTCTGTTTTAATCTTCTGTCTTTTCTTCATCTGAGACAGCATCTGCAGTGTTCTTGTTTAAGGAAAAGAAAAAAACCAACCCAAAACACACACCAACAAGAAACCTGCAAACCCCTTGTATTATGCCAAGTAAACGTGCAAATTCCCTAAATGAGAGTAGGGAGAAAAAAAAGAAATTATTGAAAAATTAAGTTGTCCATTGATTTGAAATATAACTCGACTGTGGCTAAACAACCTCATTGAAAATTCATACTTTGATAGGTTTTCTCAAAAGCCCACCTAATCAATGTTTATTATTCTCACCATCCACATAAATATAAGCTTGCTAATATACTGCTGAACTTGTTTTCTGTACTGTGCTTGCTCTTTTCAACTGCTGACTCATAATGTGTAGGTTTTAATGGCTAGAGTCTTCTATCTGTATTTTCATATCCGTATCAAAAGCGCTGACTGTTAAACAGCTATGAGGAACAGATGTACCTACCTTTTATAATCCTGGTCTCATACCTAGTGTTCCAAGTGACGTCAGGACATACAGCTTAGCAGTTGATTTTATTGCTGTTTACATTTACTGCCATGTGAAGAACATCTGTTATAAACAGGAGTCTGAGAAAGAAAGTGTCAAGACGAGAAATACTGTAAGAATTAAAATTGATGCTGTCTTTCATCAATGTTGAGACTGTCAGAACTTGTACGAGCCGGCCTTAACTATCCACAGCAGGCAATCTGTTGCCAGCCTGCTGTTAAATAACCAACATTTAACAAGAAATAGCGTGTAGATGTACTGTGTGGTTTAAAACGTTGTGTTAAGCATCATTAAAACTGAGTCTCCTTAGAGCCTTATTAAAAAAGTCCTTTCTCTCTCTGTAATAAAACATTTCTCTCTGACTGTTTCAATTAAGGCTCTAACAATACAAACAAAATGCCTCCTAATTCAATACCACACTGGAGAACCACTGTTACTGTCAAGTTGCAAAGGCAGGTGGAAAAAACTAACTCTCTTTACAAAGCCCTGTCTAATCAGCAAATGAGAAGTATCAGATGGCTATATTTTCTTGGTTTTCTCGGGTCCATCATCCCTGTTAGGTTTTATATTTGCAGATATTTCATTGCCAGTGGTTCACTGTTTATGTCAGCTGCAATCCCCTTTATCTAACTTATTGGCACCAAGGTTTAGGATTCACAGAAGCTGACATGCGGAGCATGTCTGCCTAGACTCCTTGATTGAGTGATGTTCAGTTGCAAACTGATGATGTGAAGTATTCTTAATTTGTCTGGAAAAAAAATAAATTAGTAGTACATATACATTTGGGCAGTGTACCAGCAACCTCATCATGTTTGGAATGAATCAAGTTCTTTCTAACACCGTTTGGATTATATTCCAAATATATTCCAGTTTTTGGAATATATTCCTACAGCACAAGCTTTGCCCAGGTGGAGTCCCACAGACTTTCTTTTTGTTGGCGAAGCTTACTGCACTGGAAACTTCATAATTTGATAGAATGGCCAAAATGAACTTGCTCAATTGTATTCTCCGGGGTGTCAGGTCTTAATTATAAGACATAAAGGGAAATTGCATCTCTATGTTAAAAATTTAGGACCTTTCAGACAATCCTAACAGATGAGAATCTTAAAGAGCTGCTTAATTTGCTTGAACTTTTGAAAGTCGAAGACTTTAGGAGTATGAGAGTCCTAAAACTGGAGATAAAATATTAGGCACAACAAGTAAACATCTAGTAGACTTGTTCTGGTGTGGCTGAAAGGAAGAACAAACTGCATGTAAGCAGAGTTGTTTTCTTATGCTGTAAATCAAAAATAACAGCTCTGAGCAAGATAAAAGACTGCCGATGGTGGGTACTAAGTGCTTATAGCATGGAGAAGGCTGTTATATCTTACTCAGTGAAATAATGACTGCTTTTAAAACTATTTATTTTGAATTACATCTTTGGAAATGAATTCTTTTTTAAGCCAGATGAGCCCAGTTACCACTGATGGATTTACAAGTTTTCAGGTTTTAAAACTGAATACCCTCAAAGCCAAAGTTTCACGTATGAATTCCCAAGGATTAACCCACATTTTTTTGAGTTCCGGCTCAGCTCTTGTGAGAGTAACAATGACTAGGGAGACTTTCAGGTAAAATTAAACGTAAAATACTCTTTAAAGCTTTTGGCATTGATGGCAAGGAATGATGATGTGCACTGATCTTATTTACCCCTGTCTGTCTGTCTTTGAGTGTTGCCCTCCCTCCTGGAGACATAATGCTTCTGAAAGAGCTCCTCCTCCTGAGTCAGGGGTTACTCCTTCATTTTGAAGGTCCATAATAGTCTCTTTTGCAAGATAGTACTTGTTCTTACTGCTTTGGTCAGGAGCTTGAGACTTAATGTCATAATCAAGTTCCTAAATCCAGCCAATCCCTATTTGCAACATACTTATATTCAGGGGAAAGGGACATGTAAAAATGTTAATGTGTAACAGTGGATCTTCTCAAAATAGGGCATCATCAGGTCCAACAAACATGTACGGCATTTGATTTAGCATGCATTTATGTATATGTGATATACAGCCAAAATGTAGTCAGTAACACCTTGTTAATACAAAGTTTGGTGCTGTTATGAGTTGCTGATTGTACAACATGTACATTTGGGTGACTAGATTTGTCTTCTTTATTATGAAAAAAATAAAGATGTTAAAAGATTTTTTTATTTTAGGCTTCTTAATGTACAGAATTTTCATTTTAGGCAGTGTAGCATAGGTTTAATTATTGCTTCACTGAAATCTTTGCTTGTGTCTGTGAAAATGCAAATCATATTGTGGAGAGAATGAATGGCGTCATATACCCACAACAGATTTCACTGCAGACTATAGCAACTGTTTTAGATCATGTTATTAAAAGCTGAAAATGTATTGATTTCTTGTGGTCTCAGAAGGGCAATGCATTTTCTCCTGTTCTGAGTAAAAATAAACCAATAAATGGCTGCATTAATAATGCTATTACTGAGTAGCAACAGTATGTTTCTTAATGTCTCGGGCCTCAATCATGCAATCGCTTACTTACTCATATGTTTTACTCTAGGCAGCTTCACAGACCCATTATACTCAATTGGGTCATTTGTCTCAGAAATGAATTCACGAAAATCAGACTTGGTTCAAGTCACACATTCACTTCTGAGTGAATGTGTATTTGCTGTGCATTACAAAAGCCTAACCTGGAGGAAGATATTTCAAACTATTGCAAGCAGTGCAAATTGCTATACAGTGCCTCACTCCCTGGCTGTCTTCATTATTAAGAAGATTTATATTTCATCTTTTGCAGCAAGATAAGTGACATATGCCAACACCGCAAAAATCACAGTATAGGTAAGAGTTGGTAGTTTCTTCTATTAGTTACTTATTAGTCTCTCATAGCCATATATTTCACTTCTTCCAGCCCTCATTCCCTCCATGTATGTGACCTTGTCTACTTTTCCTTGTGAAAAACTTGAGCATCATGTCTCCCTTGGGATTTTGTAATGGGGCAGATAACGTGTTTGGCACTGAAGGTAAGTCATGAAATGTCTCTAACAGAAACTGGAGTCAATTGTGAAAATTATTTCTATGTATTTATTTAAATTTAAGTCACTCAACTTCTGTGAAAAAGGTCTCAAAATACACATGGAAACAATCTATTTCAGTTCTAGGACGCTTCAGTGAACCATAGAAATATGAAGTGACTCCTGTTCTTCTGTTGCTTGTAGTTTTTGCTTGTATCGATACATACTGTGGTATGGGTAATAAGAATTATGTAGGGAGGCTGTAAGTTCATTTATACCTTTGTATTCAACTGGAATGTATGCTCCAAATTACCTGGCAGGACTACATCAAAGATTTTCTTGATTTATTAGGGAGTTTTGGGTAGGTGTGAAGGCCAGACCTACATCTGCAGGTCTACCAAAGGGCCTTGACTAGAAGCCCCAAAATCAGGAGTTAAGAGATCAGAGACAGAAAGAATCACCAGCTGCACAGGATGTATTCCTTCCTACTTCAGGCTGTGAGCAGGCAATTTATTGACTTACAAGCGTTTCTGTTTGACTCTTTCTAACCTACCAGCATTACTGGAACTCCCCCACTGTGCACGAATTGGAATCTAAATCCCAGATCAGACCTATGGATGCCAGATGGAACTTTGCCAATCTTATTACACGAGGAAAAAAATATAAAAATCACCTTTAGATTCCAGAGCTGTCAGAAAAAGCAGTTCCTCCCAGCATGAGAGTCAGCTGGTGGGACAAACAGAGAGTTGTACTCCCTGTTCAGAAGTCTTGAACATAATAAATGTGTGTTGTATGTGCAGGCAACAGGAAGGAGATGACCTCCCCTCAGATGCAGAAAGAAAAGGCATGGCAAGGAAAGCAGGCAAAGAGTTTATCAGACTGATCATTCCCTTTGCTGTTCCCAGGCAAGAGATCTCTGTGGCTCTACTGCCAACCCTGGAGGTCCAAAGTTTCACCCTGGCTAGTGAAAAGACCACAGAGGAAACAAACATTTTATTTTAAAGTAGACCTGCATCTGGAATGATAGTTTAAGAATAATTGTGTCTTAGAGCTAGGAATAGTCTCAGCACAGGTGCACTGGACATTTGATTGCCTGTATAATCAGCAGTTAAGTCACAGCTTAATTTCTGCAGATGGAACAGATATAAAATAATATGGTATCAGTCCTGGGTATTCACTTGTTCTTACTGAACTTCTTCCATCTGTTAATGGAGGAATAATAGGGGTAAAAATCACCTGAACTGTTAACATGACACTTTCATTTGAGCTTCTGAATGTCTGTGTTCATTAGTGGATCTAAGCCCTGCTAAAAGTGTCATTGTCAACAACCAGTTGAAGACTGCACCTGTTATTTTTTTCTAGACCCTGATGGCTGGTGACAGATGAGTAGGAGTGTGCATACATCTCACATTTACTCCAGCTCTTTCTCCTGTGAGAAGTACAGCCTGGGCAGGAATGACATTGCAGACCTCTATTTACTGAATTTTATTTCCAGACACTTTTAGTCCTTAATTTACAGTGTAACATGCTGATGATCAGAACGTTCACAATTAAAGTGTCTCAAAATAGGACTTACACCATAGTTGCTAGGGAAAATAAAGGAAGCTGAAGATTATGTTGTTAATTAGGAATCTCCAGATGAATAGAACGTGTTTTAGATTGACAGACAAAATTTTCTATTTTAAATCTTATGTCTTGAATTCATGTTTAGTCATTTAGGAATGCCTAAGATTAGAAAGCTAAAAGAGATTTTATAGGAAAAATATGTTTTTAAGAGCTTAGAGGCACTGATATAAATTACAGAAATAGCATTTTTCACTTAATAAATCTGAGGCCCTGATTCTTCAAACTGGTCTGTGTATGTGGACTTTTAGGTCTTGTTACATGTTGTAGTAACTATGCACAGATTTAAGTTTCTGTGTATGATCTCAGAATAACTTTGATCATTTTTTATAGGACAGCTAAGCATTTTAGCATCAGCTAGTGTAAACAATAAAGATTTAAGAATGAGAGTACAGAAATATGTTACCATAATTAATATGGAAACAGTTGCAGAAACCTCAATACCTTGAATTTCTGGTAAGTTTTTCTAGCTGCTTTATAAATTATTATCACAGGTAATGTGCATTATCAATAACAGTAATATTTGTGTAGATACTGCCATAGAGGCTGCGGAATACGAAATAACATTCACAATGTAACTCCTGGAAAAATGTGGAATAAAGTAACAATATAAGAAAATTAATATAATATTTAGGTCCAGAAGCGGCAGCACATGAATGGTTGTACAGAAATGAATTAGCAGTTAGTTAATTAGCAGATTGATTTCATTAACAGATTTGCAGAAGAGCAGCAAAAATATCTTAAATATTCTACTTGCATGGCTTGCGTCTTCCATGTGGAGCCTGACAATAGTAATAAGATTGGTTTATGGTGAATGTTAAATGGTGACAGCTCCAGGTCAAAACTTTAAATAGGACACACAAGTCCTCCTTAGATGTTCCCTTTAGGTGTTCGTGTATTGATTGACTGAGGACATTTTCAGAAGTATCCCTTCTTTGCTGTGTCTGCCAGATGTTCAACAAAAAGCTATGCAAAAAAAAAATGTCTTGACAGAAGGTGCTTTAGTAACTCCTTCCTAACATAGTAAATTATATTCATATCCAATGCAAAATCTTTCTTGACTTGAATTATTTGTGCATAAATCTACTTTAATTTCATGGAAACAAAATGCATGTTTTTTGTTTTTTCTTTTAATTTTAAAGTCATCCTGAGTGCATCTATTTAAGTGCTTTAGGTTAGATAAGGAACCTGTTTGTGAAGGGAATCCCTCAGTTGTCCCTACTTACTCTGCTTTGGTTTGATGTGGAGCCATCCCAGTCTCTGAGGACCGGATTCCTTTGGGATGAACCTAAACTGGAAGAAGCAGTCCAGGAGTGCACCTAGCGTGCCACAACCGCTAACAGGCATTCAGTCCACAGGACCAAGTTAGAGTTAGTCTGGAGAAAAACCAAAAAACCGGACCCCGAACAAAAAACCCCAAACAAACCTAAGCAAAATAAAACTAGTGTTCCTGCGTACGTATTAACGTTCTCTTTGGACTTGATTTTCTGGACTGTACTATTTACTGATGTAGAGAGAGCCATCGCTGGCTATATCATCTCTGTGATCAGAGTTTATTTTCATGCCGAAATCAACCCCAAAAGAGAGTTTTAGCCTAAACTGCAGTTTCTGGCTTGAGCTGTTATGGTTGTGGCATTTGGCAGCTGTGGCAAAGGAAAGGTTAGCAGAAAGTTATGTGTACGAAACTGGTATGACACTTTCTGTTTCCTTGTCTTCATGACTGTGTCAACCCTAGTGTCTGTAAAGTCCTTGATCGTTCACAAGGACTTTTAAAAAATTTGTTCACCTGTCATACTTTGTTCCATTTACACTTTCTTCATTCCAGCAAGATTTCTAGTGCTGTCCTATAGAAGAAGAATAACACTTGGTGGAGGAGGTTATACCAGACAACAGCACTTTTCTGGCAGATAAAATTCTATAAATCAGTCTTACACAAATTTTCTCTCGTTGCAGGAAAAAGAATCTGATGGAAAAAAATATTCTCCGTCACGTAATAATTATCCTATAGCAAAATGGTAGGTACATCATTTATGCAATGATTGCACATTGCATAGTTCTTGTAATTTTAATGAAAGAAGATGTAAAATGTCGTATTTATGAAAGAATCTTTTAAAATACTATTGTTATCAGCTCAGTATTATTTGATTTTCCCTTAGGCCATGTTTTCCCTTAAGCATGTCACTGTCAGAAACCAAAGCAAGAATATTACCATGGACACTTTTCAATAACAGATCAGTTAAAATCCAACCAAAAATCCACATAAGAAAACTCCAAAATTTATTTTAAAAATGTCTCTTAAGACAAACAAAATAATTCCTAATTTTATAAATGTAACTTTTGAGGAAAAAGGGAAGATAAAATTATATCCTGTTTAAATGTGTGGTGGTTTGTTTTTTCTTTTTAGAACATGAGCTAAACTGGGACTAGAAATAGTGCCTTTGTGTCTTTGTAGACATGTCTTTGACTAGACATGCACCCTCTCACCCACACTCATTCCCATGGTAGGAGGACATACCACTAAATTTTCCTTTGGATTATCATCTAGGCATGCATGTTTAATGTAGTTATTCCAGAATAACTACGAGTTACCTGATAATACCTTTCTGAATCTTTTTTTTTAGAAAGTAGTATTTTAGTACAGGTTCATGGAACATTAAATCTTAGGGAAAAAACAAAAAAGCTGACCAATACATTATTTTTTCATGGAATTACTGATGGAAGCAAATTCTCACCAACTGTGCTGAATACAAGCGAAGCATTGTTGTCTTCCCTGGAGAGAGAAAATTATGGTCTTTTTTGTTTAAAAAGAAATGCAGACATTTTCTTTCACAGCAATTAGTGATGATGCATGGAGTGAACTGCTAAGTATTCATGACTAATCTGGATAGACAGGGCTGTCCCTTGCTAATCACAATGAATATTGGCCTGTCCATAAAGAGCAAGGAGTGATGATATCAAAGGGAACAGTCAGCTATTACCAGGCAAACTCTTGGCCATGAGCTTCTGCAGATGATAATATGAAAAGACAGAGATGAAATTAAAAGCAGTGTTAACTACCCAGGAGGCAGAAAAACACACAATTGTTGCTTTGCAGTTACTTGTGTATTGTACTGCATTGAGACGATCTTTTTCAATTTTATTATGTACTTTTTGAATGTACAAAATGCTTTGGAATTATTTTTATATGGTGGCAACTGTATGAAATATCTGGCTTCAGCAACACAGAGAGCAATCTCTACATTGAGTATAGGTGGGTTGTTTTTTTATGTACTGTACAGTCATTGCCTTTGGTAGGAAAAATATTTTTTTGTTGAAGTGTGAGCAGTGGTTATGTCCTCCAGAGGAAGTTTTTGAACACAGAGTTTTTCTTTCTGCTAAGTCAGTAAAACCTCTCTTGTCCTTTTGCACCTTCCAGCAAAACTTACCCAAAATCCCCCATGTAAAGGAGGCTGGGTGCTCATTGGTGAGGTCCAATGATTCTGTCATCACCTCTATCCTGCCTCCTCCTGAGAGTATTACCAGCGTGAGTGTCCACAGGAGGGAAGTGGAACAGTTAGTCTCCGCAACATTGTCCTCTCCCAGTCTGTGGAAATTTTGCTGGGTTGCTAATGAACTTATTTTTAGAATGGTTTTACAAACTCTGTTTCTGTGACATAAATACCTCTGAAAGTGTGGCAGCTGTTGAGAACTTTCTCATTATTGATGTTACAGTGCTGCGGACAGCATCAAAGTACAGAAAACTTCCTGACCTCTACACAGATCATCAGGGATCCATTGTGGTTTAGGGAATTAATTGCCTTTTTTCTCCGAGGGGAAATCTTTGCAGGTACAGTTTCTTGGAGTATATCTACATTGCAGTCCCTGCTGTGACTCTTGCTCATGCAGAAATGCTTAGCTTGCCTTAAAAAGAAGCAGCTTGAGGGTTTTTGCTAGTACAGAAAGCTAACAGTCTGGCCCTGTGCAGTTGGGTATTGCATCCTGTGCTGAGTTTTGTACGATCACAGCTGCTCTGCTAGCAGAACCTGGGCTAGCTTGTGAACAACTGGTTTAGGTATGTCTTGAATACCTAAATGATTGACTGCAGTGTGGAGGAATCTTAAGGAGTAGCCTGTCTCCTAGTGGCAAATAGGTGATGACTGAGTTTGAGGAGGAGCTACCCATGGGTGAAGGTTAGAAGGATGTAAGTTTAGTAGATGTTGGTGTCCGTTAACAAGTAAAATCTCCCATAAGCCCTTGGCCACAAAATTCAAGAACAGGGACAGTACAAGATTTAGTATCTGGCCCTTAGAAACACTTGTCATTTTGGGATCAGGCAGAGAGGTGCCAGAAATCTGTAAAAGATGGTGGTCTGGGGGTAAAGAAGGACAAAATAAAGACCTGATGGGAGAGAAAGGATAAAACATCATACTCTCGGGCTTCTCAGTATCATTTTCTTTCATATAAATGCCTTTAATAACTTATCTATTGCAAAAGCCTTATTTTCGTGTTTGCTTCTTGTGTATGAGGAAAATGTAATATTACCCAGGGTTTGGTTTTGTGTGTTTACCTCCCCCACAAGCTCAGGAAAGTGGTGACATTTTCAAATTATTTTCTTCTACTTGAGTTTTCTTTCTTAAATTGTGACTGCTTATCCAGTGTGTTAACCAGTGGCTGTAAAATCACAGCTGAATGTTCACCTCTTCGCCACAACTTTTCTGTGAGATAATGACTAAATTGTATAACTTGATTAGTTTCAAGTGCTTAAGCAATTCCCCACGTTATAAAAATACAGAAGTATCTTTTAACAACATAACATTTCCTTTTGTAAATACTTTTGTACACTTCCTTTGTATCACTGCTGTGAGGAAGTCCCTTAAGTACCTAAAATAGCTCAAATTTGGCTCTGTTATTAGTCTGAATATAAGAAAAAGTTGTGGGCTGAAGATTGGTGGAATTGTCAAGGATTTGTCATAAACAAGTTGCATCAAACAGCTTGAATGCTGTCAGGCTGCACATCACTAACCCCACCATCATTTATATACCTTCAGCAAAAAGGTGTTTGTATTAAGAGATAGCTTACTTCATACTCAGTATATTGGTTGTTAATGATGGTGTGGACTTCCAAATCCTTTTTTCCTTGTTTTGTCTTAAAACTAAAGCAAAAGAAGCACTAAATACAAGCTCTCAGGCCGGTCTGCAACTCATTTGAAAGAGGTATTTAGAAAAGCCTAAAGATTAGCAGTTATGGAAGCCCAGTTACTGTGGTAGGCTGGCTTGGGCCAGCTGCCCACCCAGCCCCTCTCGCTCCCCTTCCTCAACAGGACAAGGAGAGAAAATGAGATGATAAAGCTCATGGCTTGAGGTAGAGATAGGGATATCACTGCCACAGGCAAAATGGGCTCCACTTGGGGAAAATTAATTTATTGCCCATTAAAATAGATTTGGATGGTGGAAAAACAATGACAAAATTGAAACAGCCCCTCCCCTTCCCTTTTCCCCAGGCTTGACTTAGCTCCTTCATGGCTGTAGTGGTGTGGTCTGGTGCGGTCCTCTCCAAGGGGCTGCAGGGGAAGACCCTGCTCCTCCAGGGGTGGCAGGGGAATGTCTCCTCAGGTGCCAGGAGCTGCTCCTGCTCCTCCTCCTCTGGCCCTTGTGTTGGCTGGGCTGTTTCCCTCACACGTTTTCTCCACTCCTCACTGCTTGGGTGGTGATTTTGCCCCTTATTAAATACAAGTTTCCCTGAGGGGCTGAGCCGGGCCCTGTGGTGAGTGGGTCAGAGCCAGCTGGAACCGGGGCCCATGCCCTGTATGGATTTGTGCTGCTGAATTTGAAATAGTATTCTCTAGCTTTTTAGACAAGGAGGGTGAACTGCATCAGATTTTAACTGTATTTGCCTTCATTTTTCTTTCACTACTGCTGGAAAGACACATAATAAAGGTAAACAGAGTTGTTTACGTAATAAAGGTAAAAAGGGCTGGGTTTTGATTCTTCAGTTTTAATGAAGACTGGCCAATTCATTAGCAAATCTGGGAATTTTCTGGTAAAATGCAGACTCTCACCGTTGTAAAGAGTGTGTCCTTTAAGCTATACTTTACCTAGGCCTTGCGTCTTCATTTTTTAAATGTATGCAAAAATGTTAGTGCTTAACTGTAACCTCTTGTGGCACCTTTTCTGTTAGCTTACTTCTGTTAGGGCGGGGTAGCTTTCGGCCAGTTTTTCTATGCTTCACCTATTTTTTTTTTTTTTTTTTTTTTGTGCAAAATGAAAGTTCTTGGATTCCAGGCCTCTATTAGTGCTGGAACGAGTTGTTACGCTAAGGGTGGTGGTATCTTGACAAGGGGAAGAACAGAGGAAGAGGTGAGGATATAGGCCTCTGCAGACCAAAAGTGTAATTCTTTTGTCCTGAAAGGCTTACAATAAGTAAAGATCAAAATGAAGTCAGTGGGCTGCAACAGGTTATTTAGATATGCAAGGGCTCAGGGTCTGGTCCATGGATGCAGAGCACTGAAACTGTCTTTTTTTTACTCAAGAAATCTTTTCTATCTGTGAAGCTGTAAGTTCATGCGACTTACTTGTGAATGCTAAAATTATAATGTGAGCGGACAACCAATTTTTTGGCCACATTTTCTGAGAACAGTTGTTTTCTTAAATGAAGTTCATTAAAAGTGAGTGGTTTGCCAGGAGTTGTCTCCCTCTGGCAAACACAAGCCATACGCGTGGAAAGCCAGCAGCGCATCTGTGACCCCTTTGACCCTCACCAGTTACTAAACCAGTGTAGCTTCTTCAGGCTATCTTATGCTTTCATTTTGATTTAAGCTTGTAATGTCACTGACATATGTCTACAGATCATGTTATTTGAAAGAAAGCGTTTTCAGAAGAAAAGATATTCTGCTGTGGTTAAGAGACTGTGTTCATGTTTCAGAGTGCTGTTCTCTAGGCTTGTGCCCCTGACCCATGCACTTGACTGGAACCTTAATGGTATCGTTGGTTTAGTCCTCAGATGTAAGAAATCTGAAACTAGAAATTCCTACTATGAACAGTCCCAAAGATTTTTAAATTTTTTTACTTTAATTATTCAGAAAGTGATGAAAAGTATCTACATCACAAACTAAACGTCCCCAAGTGTGTACTAAGGACCAGAAAAAAGCCTGAACTAGACAGTGTTTGAGAGAGACAAACAAATTTGCTGTGTATAGCTCCTGTTTTGTTGGTCTCTTGCGAAAATGCAGAAGCTACTGTGTTTCCTGCTCTACAGAGGCATATCTGCCTTCTTGCTAGCCTGCCAGATTGAGAGGTTGCTGCAGGATGGCTCGTCCTTTATCAGTCTGCCAGCTGCAGAGCCTGCGTAGGGATGGAGCAAACATGTTATCTCCTTGTGGAAGGAATGGATGAAGAAGCTCCAGAGAGGGAGGAAGCTGTGCACCTACAAGTCTTACGTAGATAACAGAGATAAAAATCTGCATTCAGGTGGAGGTGTGAGGAGAGTCAGTCAAACTGGGTGCTTTTTGTTCCCTTCACTTGCCTATCAAACCTGATAAATCTGCTTAGGTGTCTGTGGGGAAGAGGGTGGCCTTTGAGAAAGTTGTAGCTGGGGCAAGCAATTACAGGCCTGGGAAATGAAAGTCTGCCAGCATGCGGTTAGCTTGAGCTGCTGGAGAGGAGAGGAGAGTTGCAAGGAGTAAGTGCCTTTTCTGTTCTGCTTTCTTTCCCTCCTGCCCCCTCTTTTCCCCATTACCAGGCTGTACAAACATCAGGCTGGGAGAGCCTTGGACAGTGTCCATGTTTTTGTCATTGCAGATCTGGTATAAGCCAATCGAAGTAGAATAGAATAAATACAGGACCTGACTGAGCCTTTCTGAAGACTGATATGTGAAATGGTAGACTGGCATAGCTGCTTATTTTGGACTGTAAGTTTTCACTGTCCTTATTAAAACCAAAATAAATTAAAAAAAAAACCACTCCAGTTTATATGATTTGATGGCAGAGATGGCTTTACAGCTGGTTTAAGATGGTAGCTATCACTTCATCTTGAATGCAGCACACAGAAGAGCTGCATATAAATAGTGCTGCACCCAGCCAATGTTTTACAAAAGCAAGTGCTCTAAAACATCAATGCATGATTCCAGGTTTTTTGCTAGACAGCTGGCTCCAATCAGAGTGGCAATTTGTTACCTATTAGTAAAGTCATTTTGCTGCTGGCGGTACTATAAACAGAGCTTATTTGACTCTCCTTTAGAAATAACAGTTATTGTTAGTCCTTTTTACTGATAATGCAATATATGGTGGGAATAACCACATAGTAGATAGAGAGCAGTACTTTGTGACATTTTTGATCCCTTGTCCCAATTGTGGCTATACGGAAAAAACTGATGTCAAATGGAAACTGGGGACAGGAAATGAAGTAACAGCCATTTTACGACAGGCCTGAGTTTGTAGTGCTAGTGTATGTAAAATGCTATCAAGATGAAAATGATGAAGAAACTTCTGCTTTGATCTTTTCAAAACAGTTAAATATGAAATCTTGACTTGGGAGGAATGACTAATGGGCCACCTGAGAACTGAAAAGTGTTTTATGAGAGAGTGTAATCCCTGTTTATTGCTTAGCATTTCCTGGAGTTGTCTTGCTACTTAAGACTGAATTTTTCTGAGCAAGGCCTGAATAGAAACTGATTGAATTGAGATTCTTCCTTACTGAGATAATTATTTATTTTTCCTATGGATGCTGCATCTGCGATTTTTGAAGGAATATCTCAGCTTTCTTTACTCCAGCCCTTAGGAAAAAACCAAGAAATTAATTTAGGCGTGGCTAACATGACTTTGTGTATGAACTAATAAGAGTGAGGAAACAGCTCAACATATATATGTTCATAAAGAATTTCAAAGCCAAAAAGGGGTAACCTAAATGGGTTGGTAGAAAGTGGATTTCACAGTCTTAGATTATTGTGGCATTGAAAGCACAGCAGTATTTTTCTTGAGCGAGCAGACAAGATGATTGTATACACGGGCTACTTTCCAAATGACCTAGCTGTTTTGAGGGAGGGAAAACTGTATCCTCTCTGATTCTGCAGAAGCAGCAAGACCAGAGACCAATTAAAAAAATCTGTATGAAGTCTATAGCAAGGCCTTATTCTTAGGCATAATTTAGAGATTTTTCTCTCTCAAACCAGTTTTATGAGCAATTTTTAGGCAGTGCTGTCCTCTTGCCAGAATTGAGATCTTATCTGTGCTGTTACAGTCGTGAGGTGTGTGGCACTGTCAGGACACCTTAATTTCTACCTGAATCTCTTTGTGAAAGCATGCTGTGCTTCTGTGTTCTGAGTTCCCTTCGGAACCTCATGGAGCTCTTGTGACCCTCATTGAGTCTTAAAATCTGTATAGACAAACAGCAGACAGAAAAAAATAGTCCCTGTCCATAGTTTTGTGTGGATTTTTATTTATTTATTTATTTATTTATTTATTTTAATCAAGTGTCTCATGTGTAAACATTTTTGACAATTGGTGAATTATTCCCACTCTTGGTAAAGGGGTGCCTCCTCACGTTTGGTTTGATGAGGACTATGCAAGCATTTAACAGAGGGGCAGTGGATCCATCTAACGTTGCTGTTTCTCATCCCACCATCGAAGTGGAAGTGGGATGCGTCAAAGGTGGCAGAGCCTTGTTCTGAAACACCCACCACAAAACCCAGTGTTAACCAATCTGCTGTCACAGGTGATTCAGCTATGTTGATGATATCGCTAATGCCCAATGCGAAATAAGACTTTGTGTCAGAGTATGTGCTCCAATTCCTTACATGGATTGCAGAATCTTTTCTCTTTTCCAGTGAAACACAGGGAGAATTAAAGTTAAATTTGTTTACAAAGTGTGCTTCTCTAAACAGTTTTACTTCAAGGGCAGAAATTTTTTCTTGCCTGTCTTTACAGCAGTGACAGAAAGAGATGTGTACCTAGGGCAAAGTGTGTGAGCCTGCCTACTTTCTGCAAGTCATTCTTCAGCACTTGGAGTTGTGTCAGGGACATCAGAGACCTTGCCTTTTAGTATTTGTTTATATCCTTTGAGTCTTGATCTAGGCCCTTGGTGTCAATGAATTTGTCTAATTCCTTTCTGAATTTTCTGATAGTGTCTTCCTCCACAACTTTCTATAGCAGCAAATCCCAGAATTTTAATATCCACTGTGTGAAGAAGTACTTTCTTTTATCTTTTTAAAATTAATCCCCGTTTAGTTCCATCAGGTGGCTCCTAGCTGTGGTGTTGCCAAGTTCTGCATATTGCTTGCATGATTTTGTAAATCTTTATCATCTCTCTCTTGGGACTTT
The DNA here is from genome assembly GCA_026546715.1 of Gallinago undulata. Lineage (NCBI taxonomy): Eukaryota > Metazoa > Chordata > Aves > Charadriiformes > Scolopacidae > Gallinago > Gallinago undulata. The sequence goes on from JAOTQQ010000032.1 coordinate 9,360,235, forward strand.
TCTCCAGCCTTTACTGTCTCTCCTCTCAAGGCAGCTTTTCAGCGTGAATGTCTAGAATGCTCTCAGGTGAATATTGTTGGGCTCTCCAGACTTTCTGACACCTGATTTATCCATCTGGTTTTGATACTGTTTTGTTTCAACCAAGCTGATAGAGTTCCTCTGACCTTTCCTGCTACAAGGAGTAAGCTGAGTGCAAGAACCTCAGCAAGGACCAGCAATGCAAAGCAGTCACTGAGCCTCTCTGCTATGGCAGTAGCCATCTCAAGTACACCTCTCACACCTTTGTTGGCAACCTGTCCCTCTGACAATCCTTTCTTGGCTTCTTCCTTTGACGTATTTTCAAGCTTTCTACACTGTTTGAAAACACTTTATAAGGCACTCCTCAAATCCCTTTTTAGTTCTCTTAATTTGCATTTTAGAGTGGTTCTCTCCTGTTGTATAGACTTTCATGTTCTCCTTAACTGAGCAAGCTTTCAGTCCCTTAAATGCTGACATTTTCTGTAAGATGGCCTCTGTAGCATTCTTTCCTATTGGGGTGTGCTTGGGTTTTATTCCACATGCAAGACTTATTTATTTTTTTATTTACTCCACTTGCAAGAATCTTTTTAAGTGTGCTCTGCAATTATGTAATAGAGCTTGATTCCTCATGTAGTTTTGATATTTTTATTTAATATACGTTCTTGATCAGTTTGTTTATTTTTGAAGTCATCTACAGATTAGCTTGTTTTCTGTTGCTAAGTTTGAATTGACATCAAGATCTTTCTGTATTTCAGAGTCCCATTAGTTACACTACTATCATGTTTTTCTCAAGAGCTATCCTCAAAGACTAGACTAGAAATCCTGTCCAGTCGCTTCCAAGATGTTACTGTGTTGAATATTTAACTTGTGAAGTGAGTACTAGTCTTGCTCCTTTGTGGATTCAAATTAGCACTTCGGTTTTTCGCTTGGGTTGACGTTTATTAACTAGTAACTTAAAATGTATTTTGTTATGCATGCATGAGATGGCTGTAGGTTCATTTAATCATTGCAGAAAAAAATATGTTGGCATATATCCTTTTTTGCTCAAAGGTCAGACATTTTAGTTGACAAGTGGTAAGATTTATGCTTGCTCTGTCTCTGTGTCACTGAATCTGTGTATTTCAATTATCACAAAAGTTGTTGTCTTCCTTGTACAGAATCCTAGACCTGCTGAAATTAGTAAGAATTTTGCCGCCAGGGAATGAATTTTAGTCTGTTTCCTTCCTGTAACTTCGGAATGATGCAGTCACCTTTTATAGTTCACCTTCATATTGCGTGTGACAAATGTCCTCTCTTTGTGTGCTTATCCAATTTAGGAACTTTGGCCGTATTCACTGGTAATAATTTTAAGTGGGTGTTCCTCTGTTCATTGTATATAAATACTATTACAATTAAGTCTATATTTCTAAAACTATGAATTTCTACTGTAGAATAAATGCCAGCTTCCATTTTATCTAAACTCTATAATTTTCCCATTTACTTAGTTTCTATTACTTTATGCTCTCTGTTCTTTTCCCAAATGCTAACTAAAATACCCATTGTTCCTGAATTGGGATGAGATTGCTTATTGAAAAATGTCTCAGAAGATTGTCATTGCTCTTAGGATATATTCTTTGTTTACAGTAGCTTCTTCTGTCGTCACAAAGCTCTCATTTTGCCATGTCCTGGCAACTTAAGTTTTTCTACTGAGCCTTCTGAATGCACAGGTAGAAAATACAACATTCAAACACCAGTGCATAAAATTACAAGGTTTAGCAAACAATCCACCAGAGAGGCATCAGGTTATATATTTACCTTAGCACTACCTCCATTATTTCTGTGCTTCCCTGCAACAGTAATAAAATGTGCTCACTAGCCTTTTTGTATGCAATAAGAATTTTAATTTACTCTGGAGGAAGAGCTAGTTCATAACTCAATAGAACTGACTGGGCTCATAAGTTATTTAGCTCAGCTTCTTGTGATAAAATCTGGACACGAAGCTATTTGTTATGTTTTGTCTGCCCTCTCAGCCCTGTAAGCTGACTCAGAGCTAAACAATTAAAGTGGCAAATTGATTTGTTTACAATGCAAATCTGAGCTAGAATGGAAATAATGCAAAAGGCATAACCAATTACATGTTTCATAGTGTAGGGCAGCCTGAAATGAAATAGATTTAACTGATCTGTGCTCAGGGATGCTGTACAGTTACTGATTCACAACTACCTTGTAGTTCTCAGTGGCTGTAAAGATCTGACAGTTCTGTCCTCAGAACCGAGTAGGCACATACTTGAGGAAACAGGTTTGTTTCACCTTTGTTTTTACTATGGTGGGTAATAAAGAAAAGATTTTTCAACGTAATTTTTGGAGGGGGAAATAAAAAAGAGCCTGTGTCTGAGATAAACGGTCTATGTGCCCATGTATAAATTTGGAATTCTATTTGTTGGAGAAAAATGGAAGGGAAATAAGGATGTAAAGAAATTAATACAGAAATAGTGCCAAGTAAATATATTATTATAAAAAGTTACATTAAGAATTTAGTTTCTCCTTGCAGAGCCTTTGTGCAAAATCTGAAGAAAGCAGTCTTACAAAAGTGTAATCGGCAACAAAAGCATTCATTAATCAATGTTGTCCCTCTTTGAGTCTTAGCTTCAAGAGGACGTAGTAAAGGCTATACCTCAGCAGGGGGTGTGTCATAGAATTTCCTTGCAACACAGTCTTGGAAACCTTGAGGTAAAGTTGACTCTCACGTAAACTCTTTTCTTGTCTTTGCAATCAAGTCTTCCCCCACGCCACACCTCCATCAGGCCTGTCCTGCAGTGGTCTGACCTTATCTTTACATTTTCATACAACTATGAGGTATTTATATTTTTTTCCTTCTTGTTAAAAACTTATTCTCATCATATATATATATATATATAGAGAGAGAGAGAGTAAGTTAGAGGTAAAGGAAAGTAATTCACCAACTCTTTTTTTTTTTTTAATGCGGCAGAAATGTTTTCACAAATACAAGGTCACAATCACTTTGTGCTGACCAGATATCAAATCTGTTTTTAGCACTAAACAAAGGGCATTGCAGTGGCAAGGTTCATTTTATCAAAAGACAGCTATTTAATATGTGCATCGCATCATGATTTTTGAAAGCTTACGACAGTGGTTGGAGGCCATGCTTCCTTCTTGGCTTTTCAGAAACAGTGGTTGCAATTCTTAGGGACGCAGCTTATTGAACTTCTGCGGCTTCTGAAAAAGCAAACACAAATACATGAGTAATTTTTCATTTGGAGTGGGGCACTAGAGAAAATCTGAATTGATACATAGAAAACAACCGGTACATGAAAACCATACTGGTACATGAAAATGACTTAATATTAAGTTAGTAGTTGGGAAGACTTAAACTATTTGCTCTTGAATCATCGTTGCCACTTGGCTCACTTCTTAAAATAATTTTGGAAAATAATGAATTGGCAGACATAATGGATTCTATAACATGAAAAATTCAGTGCAGCCTAAGGGACTCTACAAGACTTGATTGCTATCATTTTGTGTGAAAGTGTGAATAAATTTAAACCAATTGCTTCCTTTTGTATTAGGATGACATATCTTCTGATAGGAGTTCTGGATCTTGTATGCAAATAATGGTGCTGGTGCATATGCTAGAAATTTCTTTTTTGAACCATCTTCAAAGTGAAGTGGGATCAAAGTGTCAAGAGTGTAGATCAAAACCATCAAATGCTCACATGTATAAATATATATCTATTTATGTATGTATTTTAATCAAGAGTTCAAAGGAAGATTATAAACACTATCTTCCTGATTTCATTAATGGCAAAGCAAACATTTTAAATCAGTGTTCAAGTGTCATCATGATGAGGACAGTTGACTGTAAGAACTGAAAGATGCTTCATTTTAAAATAATAATTTCCCTCTCCCTAAAATGCTGAAAATATTAAAATAACTCCCACTGGAAAAGCTCTTACCCTAAATATGGAATCATTACCAAATCTGTTGATTGGAAGAATAGATATAGGAGATGAAATAAGTTTTCTGTCCTGATATTTTTCTTCTCCTCTGTAGAAACTGTAACACTGAAGACAAAAAAAGATTGCACAAAAGGACTTGATTTGTGTGGCTACATTGGTTTATAAAAAGTCCAGAATGTGCATAATCTGGAAAACCAGGATTTTTAAAGTATTGTTCTATTAAGAATTGAGGATGTGTGAAAAATTGTAGATACCAAATTCTAACATAATCAGGTACAAAGCAAACAACTAGTAAAGTTCTTCTGTAGTGAATGCCTTAATCCAATACATGAGAAAGCTTTCACCACTTCAATATATTAAGGATAGATGTCTCTGGTTTGCTTCCATACGCTATATGAAAGAATTCATATATCTGTACTTGTCTCTATATCGTTCTAAGTTTGTGTATGAAATTAATTATAGACAGCTTTCAGCAAATTCACAGAAGTTTTGCTTGGGGTGATAAAAATCACCAATTTTCTTGGAAGTTTTTGTTCTGATTTATAGAATACAATTAAAAATTATGCTTATTCAAATAAACAATCATAAATTAGAAAACTGATGTCCTGGTCAATTTTTGCTATCCAATTTTTATGAAATGTTATTATTGGAACAAAGTCTCTAAATATTATTGATAGTTTCATTAACAAAAGTGGTTAATAATAGAATGCATTTGTATTACTTATTCTTCTACTAATAACTTTCAAGATATTAATTCTAGCTATTTTTATTGCTGTTCTAACCTGGCATTTGTTCATACTTATTTCACTACTTACCATGTTTAATGTACCGGCATATCAAATCCAGTCTAAATTTCAACATAATTGCAATGGGGATAGTTCTCATCATGTTCTTCATTTCCAATGAAGAAATATTTCCTGTTTATTTTTGTATAAAATGACCACGGGTTTGGGGAAAGTTGACCAGCTAGAAACTCTGATATGATGAAGTGGTTTTGCACTTCACAAACCTTGCTGCAATGTGTCTGTCAATGTATATTTGACCTATAACAATTCCCAAAATGTTATTAGTAGGTAGGGTGATAGATAAATCTGGAATTAAATGTAGATGTGCAGCTGTTGGTATGGAAATAATTTAAAGCAGTGATTAACTAAGGCTTAAGAAAATCTTTTTTGCAGGTATGGCTTCACAAACTGGGAACTGGAGCAATGGAAAAATACCAGTGATGGTCACAGGCTGCTGAGATTTCCGTGCTGAGCAGAGGCAGAATGGGAGAAGAACATCCACCTCTGCTTCTTCCTCTATGGCTTGATGGCTTGTGCATCCTCACTCCTAAACGTGCTGGTATGTTATATGGCTAAGTGTGCGTTTGATGTGTTTTTAGATAGTAATGATTCAGAAGACTGAAATTCATCGGGTGTTTTTGGGTCATGGAGGAATCTAATGACTGCCAAAGCTATTGCAAATTAAAGAGTGGAAGCATGTGATTGGGAAGGACTGAAGAGTGTAGGAACATATCTTCTTCCCAGTGGCTTCTCGGTTGGTTTATGCCTCTCTTAACAATGCAGTATGAAATGTGTGGTCAGGAATTAAGATGATGTTAAATGTCAAACAAGAAAAGCAAGACAGCTGCTGCCAAAGTATCTAAAAGTCTAAGTAGGTGTGCGAGGCAGCAGATATGTGTAGACAAGGAAGCGCAAGATGGGTGAGACAACACTGCCTGCTCTCAGCATGTCAGCAGCCTCCCTATTGGCAAAAGTAAGTTTTAAGGAGAAGAGTGGGCAACTTTGCCCATTTTCAGGAAGCAGCTGTCTTCAGGTTGAAGCAGTACAAGGAAGAAATGATAGAAGTACCAGATTAGTTTTAGCTGTATAACTGTTAGAAATTAACTGTTTACTAACTAATGAGTTTGGAAAATTTTTTTTTTCTCCATACTGCAGGGTAAACTGTGCATGCACATTATTGCCATAAAATTATGCACAGAGACATTCCAATCTGCATCTTAAAATCGTAAAACAAACAAACAAAAGAATCAAACAACTCCTGACCAAAAGTAAACAATCCCCAAATGAACTAATCCCAATGTTAATCCTGAACCTATGCTTCTCAACTATCTCACTGTCTTTAATGTTAGCTATTAATTAAAATCTATTAAAGTCTCTTGATTATTGCACATTCAAATGGATCTTAAGGCATTTCTAGCACTTAGGATCTGATATTCAACTAGAATAAACTAGTCGATTACCAATGGAAGTTGTTGCTCGTAATTTAGAGTAGTTGTCTTTGGAGGGAGGCTTATAGGTTTTTAGGAGAAAAGGAAGAGCTGTTGCTCTGTGTAGCATTACTGTCTATCTGACATCAGGCTATAGTATGAGTTTCTAAACTCTAAAGAAAGAACAAAAGTCTAAACTAGAGATTTATTTAGTATTACAGACATATTGGTTTGTAGTTTGTTCTATGGTTTTGATGCTTTATTTCTTTTTATCATCATCAGTTTGGTGTTTCTGACACTGCTTTTTGCATATAAGTGGCAGTGCCACTTAGTAATTGGTCTTGAATGACCTAAACAGCACTCCACTGATGCAATGTGCCACTTATTATTCATCTCTGAGTCAATGAAAGTAATACATTCATGAAGAAATATTTGTAGAGGTGGTGACGTTGCTGGAACTCTGACAATAGCCTTTGTAAAAACAGGGCTGTTTTCATCTATTATAGCATGTGAACAAGTGGCACCCAACCCAGTGCAGTTCAGTATTCAGATCAGCCTGTTGATTTCAGTGCAAATGGCAGTAAGATGTGCTTTGATGACTTTTGCTTTTTCCTGTGTAAGTTCACTAAAGGAAAGTATCATTTGCTGCACCTTTTCAGATCAGGTTGACTGCTCTTCACCTCCTGTCAGAACTGTGTGAAGGAAATACGTCAGTGAAACAGGCAACTTTTTTGAACTTTGGTTAAGTTGTGATGGCTGGAGGCTGTGCTGCATGCATGCCTTGCTCCTTGATAATAGTTCATATTTGTAGAGCAACATCAGAGTCTCACGGATGTTTCCTTGATGTCTTTCGACTCTGTCATTAACACATGATGTTTTTTGACAGATTCTTACAAAAACAAGTTTTCTCAGTTCAGAATAGATCTCCTTTGTCAGCTGAGAAGTTCAATAATGTGCCAGTAAGTTGGATATCTCTTTAAAACACTGCTGTATAGTCTGAAAGAAAACTAATTCAAAAAGAAATGGTGTCCCTTCACAGCCAGACATAAAAGACCAGCAAGATAACTTGGGGTAAGGAAAAAATTCTGAAAAGTCTACCATCTATGTTTCAAACCCTTTTTCTATTCCAAATTCTTTTTCTCTGGCTTTAAAGTAGAACTTGTTATCTACTGGCTATTGCTTCTGCATTTTATCATCTGTGCGTTGGTTTGGTTATTTATAATATTTGGTCATATTCTCCTGTGGTATGAATTCTCATCTATATTTTAACACCCACTGTGCGTGTATATCCAGGCATATTCATATGTTCCTTTGGTAGTTGTTGTAGTATCATTTGTTTATCCAAGGAGTATGCAGGAATATGTTTGTTTATAATTGTAGTAAAACTAGAAAGCTGTCAGACTCTATTTCATGCAGGTTCATTGAAACATTAAGTTCAGCATGGCTTGTGTTTCAATAGCTTCCAAAAGATGGCCCACAAGCTGCTATTTTCCCTAAACCCATTATTTTCTTTGGTGGTACCACTTTGGCATCTAAAATGGCCTTGCTATGATGTTTCTTTTTGAGCATGTCAGTAGCGCCTAGTTATTTTTCTCCCTACTCTCAACTTCCAATAGGAAAGTTCATACACGATATTTAAAATGTGAGTACTGAATGCATGCTTAAAGGAATTTACTTTTCTAAAATGTTTTTTCCTTTTATGAAAGGAAGCCTTGGCATGCAGTGCTCTTAACTCTTTATGCTTTTAGGTGTAAATAAAAATGTTGTAAGAGCAATTTAACTAAATAAGTTTAATGTGTTTCTGACAAGACCTATGGCAGCCAGAGCGTTGGGTTGTACCTGTTTATTCCTTTTCTATATAGGGAGCACCCCGAAGAATGTAATAAGGCTTTTAAGCTGAAAGTCATGTTTTATTAGAATATAAACTGGAACAACTAACTCTCTAAACAGAGAAATCTTGGAGTGATGTGAAACTGAGACTAGAAGTAAAATGACTTTATAAACAGCTCTCTCACTGTCAGATTCGTTTCTTGACAGCAGGTTCTTTGCCTCCAAATTTGATTTCAGTTTCTGCTGGCTTTCTGGGTCCAGTGGTTTCTCTGGGGGCTGACCCTCAGCAGCCTGGCCTGTCTCATCAGTTTCCCAGGCTCTGCATGCTTCAGGCTCCTGGCTGATTACCTTTCATTTTCCCAATTTCTGCCTCACCCTGTGCTCCACTCTTCCTCACTTGCTCCCATGCTCTTCTCCTCACCCACAGGTTCTTGCCACTCTCTTTAGTTCAACATATAAACTAAGAACAAACAGTCTGTCATGGGGTCATAAGTGGTGAATCAAGCATCTTAGGTGTAAACGCTCATATAGAAAAATACCAGGTTGTTACTGATAACCTGCAAGTGTAGTGGCTAATTACATTTGGGCTTCGCCAGAGGAATTTGTGGTGCACTGAAAAGAGGTGGCTAAGCTCTGGCACAGGCTGCCCAGAGCGTTGGTACTATGGAGCCCTGTTTGTGTTTGCCACAGTTAGTTTTCTTTCTTCGCATCAAAAGTTAGCAGCCTGAACTCAATGCCACTCACATTATACTGTTTTTAAGTTGCCCTTATGGGTGATTGGAGAAGAGCAATGGAGAAGGACTTCAAAGGGAATGAAGATGCCCTGTTCACCATTAGCTTTGATGTACATCCCTCCTCCCATTGCTGCCACTCTCCAGCTCTAACCTGGCAGTGAAGGTTATTTCTCCCTGGGAGCTACTGTCAGAAGAGGGGAAACTGAAATCTTTGATGTTAGTAATATGATTTTATTTTGCGTTTCCTTAGTTTTATAATGTATGCTTGAACTCAGCCTCTCAGTAAATGCTTGCAGATAACCATCTTTTTTACTCAAAAGAAAGTTCTAAAGCTTCTGTGGACAGCTAAGGATACACTCAGGTGCCAGTTTTACAGCACTTAAGAATGGAAGGCTGTAAAGGTTTTACAGTATAATAGCCACAAGAAACTCCTCAGAAGAGGAGCACCCTGAGCTTTAGTGTCATAGAGGCTGTGGTTGAACTTGAAAGTGTCAGGAATTGCTCTTTCCATTATGCTTTCCAGCACAGTAAAAACAAATTACTTTAAAGGCAGATAGGGGGAAACAAACACAAGTTGTGAGAATTTAAAATATAGAGGTCAAAATGCCAAACACTTAGTGGAAAGAGAACTCTTAACATTACAAAAAAGAAGGGAAAAAAAAAAAAGATTTGTTTCAAAATTGCATACTTTTGTCTCTTATTCAGTCTTTCAGACATACCCTACTTGAACTCTTCTTTGCACTTTTCTCCCATAGTTCTTTTTCTATGCTGTCTTTTATGCTTGGAAATCTTTATGTGAACTCTATACAGTAGTACTTTTTTGCTTCAAAATCTACCTCAGAAGGTGTCAGAGTGGTACGTGATTTAACTTGATTCAAAATAAATGTGTTTAAGAAAATTATAAAGCCATTGGTCTGTGAAACACTAGTACTCTGTTTGCATGGTTGTATTGCCCTCGTACCCAATCTGTTCCATTTTGTCTTTCATATTTATATGTGCTGTATATGTACTATGTATGCTATTTATGTGATTTTCACCATTACTGGTAAGAGACTATAGACTATGTGACCTGACAAATTTAGAGTTTCAGGATTTCCCTGCGCTGTTCTTGGCTGAGAGAATGTCAATACTTGTTTCTAGTCTTTCATGGTCTTCTCATACATGAATTTGGTTATATTTGGTCCTATTTGCATGAATACTTGAGATACTTACTGTTCCAACAAGTTTATAGGATGTAAAGACAGGACTAGTGTTTACAAAAGAGCATTTTCAAAACTAGTCACAGAGCAGAATAAGGCAGAAAGTCAAGTGTCTCAGCATGGTCAAGCTAGTTGCTCTTCTGTGACGAGTGCAGGAAGCAGTAAACTTTTTAGTACAAGAAAATGTAGTTCTTGGGTCAAAAACAAAGGGAAAACTCTTCTGTTCTTAATGGTACAGGATTGAATCATCCAAATCCAGCTCAGAGAGAACCTTTAGATTTGTCTCACTGGTTAGCAACTTGGGACCTTTAAGATTTTTCTCAATTGGTTATTTCCTTCTGATTGTATATTTGAACATTTTCACTTTCCTACAAACATTCAAGCCTTTGCAGGGTATTGCTCAACTTGATGTTTTTATGTGTCCACATGGCAGTGGGTTCTGCTAGCTTAATTGGTTTGATTCCATTATTATCACTCATTTACGAAATCCAGTCGAAGATTTAATATATCCAGCTCACTGGATAGTCTTATGAATTGATGTTTCAGTTTCTATTGTAACTGATGGGTATGATCCAAATTCTCATATTATTACTATGTGGAACTCTGTCATGTAGGGTAGAGAGCATGAAGGTTGGCAAATTTTCTGTTTTAAAAGGATGGAGATGGTGCAAATGGGGAGGAAAAAAATAATCAGTACTTAAAGAGTGGCTGTAAGCATATTTGTAATTGAGGCTGCATGTCTATGTGATACTCTTAAATCTCACATTTGCAATGCAGAGGCTTTAAGAGCATCAAAAGCCCCAGGATTGTTTTGGAACGAGTCCTGTGACAGCAGAATTTGCTCTACTTAGATGGAAAGGAGACTGAGCCAGTAACAGGAAAATAAAGTGGGAAGTGGAAGCAGACCACTTTCTCTTCCAGTTGTCTAAACTATTTAGCTTGTGGTTGTTAGACTACTGCAGCTCAGTTCTTGCTCGCAAAGTCAGGTCTGTGTTGATTAGGCACAATTAAGGTACAAGATCCAAGCCACTATACTGCAACTTCACTAGCTTGACTTCTTTTGGAGATAATCAGCTGAGCCCATGGGACTTCGGCATTGCTCATCATATTTCATTTAAATAACCTTGGAGTCTTTTGCCTCTGTTAGCTGATAATACGTTTCTTTTAATATACCTGTACCCAAGTCATTTCAAGGAACAAAATTTTTCATGTGCCTTCACTGCTTAGAAAGCTACATTTTTATTTTATTTTATTTTTTTTTACTGCAGGAGTGGAAACATTTATCAATTAGACTAAAATAAAATACACCGAAAACAATGAACATTAATTTTACCACTACCCACAAAGTCCCTCTTTAGTTGAATGTAGCAGTATAAGTTGGGTTAATCTAGTTAGAAACTGATGGAGTTAATTATCATCCTATATTTTATGGTAGCTGTGAGACACAGCTAAATGTATTTTCATCCAAAATAAAGGCAGCTAGTTAGAAATCCAGGTGTTCTGTGTGAAGAAAGTTTGGCTGATTATTGATACACAAAGGGGTATGTTCGTGTGGCTGAACTATCTCACACAGGAAGCAAGGAGAGAACTTGGAAATGGAGAAGGAATATTTTATGCAACCTGAGCAGATGCAAGTTGTGTTCTTCCAAGGCAAGTTTTTGGAACAGGATGAATGAGGGAGATCTGTTGCTGTGAGAGGTAATTGTCTCAGTTCACTTCGCTTCTGTTTCTAAAGAAGTAGAATTTGATATATTCTTGTAAACAAGTATTTTGTACCAGAACTCTGATTCAAACATCAGTCTCTGCTTTTGACCGATACAAACCAGAAGACCCTGATTTCTGGATTAGAGTACGTAGGAGTTATAACTGTGCATAGGATTGACTTTGTAGAAGTTAATTTCTTGCTGTTCTCGATGTTATACTCTGATAATTACTGTGGGACTTATAAAAGTCTCATCTTGTCATATTGGTACAGCGCTACCTCCTCTTTGGTCTTCTGAAGCTTTGCCAAGGTGACAGAAGTCACTGACAGCCTAGGAAGATGCTTGGCTGATTCTTTTAAAACAGTTACCTGGATCTGCTGATTTTAAAATCTCAGACTTCAGAAGCTGCTACCTAACATTTTCCTGAGTTAATACAGGAAAGCGTTTCATCAGTTCTTCAGACATACTACTTCATCTCTGAAGTCTACAGCAAAAATATTTATTTGAACACTCCTATCTTTTATGAATTACAATTAATCATAATATTGCTACCATATTTTAACAAGCCATTGTTGTCATTTGGGTTCTTTTTACTACTAAATGCTTAAAAACTCTTCTGTTTGTAACAGCATGGTTGAATTTTTAACTGGAAACAACCTGCAAGTACTTCTGAAACATGCCCTCCAAACACAGTGTTGTTACTTCCCCACAGACATAATGTGGAAAGGAAAAGGACTTTCCAACAGTTTAGAAGTAGGATTTTGAAAGAGGAGGAGGTGGTTTGGCATGTAAAACTGAGACATCTGGAAGCATAAGAGGCAGAGGGTAAACATGTCTGTGGTTCGTATTTGTTGTGCGTTGTGTTTCTTGGCATGGCTTGGAATGCAGTGCAAATCAAAGCTGCGATTTTGTAGAAAATAATAGGGAGCAAACACTTTCTTTTCAGGGTATGTATTTGTGGGCAATTGTTTGATATTTTTACATGCCAGTGTTTCTAATTCCTCTGGGCAGAAAATTGGTGCTGGTCAACACTAACTCTCACTGGTTCCAGGATGAGACTACAAATAAGCACATTATGCTGTCTGCCTTTTACGACTCCACCTCCAGTTCTGGGATGCAATATTTTGCAGGATGATTAGATATATGTCAGTCTAACGTATTCTATTTCTCAGTTCCACTGACAAGCATAGCATTATTTCATTAAAAACTTGTCATAAGGGCTATCAGTGCTTCCAAGCACTCAAGCTGTAAGATACATGATTTCTGTGTTGGCAGATGGATTACACATTACAGATTTGCGCCAGTATGCTATGCAGCTCAGAAGGTGCAGTAATACAAATAATATTAATAATAGACCTCATCTAATAATTATATTTGTTAGATATTCAGTGTTCTAAAGTTAGGGCTTAGGTTTATATAGGAGTAATTTACAATCATGAGGCTTTCTACGCTGTTAAAGGACATATTCGTAATGTCATGCATTTTCATGTTTTTTAGTAAATTGGGATTGATACAACTTGGGTACCAGAGTGAACATAGGATGATAAATGCTGTCTGTTTATTATTTTTTTTTTAAACTTTATGACTAAGGTGCTGTAGCTGATGCAATAGACCAATGACTGTGAGTTGTGTCCCATTTGTCATTTTTAACTCCCTTTCTTACCCCTTTGTTAACGTTCTTATCTGCTCTGCAGTGTATTAGAGCAAACAAGAGCAGTAAATTATTTTAGAGGACATCGCACCTCTTTCTCTAAACTTTGCATAAAATATTTATAAAAATATGACAGATCTCATAAGCTGTAGATTTTTTGGTACTTACATGCTGTGAAATGTGAGGTGAAAAGGTTTTACCACATTTTCATTCAGTGAGTGTACAGCCAGTGCGGTGTGGTGAGGACATTGCATCTATTGCAACTGCTTTCCTTGGGTCTGGGTCAAGCTTGTGACTGCAGAATTGCAACCCTGAGTCCCGTAACTAACAGTACAAACTGTTGCAGATAGTTGCAGTTTTGACCAGAGTTTAGTAGTGTGAGTAATGCACTCTTAAAATAAAAGGCAACACGTATTTTCTGAATATTCATGCCCGGTGTGCCCAGATGCATAAGAAGGTTGTTAATACCTAAGTATTGCAAACTTTAGCCATTAAGCTTCAGTACAGGGTTTAGGAGTATCTTTGCATACTTAAAATGTTTAAATGTTTTAAAAGTTTTACTGTATGCATCTGAAGTAATTTACTTAAGTACTTCAGTATGGAACTACTTTCTAAGCACTTAAGTATAGGCTTAAAATTAGATACTTGCTGGATCAAGGTCTGTAGTGAAAAATAAGGCAAATTTTCCAGCTAAACAATTAGTGCTGACATAATTACAAATATTATATGCAATATATGTTAAAAAATATGTAAAATGTCTGGACTTGAAAATTTTTTATAAAGTTTTCTAAAACTAAAATTAAGCAGTTTTTTATTATTTTAGCTACTCAATATGCGGTGTTTCCATTGTACCAAAGACATTGGAGCATAGTTTGAGCTGAGACCTTTTGGCAGTCAAATAGCCTTCCTTTCTATTGAGCTTTATGTTTTTTTTTTTAGACCTTCAAGAACAAATCAGCTTGTAACACTGTTACAGACAATGCTTTTCTATGCTAATGAACCCTTAATATAATGCAAGTATCTTGAACTTACAAAGAAACAAAATTTGATTTACTCAATGACAGTGTATAAACCCGTCAACGTCTTTTGATTTTTCCTATCTCTTCTTAAAGTGTCTTGTCACCCACTGCAGCCTTCAAAGATATTTTGCACTGGCCAGTGGTGTTCTAAGACATTGAGGATGACAGTTACACCCTACATACTGTCACTTGTGCCTTCAGTTCACCGCCAAAGGCATTTCATACTGTCGTATGGATGAGTCTGAAAGTTGAGCAACATTTTTATGTGTGTGTGAACATCTTACAAAAAAAAAAATTATTTGCCTCTCTTTTGAATTTTGTCTTCTGAATATGCAGATTCAGGTGATAAAGGCAGACAATGAAACCTTTGTTTATTTTTAAAATTCTCATAACATCTTTGGAGAAATATTTTTTTAAGGTTTAATTTTGCAATGCTTTTTCGTATTTTTTTCATTTTAAGCATGGGCAATGATCAAGTGATTTCTTCAAAAGCAGGAAAACAAACCCCCTAGGGATGTACTGTTCCTAAGTACTCTCCAAAATTTTACTTTCTGCCGTCGGTGCCTTTGAAACCCTGAGACTTTCAAATTAGCTTTTAATGAGTTATAGGTACTAAAAGACCAAACTCTTAGTTCAGAGGCTCTCCCAGGATGCTGTACTGAATGACATGACCTTCTGCACTGTAGAAGTGACACTTCTGACACTATGGAATTTGCTGGGTTTTTTTAAGTATACAGAGGTTGTTCTAAAGTGAAATAGCTCAGAGTTCTCTCATATCAGTCACAGAAGTTAGTATGCACCACCATTAACTGTTTTCTTCCCTCATTCAGCCATGCTTTGTATGTGAGTATATTTTTATGAATTTATCTGTGGTAAACAGAAATGGTGGAAAACATAAAATAAACATGCCAGCTTGCAGGTTCTTCCTGCTGTGGACTTTTTCGTTCTTACTCTGTCTTGTACTTGTTGAAGCTAAACAAAATGCCTCGCTCTGCCCCCATCCCCCCGCCTCTTCCACCCCCCCCCCCCAAAAAAAAAAAAGTGCAATGATTCTTTGAGAGTGATTTGTTTTGTTTTGCTTTGTTTTTATAGCTTCTCTAAAGCTCTGCAAGTGAGAGTCCTACAAGTGTCTGGATTACCTTGTTCTTTTCAATGTGAGTGATGTAGATCAAAGGCCAGATCTTAGCCCTGCAGGCTGTGTGCAACAGATGCTGTTACAATGTTAAAGTAATAATTTATCACTGCTGTGTGTTCTCTGCATTACAAACAAAGTAATTTCACTTCTGAACTGCATTAATTGATTCTTTGCATTCTTTGCATACTTCTTGGCTGTTTCAGCTCATCATTGTCTCATACGAAGAGCAGATGAGTAGCTAAATTTCAGGTGATTCTGCTTAGGAAATTGAAACAGCCAACCAGTAGCGTTTCTCTTTGGCTACTTTCCACTACTTGAACTGTTTTATTTCTGTGAGATCTAAAACAATGCACTTTTAATAAAACAAATGAACCAACCCTACTAAAACCCCTTCAACACCTATTGTTAAATCCACATTGGAGGACTCTAGAGGAAGAGAAATATTTTGCATGTCCTATGTTTTCACATTTTGTCTTCCTGTTACAATCCCAGCAAAATAATTATTCTTGTTTTCCTGCTAGGATTATATGTGCTTTGCTCAAAATATGTTTCCATTTAAATTTGAAGTTTAGGTTTTTTTGGTTGCCTCGGTAGTGAAAATACTCATCCTCTTTCTTTAAGAAGAAAAGTTGAGAGGATGGTTACATTTAAGAAAAACTTGTTAGATTTTATGCTGACCTTGAGTTTTAGGGTAGCAGGTATCTTATTCTGGAAACAACTACCAGCTTTGACTTTAGCTTTGATATTTAGGGAAATTATTTTGTTACTTAAAGAATTGATCTCCGTTCAAGTTTTTTTTTTTTCCACTGAAATGGAAATTTTATTAATTTTGTGCAATATATTTCTATTCACTCTGTTTATATAGAAGTTAGAAAAACTGCAGTATTTACAAGGAGAGACAAGTGTGACTTCCATAATTTATTCTGCACTCATTGAATTGCAAGAGCTTCATGTCAGAGTGACATTATTGCCAGCAATCATTGGATGAGAAGACAAAATAGAAAGTTGCAGACTGGTAAATCTGGCAGTTAGTTTATTTATCTGTAAACAAAATGAACTTCAGCCAAACAGAGTATTACCTTGCAGTGGCCTGCCTTCCTCTTCGTACTGTGCGTATTAATCCTTCTGTCCTGACATTTAGTTATTCTAGTTATTACAGATATATCAGTGAGTGAGTGATAATTAGACATGGTTTAATAGCTCTAAAAAGATTTTAAGTGGTTGTGGAGGAGGAAAAGGAGGAAAAGTAAAATGCTTGGGTATGCTGAGATATGTGTAATAAACATATGCTAGTCCTATGAGTGGACATCCAGAAAGAACTCTGATGTACTCTGAGGTCTGAGGGTAGCTTACCC
Organism: Gallinago undulata; assembly: GCA_026546715.1. Classification (NCBI taxonomy): domain Eukaryota; kingdom Metazoa; phylum Chordata; class Aves; order Charadriiformes; family Scolopacidae; genus Gallinago; species Gallinago undulata. The sequence continues at coordinate 9,377,047 of JAOTQQ010000032.1, forward strand.
GTGGTGAAACAGGGCATAGGCATACAACAGAGTTCCCGTTGGATCTTTCTATGGATGCTCTTAGATTATTTACTTTTCAGAGGCTGAGCACGCAAGGATGTAATGGTCAGAGTTACATTTCATTTAACACAAAAGTTAAAATGCTGGATTATGTTCAAATGAGTGTAAGAAATGACGGTGACTGAAGTGTTAAAGAGAATTTAGAGCTTTGGAAATTCTTTTATGAAGGGTAAATGGTGTATGTGTGAAAAACTGGGAACAAATACTGTAGCCTGTGCAGTACCTGGTAGATTACCCTTTTTTTTGGTTGTCTTTTTTTCTGCTATCAAACTTGTATATTACAATTAAGAGGCAAGGGTGAAGGAAACATCACCTTATACCATGAACCAGAGACCATGCAGAAATTCTTAGCAGAGAATTAAGCAGTGAGAAGCTAAGGACAGCCTTCAGTTTGTGCACAGGATTAGTAGTGCTGGTTGGGTAACAGTGAGGAAATCCCAGCTTGGTATATTTGCTCTCATGAAAGAGCACTGCATCACTTCATTTACAGGTCATTTTTAGAATCCACTGACCCATGTTGCACTAAGGTATGACTGATATGAGGCCTAGATTCAGTTTTAAAGTGCAATTGCATGTTGCTGTTGGAATAACTGCGGCATTAAGGCTCAGGCCAAAATTTATTTTAGTATAAAGATGAGATAAAAGCATTCTTAATACACAGATGCATCAGTGACACTGCTGTTTTAGGCTACTCAATATGTCCTTAACATGAAATCCTATTTTTCGCATAATATAATAACAATACTGTGGTTGCCAGTGATTGGTATTATAAAATGTGCAGTGAGATAAATGCTGTTATTATGGAAATCCTATTAGCAAGTCCCTATGTACTGTGCATGTAGCACAGATTTATTAACATACCCTTCTGTAGTTACTTTCTTGAAAACAGTTTTACCTCCTGTGAAATACTGTGCAATAATGCCATTAATAAACGTATCTAATTGCAGTATATAACTGTGAAAGCCTGAATGGATTGAAATGGATTCGAAGAGAAGCAGGATTATTGCAGTGGGATGTATTGAACAACATATATTGTACATCCCTAATTTTTTGTGCTACTGTATGTCAAGAGAGAGAGCATTAAGTATATAGTCAGGCAGCTAATGAAAAGCAAAAGCCTTTTTATAGAGTTGTCAGTAGATGGCAATGTGACTATTTTATACAGACTTTTTATTCCATATGAGGCTTAAGACTTGTAATCATCTGCCGTTGCTGCTTAAATTACTATAATTTTTTAAAAAGCTTTAAGAACCCTTTAAAACTATTCTTTAAATAATTGATAGTTACAAATGGAAATCTTAGCCCAGAATCTCCAAAAGTGATCAAAGTCGTTTTCATTTTCCAATGGTCAAGTTTGAATAAAAATAATGTCACATAATGTGCCAGCAGTAAACAGGAGATTACTGCATTTATGTCTCATGTTGCTGTAGGTTCAGCAAATCCATGTTTTATTGATAGCTAGGCACTTTGGCCATAACTCATCCAAAAGTGTGGTGCTTATAATGAGCACCAGAAGGAATAACAAAAATAAACATGTTCTTGTGCTGTCAACAATACGTCCAGTGTAAGGCTACCAGTGTTTCTTCTTTCCTTTCTTCTGTTTTTGCAGTGAATTTAACCAGGGAGAAATAAAACTTTGGAACATCAAGTTCATCATCTGGCAGTAGATTAGACATTATGGTTATATCAAGTATGAGCAACTACATCACAAATGTATATGTTTAGTGTTTAGCTTTTAGTTGCTACTGTTGTTAATATTTCATGTAACAGCAGTACAGAGAAACATAATATATTAGATGCATAGCAAACAATTTGAAAAAAATGTAGAAATGTATTCCTATTTAGGACCTATTGATTTAAATGGCAGCATGGATTTGAAGGGCTTGATTTGCCATGGCTAATTTATGCTCTGAAGTATTGGGGCCATACTTGTATTTTAAAAAGTACCTCAGAAGGTTGACGTCCACTTCCTTTACAAATTTTTTTATAAATCTGTCTGCTAATACCTAAATCATACATACAAAATTTTACCTTTGGTCACTGCCTTCAGTAAGACTTGATTTAGGAACAATCCGTCTTCGTTACAATGGTCTCATTTATAAATCATATCGTGGTGTGAGGCAACAGCCTTGTCTCTGTGCACAGTATCCACATACCTGAGTCAAGAGGCTGTTTGTTGAATTTAATCAGTCTGTAATGGGTCTCTGCCGTTGTGTGTCTGCATTCTCAAGCGTGTGTTGGAGGCTTGGAAAGATGCAGAGCTAGCTGTACCTACTGTACATTTCGTGTTCAAGTAGATTGCTATAATATTGGCTCTGGTGAATGCCTGGGTCCCTCAGGAAGTTGGAAGTAAACCTGGCTACCCAGCTGTCTGTGGGTTTTTGTTGTTGGCTCTTTGCTGCTTTTATTTTTTCCTAATTTTCATGTTGGGTTGTCCAAGGCTATATATAAATGAGATCTCTATTTTTATTTGAACTATCTGTGCTGTCTAAAGACTATTTACAGTTCACAGTCCATACCTGGGCCTGTGCTTGGTCACAAGCTGCATTGGTGGTGGCAAACGGATCATTGAGAGCAGAAAATAGTCTACTTAGCGAGTGGGTTGAGAGAGACACTTCAGAGCTCAAGCAAGATGCATTCTCATGTAATTTAAAGTATTAACTCTCTCTATAGGCTGGTGCAATATACAGCTGGTTGCAAAGCATCCTGAAAAATTTCTTCCAAGTTCCTGGTACCAGAAATGTAACTAATGGTGGAGTGGGTACACCCACCCATCCTGAGGTGCCTCTGTGGTGTAGGTGCTTGCCAAGTGAAGAGGATTGATGGACTTGTCCTGTGGGTGCATGGGGAGCTTGTGGGCTTCCCCGTGGCCCTTGTAGCTATGAAAACAGGCAGGCTGCTCCAGGCAGAAGCTTGCACTGTGGGAGCAACCATTGAGAACGAAGAAGTTTTGGCTTTTGAAGCAAGCAGTTCTGGCTGACATTCGCAGCGGGAAATTGAACCATCCTTTGATCTCTTAAAGAAAATTAATCTTTTATTTGTGGGCTGAACGCTGTGAACTGTTGTTTTCAGCTCCTTGCCACTATTACCTAGGCTTTAGTGGTTTGTTTCTGAGGGAGGAGAAACTGCTTATATTTGTCAGACATTTCTTTGGAGCATCCCTAGTCATTTGCAGTGAATGCATTGTCTTTTCCCAAACACAGCAGAAATGAATAATAATGGAGTTTTCTTACTTCAAACTTTTAAACCTATTTTCCCATTCAGTTCTGCACCCAAGGAGGTCTATTTCTGTTCTCAAGGCCAAGCCTACAACTGTTTTTCTGGCTTCCTGGTGGTTTTCTGCCCACATGTACCAACACATCTACATCCTGTCATTGCAAGACCCGACATTTTCAATCAATCCCCTGGGCCTTCCCACATGTTTCAGCTGTTTTACTCTATTAAAGTTCTTAATTCCTCTGAACAAAGGGCTGCTGGCATGTACCTCAGCTTGCAAAGTCTGTGGTTTCCCATGGATCAGAGGCATGCTTGCTGGCAACCATTAACACCTTCCAGCATTACAATGCTCCACAGCAGCATGGGGCATGGAAACCCACCGCTTGGATTTAAGAGACCTTCTGTAGCGAAAACATCTGCCAGCATCCTCAACCTCCCTGTTCTGGATGTCTGTGGAAGGATAGGTAGCCTTGAAGGACCTTTGAGTCGTTAAAACATTATTTTTTCAGGACTTGTGTATCATGCTGCCTTTTAGTTAAGTAACATATATAAATAATTGTATTAAAACCTCACTTTGCCCATATTCCTATAATGCAGATGGAAAGATTATTTTTTTTTCCCGTGACTTTCTGTAAATAGGTTTGAAAGTGTAAAATCTTTCTTATATTTATATATAACTTTCTTGTATTTATATATATGGCTGTGTCTTTAAATCAGTGCCTACAGAATAACTGTCTGCCAAAGTAATTTAGAATGAGAAGTTCTGTCCTAAATAATGACACGCTTCTGATTAGTCTTAAATATGGAGTTCGGAAAGAGTTATAGATTATCAGCCTTTACAGGACAGAGATTACTTACTGATTAAATCCCAGGAAACATTCCGGTACCATACCAGTGTTTATATACATTTGTGTATAAAGGAAATACAGTCTTGTAAAGGAAATACAGTTCTTGCTGTACTTAACAAATTTGAAACAAGAACATTAAAATATGTTACCTCATTAGTTTCCATTATATTTCTTCACATTCAGTAATGCCAGCTATTTTATTTTGCTATGGATGTACCTATTGTAACATAAAAAAAGGGCCGCAATGACCTTGCTTCTTTACCAGTCTCCTGAGAGCAATCTTTGAGAGATTTGTGAGAAGGATGAAGTTTAGCAGAATTATGTATAATTTGGACTTTCTGAATGGTTGAACAAGAACTCCTCCTAGATTGTTAAGAGCTGAAGGCTGTGTCTTATGTCATTCCACAGCTAATTTTTCCTAGGTATGTAATAGGATTTTTGATTTAACTTGTGTGCTTAATGTCATGAAGCATTAATTATTATCCATACTTTTGGAAAGGCAGTGAGATAAAAAAATGATACAGTTTTGAAAGAAAAACTTTTACTTGAACTTTCCGTGATCTGTTGTGGAAATTGGGTAAAACATAGTGTATTTTTGTTTTTATTTGCTTAGAAATTCCATCAATAAATCTAGCCTGAAAAGATATATTTTTGTTATCAAGCAATGTAGTCTTAGGCTCAGTACATTGCAGTCATTAATAGTCATGGTATGCTCAACAAAAATTGAAAAGGTAGGAAACGTTGTCTTGTCGTAGCCCTTTGCTTTTTGGTTGTGAACTGTTAATTATAGATTCTCAATCCATAAAAGTTGCAGATTATTAACTCCTTGTATTAGGTGTGTTCTTTTTTCTGTAAGAAATATGAGTAATATTACAGTAAAAGAGGGAAAGAAGTGGCTGGATTTTCTGTCACAAGAATTTTGCTTTCTGTTTAAGATGGTTTACCTTTCAGAATCAGACATGAAATACTATGATGTGGATGGTTTTGCTGAGGATCTTCAGTAAGGAGAAATGGGCATTACTTTCAGTAGGATGAAACGTCATTCTGACAGGCAAAAAGTAGCTGACAAAGTAAAAAGCTTGACTGTTCCCAAGGAGTTTGATTTAAATCAATAAAATTTTATTTTAATCTTGCCTCTCACCTTTGGGAGGACTTTCAATATTAAAGTCAGAAATTATTAACCTAAGAGGACCAAAACTGTGTATTTTTGCAGCTCTGCCTCCTTTCAGCAATCATGGTAATTTTCCTTTGTGCGTGACTGTGTTGTGTTTGCGGTACTTCTACATGACTTGAGATGTTGCTCTGATGGTTGATCGTTAGACAGATACACCTCTGTTTTTGCTGAATAGGGCTGAGAGGGTGTTTTTTCCTGCATGAAAACCAGTCTGGGCGGAGAAGTGGGGTTGCCATCATGTGTTAGTGCAACATAACTAAGGACTTGAATGCACCTGGGTTGTACAGTTAGACTGGGGAAGACCTCCTCATTTTTGTAATGTAGAGGTAGGCAACATACACAAAGCCACTTGGATTCATAAATGGTTGCAGGAATGTATCCCAGGCTTGGTTCACTCTGAACCAACAGAAAAAATATAAACATATCCCAGTAGAAGGAGTGGGTTCATTATGTTCATTATGAGGCCAAGATTACTATAAAGACTAACTCCACCTCAGATATTTAAAACTACCTTATAATGAGACAGCTCTAAGCTTTTGAACATCATTTATGCAGACAAAATAACTTCTGTGCTTTGTGTGTTTGTTATGTTGAAGTTTTAAAAACTGGATGCATTTGACACATTTAATTCAATACTCATTAATTCCTCATACTGAATGCTTTAACGCCAATCATGCAGAAAATATTTAAATATAACAAGTTCTTTTTAACTATCATAAAATTGTATTACAATAAAAAGCAAAATGCTTGGTTAAGAAATTCAAACAACATATTCATAGTTATACAAACAAATACTGCAAAAATTGCATGCAGAAAAATGTGAGAATAACACAAAGTCTTTCATTAGGAAATCATGCTTTTCTACTCTTATGTTTCACCTGGGAGATTAAAGATGCTTCTTTTCCAGAAAACGTCTGATTTTTATTTTGTCACAGGAAGGAATCAAATGATTCCCATTAATTTCAATATGCATTTTAGTTAGGGTTTTTGTTTCCTTTAAACTAAAGATTTCTGTATTATCCAGTGTTTGAAGTTAGGGAGTGAGAGAGATGCTAATAGAAGGGGGGGGGAAATATACAGCAAACCATATGCAAATATTAATGCATTTTCTTTGATCTTATATGAAAAATATTGTAGACTTCTGAGGGCTAGAAATGTCGCAGATAAAATCAGCACCCTTTCTAATGGTGAACACTGCTTTCATCACTTTCTTGATTTATCAGTACTCTGACTCAAGGTCTCCCAGTTCTGAGACTTGATTTCATAATTTACGTATTTAGTCCAACAGGCGTTAGATCTTGCCACTTCTTCAGTTCCTTTTAGTCTTTAGATCTATCACTTAATGGGGGGAGAAGAGAGAGATAACATCTAAAGATGTGCTTAAAAGAGGAGTGGGAAAGCTTCACTTTTTATTATCAACTTGCCTCCTGTCAAGAGCTATTTCTGTAAATCAGACCAAAGAGTAAATAGATCATATAGACCTCTTGTTACTTTTGTAGTCTTGGAGGAGCCTGGAATATTTTCCATAGTGTTATGATTTCAAAGGATGCAGCTTGGATATTCTCTTAAATGGCAATTCTCAAACAGCAGTCTGGGGATTGCTGTCTCATTCAGCTGGCATCCACTTGAGATTGTCCTGCCTCCTCCTTCATCCTTTTTATAGCATTGCATGTAGCTGAAAGTTGTCTCTCCATACTATTCACCCAAGAAGTAACGTTTGCAGTTGCACATAGATATTTTGTGGCAAGAAGCAGGAACGGAGGATGAGTCAGTGTATAAAAACATTACTTCTCTTAAAGTGTTACTGTTTCTCAAAGGATCTTGTCCACCATTTTTAATGAGAAATGTCTTGACTGTAATTTGCCAAATTGTCAAAATTGTAACATATGAAGGAAAAGGGCTCAATTTCAACAAAAATCTGCTCAGATGGCATGATTTCAAGTTATATTTTTTTACAAATATGCCTGATTTCATGCTAATTTTTCCTTCAGATTTCTTATTAATCCACTGACTAGGCAGAAATTGGTAAATTGAATTCTTGAGCAGTGGCTTCTCCTTGTGGGATGAGGACAAGCCTCGAATATAAGGCCTCTTTCCCAATTCCTTCTTGTGAGAACTTTGAAAAACTTCCACCTTTTTTTTTTTCAGAATCAGATCCACCTCTGCATCCCCCCCTAGTCTAAACCATGAAAAAACCACAACCACCCCACTCCCCAAACCTGCCCCCAAAATACCAAACTTCTCTATGGTATCAAATCAGTGTTCCATGTACATCTTCACTGATAAATAAACCTGAGCAGGAAAGCATTTGTGCGTGTGAGAGTGTAGGTGTGTGTGCAGATAAAGTGTCAGTGACACGGTCGCTTGTCAGAGATACAGAAGCCTTAGGTTCAAATTCTGCGTGTGCTTATTTCAGGATTAGAATGGTATAGGAACTGTCTTGTCAATTTTGACCAGAAATTTCACCTTGGATCTTTTAACAGCAGCACTTTTGCTGTTTTCCAGGATAAATCTCTTATTAGAAAAATTCTCAGTGTTCTTAAATGTTACAGTGAAAAAGTATGCATCAGTGCTGCCCCAAGGGAAGACAAGACAGGGCTGAGGGTGACCCCAGTACAAGCAGGACAGCAGTCACAAGTCACTCAGGGCTCCAGCCAGGCTGGTGACAGATGGGATCCACTGACAGCCCAGGGACCATCCTGTAAGACAAAGTGATGGGTAAGTCCCACATCAGTGTAGGAAGTCCAGCCAGGATCAGGAGGGGCTGGGGCTGGACACAGGCACTGTGCTGGGGCAGGAGCTGGGACCTGTGCCCCAGCTGAAACAGGACCACTGGAGATGGGCAGGGCCACTAGGGCCTATTAGTGCCCTCAGAACCTGAAAAAACTGCATGAAGGGTGCAGTTTTTAAACACATTCTTCATCCTTGCTCACTTCACTACCTTTGCCCAGTCTGTCTGGGAGCTCTGTACCAATGCACTTACAATTTTAAAGCAAGAAAGAGATACTTTGAGGAAAAAAAAAAAAAGTATTACATAAACTAGTAATGTCGAGCAATGTTATCATCATCTAAGATGTCTCTCCTAAATAAAGATGACAGGGGCTGTGGGAAGCAGTGAGCAGAGTATGGTGGATGCATGACTGCCTGTACAAGCCTATGCATGATATTCATCACAAATTAATTCAATGTGTGAACTGGTCTTCTGCTGTGCTACTGATGCATACTCTCCTTTACAGGCTTTTTCTGCCCAAAGAAATGCCATTGCTGTTCAAAAAGCCTGTGATTGTCACAACAGCCTACTTCCAGCTCAGATAATGTGCAGCCTAATGTAGGAGAGGCCATGAATTTTAATGGGAAATAATTTAGTTGATAAGGAGGGTAACAAAACCAGTAAAACAAATGGAGTAAGTGTTGAAAAGTGAGCAGTAATATGTATCTGTTACAAGATTTGTTATGTTTGTTTTGAGTTCTGAATAACAGGTGTAAAATTATAAATCTTGCATTTTAAAGAAGCAGAAGTCCATCTTTTGCTGCATTTGGTTCTCAACTGGGCTAACAGAGGTAGTAGGGATATATTTGTAACTCTTTGTTTGCAATAGACAAAAATTATAGAGGAGAAGCCTGCTCTAAATTTAACTATATTAGTTTGCTGTCAAGACACATTATATCAGTTGGGCAGAGCAGAGGAAACAAAACTGATATGTTTCCATAAAATATATCTGTAGAACTCTCTACTATGCATATTGTCATACAGCTATATGACCCAATGATTACTCTAGTGCAACGTAAAGAATATGCATGTTTTCTCCTTGGGGGAGTTGTGTTGTAGCATCCCTGTAAGAGGAGGTTTCATGCTGTATGTAGCTGTAAAGAAGCCTTGATGCCTAAGCTCAAAGGGTTTAATCTGCGAGTAACATTGATTTAAAGGTGTAATATAAATGCTTAGCGGCCACAGGTTTGTAGGGATTTTGCTTTATATGAAAACAGTTTATCTTTCAAAATTACAAGGAAATAGATCTCTTCTCTGATCTTACATTAGTGAAGATCATAGGAGACATTTTTGTGAAGACAATGTAGGACTTCTGTGTATGTGGTGTTTTTCAACCTAAAAGTGTGCTCTCGAAATAAAACATTTCAATAAGACTATAATGCTTAAAAATACAGCGGAGGTCATGGCTGAATTTAGTACAAATTAAATAAATAAAATAAAATGATCATATGTAATCCTCTTACCATCCTATTTCATAAGAGAAAATGTAGATGCAACAGTGACTGCAAAACATAAAAATTCTTTTGTCATTGTGTTTAGACTCCTTTTGTCAGATGGCTTTCTGTTTGTGGTATTCCTCTGAGGGAAGTTAACTTGGGTTTTTTGTTTTTTTTGTCTCTTTTTTTTTTAACAAACTGAGGCCTTTCACAGAATCACAGAATCACAGTCAATAGTTTCAAACTTTTCATTTGGCGTTCTTTTCTTTATGTGATTTGGTTGGCCAGCTGGATCATACAGTGTTATGATGGCTCCCTAACACAAGAGTTTGTTGTTTTTATTTTTTTTCTTGAATTGGAAAATAACCAACAACAAATAACTGATGCCTGTTTTTGGATGATGAAAAATACTGCACTAATAACTGCAGCATTTTTGAAACAGTCTTTAAAAGTTGTGAACATTGTCATAACTAATAGATATTAATATTAAATCCTTCAGAATGTAATTTGATCTTTTCACCCTTTTCCCAGGGGTAAGGGGAAAGCTGCTTTAATTCATAAACACACAATTTCTGAACTATATTTATTGTTAATGTTGGTTTTATTATTGTTGGGTGGGATTTTTTTCTTTTTCTTTTATTATCCAATCCCTCTCAGGAATTGTGCTGCTCCTTCATTTGCAATCTGCTTTCGTTTTCTCAAAATAGACGTCAGAAACTTCAGGTACACATCTTAACTTCTAAGTACTAGTTCAACCAAACCTGACGATTTAGCTGTTGATTCATAAAAAATTGGCTTCCTACTCAAAAATATGTGAAACTGAAGAAAATAATGCACTGATCTACTAAGGTGCATGTTTGAGACCTGACTTTGTGCGTCTGTGCTAAAGACTGAATTTTTAAGACATCCCACGTAAGCTTAGATATTGCAATCCTACTTGTATTTCTGTAGGAAATAATTGATGTTTGTATGAAAAACAGCTGGAGTTTTAGACTTAAGGACTGAAGCAAGAATAATCTTTCCCAGTGATTAAAATGTTTGTCCCCCCCATCCATTTATGCATGTCTCCACCTTAGGAACAAGCTAAAAACAGTAGCTAATGATGCTGCTGTCACAGTCTGGAGGGAGCCCAATTATTTGCTCTGCTTTTTGGGGCTACTTGCAGTTACATTGTCTGTAAATTTTAACCTGCTGGAGTTGCAGACTGGCTAGTTTCCTTGGAGAGAAAAGTATGGGTCATAGCTGAGGAATATTTCTTCAAATTGAAAAAAAAACATACAAAAATGTTCGTATTGTTTGATTTCTTAATTTATTTTTTTTTTTAACTGATGGTGTGCTAGGAGCTGCTCATCTTAATCACACAGATTCATGACAATAAAAAGGTTATGAGCCGTATCCTGTCACTGCACTCATCTTCTGAATTCTGCCACTGATGTTACTGTGTACAGTAAGCAGAATTTGGCCCATTGTTCTTCATTAGTGTTTGGGAGACTCTTGAATTTGTGTCAAGTGAAAGCAAAACCTGTTGTATTATTTCCATAGCCATCTCGGGCCAGTGAACTTTCTGTGACAGATTTGACTGAGAGAAGCCCTACCCCCAAAATTCCCACCCTAAAGAAATTGGAAAATATTCATTAGAATATTCATTTTTTTTAATGGAAGGGAGTGTGCATTCAGTATTAGTCATCAATTCCAGATGGCTTGTAAAACCTGCACAGAAAAAGACATGTTAGGCTGCTCAGTTATTTCAGCTGTGAATTGCCTTGTGTTAAGAGTTTAAATTATACCCTTTTGTCACTTCAATGCAAAATGGATATTTTTGTATTAAGAAATGTAGATAAGATGTGATTTAGGTTTAATCCTATCAAGGTGTGACTCTGTGTTAAATTATTGGAGAACTTGGCTGAAGACTAAAATTAATGTGAAAAATATTTATAGTAGGAACTATATGTCAGTAATGCAGACTTTGTGGGTTTTTCCAGCCTTCAGAAGTACACTTTTTTTGTCAGCTCTCCCACAGTTAAAGGCATTTTTGTCAGGTCGTAACCGCTTAAGAAACACCTCTTCACTTAATATTGTGGTATACAGAAATTCTAATTTTCTGAAGGAAGTCATAAAAAACTGAGATTTTTAGCCTGAAGGAATAAGATAGAAGTTGTGTGACTATCAAAGGAATCCTCTTCTAAGAGGAGAAACCATCAGAAAGTATAGCAGTTTGAATATAAAACTGTACAAACCTTCAAACTCTCAGTATAAAGGAGTGTCAAATTGCTGCTAGTTTTTCTTTTTCTTTCCCCCCAGTTTCAATAGAAGGATCCTTTAGCTGATCAAATGTAAAGAGATGACAAGAAGTAATTTATATGGAATCACATTCACTATGTAAATGATTGCAACAAAAAAATGAAAGCTCATTTCTCCTGTGTGCTTGCATATACAGCAGTTACTCATCACATAATACTTATGGATGGATTCTCTGATTCTGACAGTGCATTAGGTACCGAGGTAAAAGCACAAGGGAAATGAATGAAAGAAATAGCATATGTCTAAGATGTTGGTGCAGCCAAGGTATAACAGATTTGTCACTGGAGATAAAACAGTGTAATTCAAATGCATCCAAATGTAAGAAGGTTCCACCAAGAGGAAAAAAAAGCAAGGATTTTCTTCTTTTCTTTTCTTTTCTTTTCTTTTCTTTTCTTTTCTTTTCTTTTCTTTTCTTTTCTTTTCTTTTCTT
>JAOTQQ010000032.1:9389381-9399617 GCA_026546715.1 Gallinago undulata
TTCCTTTCCTTTCCTTTCCTTTCCTTTCCTTTCCTTTCCTTTCCTTTCCTTTCCTTTCCTTTCCTTTCCTTTCTTTCTTTTCCTTTCTTTTCCTTTCTTTTCCTTTCTTTTCTTTCTTTCTTTTCTTTCTTTCTTTTTTTTTTTTTTTTATGTTGATTTAAATGAATAATATGAGGTTGGCCATTGTGGGTGTGCTGGGTGCACTCTGTGATTCAAATTCAGTGGGGCTGAGGTTGCTCTGCTGGATTAGCTCTGAACCTTGAGGTTTCACGCTGTTGCTTTATAAAAGGCAAACCAGCATGAACTCATTGTTGAAGCAGCCCAAAATATTCTGTTGAAACTATTTTCTTTATTAAAATTATTTCTGTGAGAAATGTGTGCTCTTTGACAGTTTTGACTTCTTAATAAAAAAATGAAGCACTTGAAAACAGAAACTTTCAGCTTTCAGCATAAAACTGGAAACCTTTGATTTGAAAATGCTGCCGTGCTGGTTCACAAATGTTGTATTCTACCAAAGAACCTGATTCTCAGAAGCAAGTGTAATTGAATTCTAGCTCTCATGAGGCTGAATTTGTAATCCGTGTTGGGGATTTTTGTCTGCTGTTTCAGTATGTTGAAACAGTGAAATTTTTGTTGAGTAGGGGGAGTAACGCTCATTTTTGGACAAATTTTAATTATGGTAGACCAATTTATGGGCATACATATGTATACAGTTTATAACCAACCCTTATTTTAGAATGTACAGAGACCTGATTCTTTTCACTTAAATCACACTTAACTGTCTTCCTCCTCTCACACTGTTGGAGAAGTGCTTGATGTATAAGGGACAGGTTGTCAGCAGATGAACTCCTTTTCATCATCACAAATAACTGTAGACATGAAATATTACTCAATTTTCTTGAGCTGGGAAAGGAGCTTTATTTTAAAGGAAGGCTTTAAAAAAATTGTTTCAACATTTCAATCTTTTGTCAGAATATACTGCGCTGTTACATATCTTAACTCCAGCGCTTTTGGATAACTTCCTGCTAGGTTGAAATTTAGCATGCACCCTCCTTGCAATAATTTATTTTTAGATGAGACACACTTGGTACCTCGTTATGAGATACCGAGGCATTTAAGAGACTTCAAGGCTATGTCTAAGCTGCAAAGTAGGAACACCTGTGAGTGGTGTTGGCTATAGGGGTCAGTAAGCCCCTGACCTAGGGTGGCTGCACACGTGCTGCCTGCACGTTCTCACTCCACAGCTATACCCCCAAATTGCTTGGGAGAGCAAGAGCTGAGGCAGGGAGAAGCTGTCCTGGGATTCTGCTGCAGTTTAACCTTACAGGTAACTATATTATGGTAACTAGATTCTCTACCAGTGATTCTTAAATTTGCTAGGATAGACTTAGATGGTGTTCCAGGCAATGGTGTAATGTAAGTAAAAGAAAAGGATTTTAATCCTGATGTCCTGATCAAGTGTCACCTCAGGTAATTGAATGTAGTCTCAGCTGGACAGGTAATTTGATTGTCATCTCAACTGAGCTAGTGTAAATCTAGACTAACTGTACTGAAATAAACAGTTACAGCTGTGTGGAATCAGTGTAAGTGAAGAGCAATCAAGACTGCTGTGTGTTAGAGCTGGACAAAAAGTGTACACCTTCTTTGTTGTTCTTATTGGCACAAAGTAAGATGCTTCAAAACTTTGCAAAACGTTCTCTAAGGTTGGGTCTAAATCTGAGGACCTACAGTGATTCCAGTATGTAAGATTAAAAAGAAAAAAAATATTTGCTGAGTGTCATACATTTCTCAACAGGCTTTGCTAAAGCCTACTACAAAGCAATTCTTTTAGCACCTTTTTGACGTTGCCATAGTGAGAGTGTCAAAGGTGGTGTAGACACAAAGGTGTCAAAGGTTGGGGAGATTTTGAACAATGAATGCAGAATCTAAGATTAATCATGGAGAATATATGTTTATTCTTGAGATATGTAGCTTCATGTGAACATAGGGGTTTTTTTTAGTGGAGCTAAGCTAAATGTTTAGATTTTGATGAAGGTTTTTCACATTACTATGCTTTATACGCTATAAAGAGTGACTCAGTTTCTCAGGCAATAAAGAGAGAATAAAGGTGGGACACTTATACTTTGTTGACTACTTCAGTGTTTCTTTTGCTCTCCACTATTTAAATTATTGTTTCATATTCTGCTGTTGCTGGAATTTTGACATAGAAAATCAGACAATTGTAAAAATACAGTTCTCGACTTTTTAATGTCTGTAATGACTCCCATGACATAGACTAGCAGAGCAAACGCTTGCTTTCATAGGGGATTAGTCACCCACTTGTGCTGTCCAAAAGCTTCACTTCACTTGCATGAAATAAGATGTGTGCATTAACACTTTAACATGCTTAGCTACTTCTTACCTTATATTTGCTTGTAACATTAATATTTTCTCCAGATTTTTAAATAAGTACAAGTATGCAAGTCCCACAGTGTTCATGGAAAATAGTTTCTTGTATTTCGCTTGAAACAATGCTGGTAGGTTGCAGTGATATTAATCTATAATAGGGAAAAAGAAATTCAAAACAGTGATTTATTGTAGGGTGTTTTTAGATTATTTTACTTTTGTTTTTCCAGTTAACAGATATGATTAGTAGAAAAGAGGTAATCACCTCCATACCAGAGCAGCAGTAACGTCTCTCAGGATGGTTGCCCACAGGTGCACTCTGAGTGACTGACTGATGGCAGAAAACAACACTTGGAGAGAGCTGTGTGAGCAATTTGAAGGAACAATTAATTTGACTAATGCAGGTCTCATTCCTGTTTGTGAATAATCCATGTGCAAATTCTGTTTGCATTTTTTATTGCTATTTTAAATTGTCCCTTAAATTTTCATGAAGGAATTTCAGCTGAGGTGAAATTGTAAACTGAGGTGATTGTAAACTGCTTGCTATTAGTATTCCCTGCAATTATCCCATGTTACTGAGATGTTCAGTTGCAGGATTTTGTCTTACACTTTTCCTAGCAGCCTAGAAAGGGAATTTCCAACTTTGAGGCAATGGTTCGGATTTATGGCAGTCATTTTAATTAGGCTTAGTTCTGGAAGTGAGACTTGGTGTGCCTCAATTGAGAATAATAAAATTTGCTTAACGTTATTTTAGGAATGATACCTAGTTTCCTGTTTTACAATTGGAATAAAGAGAAATTAAGATGTGTTAGAATTCTAGACTCTGCAATGTTTCTACTTACTGCTTTTTGTTTGCAGCTATGGCAGTTGCACAGCATCTTTATCTTAGCTTGATAGCTTAAAATTTCATTTGCTATGCATGTGTGCCATTTACTTATGAAAAAGGCATAAAATACTATTGAACATTAGCCTTTAGCTTTTCAAGCTTTTTGAATTTATGTTATTTATAACAGAATTGTGGCTGTCCTTCTGCTTGATGCTATGCGTCTCATGTTATGGCAAAAGCAATAATTTGAAAAATGGCTGCTAAATTCCACTTTCAAAACTGAATAAGGACATTTTTGCATTTGGCCAGATCAAAGAAGTGTGTCTGAAAACCTGAGTGCAAGCAAATGCTGTTTCAAGCCAAGGTTTCTCCTAGTGGCAGCAAGTTCAGAGTCTAGTTTATCTGGCTGTCCAAGGTTGTTCTTTATCATCTTATAAGTCTGTTTTCAACCAGACAAAAGCACGCAAGGGAGTATGTAATAAAAATCTAATTTGGTAAACTAATTTAGTATTCCTTTGCTCTGCATAAGCCTCTTCAAAATGTGATTGGCTTTTCCCTGTACCTTTTTTGGACTGGTCTGCAACGGCCTATGGCTCTGAAATTCAAATTGTTCAGTCCACACACTTCTCAGCCAGAAGCCCTATAAGGTCCAGACATAGTGTCCTCTTGTAATATGCCTGGGTGGTCGCAGTTCCTTGCTTGGAAAGGCAGAAGTGCTAAGCTGTTACACTGACAGCTCTGAATGGCTCACACAACTGAAACACTTATTTTCTTTTGATTTTAGTTTCTTGCTGCCCTAGATGCCCTAACAGCAGCATCTATCACAGTGGGTATGTCCCTTGCAACTATTCCTGCAACTCACATAGAGCCTTTCAAAGAAAAATCTGCATTCTCCTCTGCTTGCCATTCGCTCTGCATAGATATGAACAGGCACAATTTTGTGAGGCATTTTGTAGGTGGTATCTGGCTCCTAATTATAACTGCATGAGTGCTGTTAGGTGTGGAAAAAAGGGAAAGTAATTCTACAGACTGTTTAAAAAAACAAGTCTGTGAGGTTTGGATTTAGAGGGGATGTAGAGAAGCTTGGAGTGTTATTGGAAACACTCCAGGTGCAATGACAATTTCCTGGTGAGTTACATTTTTGCTGTCTAATGATGACACTAACACAATGATGTGCTAGGCTTCTCTGGCTTTTTGAGTCATGATTAATACCGTATTTTTTTATTGTGTTAGCAGAATGTTTGGCCCCCTGGTTTGCTACTAAAAATTAGAGGACTGCTTTGAGTATACAAAAGAGAATCTATTTCTTACAGGTCTTTAACTTGGTATTATTGTAATGTTGTAATAAAGTGAGAAGATGCTTGTGAGCAGCTTATGGGCAGGTTAATCTTGTCTTTTAACCTCCTGAAAGACACACTTCTGCTTTTCCTGAAGTGCAGTTGTAGTTCCCCTTTGACATGAAAATCGTAATAGGCAGCATTTCACTGCATTTCCTATATACGTATTCTTTATTATACAGGACCAGCAAAGTATGTCAGGTACTGGCTGTAGTTGGTTATCCCAAGCCAAAGATGTCTGGTGATGCTAAGACTCTTCTTGGGATCTAGCTCTACTTAACAATGTTAAATAGGAGGTTTTACTCACCAATGATGTGCTCCTAGCACCCAGGATGCTCAGGCTGTACTGTACTGGTGTGCGTAATGTTGATGGGAACAGGGTTCTCTTCTTTTGAGGCTGCTTTATTTAACATTAGAATTTTTTTTTTTTGGGGGGTGTGTGGCCGAATAGTCCTAGGTTGTGCCCTGGGGCCTATACATGTGTCTAAAATCCACCTTATTCTGCTCCTTCTCTGTTAGCTGTGTGGACTAGTTATGCTCATGACACATCCCGGGAGTAATCCCATAGTGTACATGAGCACTGGTGCTGGTGTGCCCAGCCTTGTGTTGCACTGAAGGTAAATGTCAGAAAAGAGAACAGTCTTGACTTGGATGGATCAGCTGTGCTCCTCCCTGTATACTCCCAAAAGACCAAGACTGGAGCGCTCTCTTGTTCTAGATATAAAAAAAATTAAAATAAATTAAGAACAGTGAAACTTTATAAAACTTTCACTGGCTTCATGATTCATACAGACTAAAACAGCTCAGGGAATCTCAGAAATAGCTCTAAAGCACTCATGTAGGTGGTTTTAAATCACAGAAGAGATGAGCTCTAATACATGATGGACTCTCAGTCACAGTGCAATAAATTATTACTGTGATCTTCCATAAATTCCAGTGTGGGGAGGGAAGGTTGGCAACTATTGATATACCATTTTTTTGGATAAAACACCTTACTACTGGATCATTTTGCATGCAGTCACAAAGCACTAGATGTATCAGTTAAGTTCTGTTTTTTACTGCTATATCAAGGCATCAAGGGGGCAAGCAGCAAAAGAGATATTCAGTTCTTACAGCTACCCAGCTTAACTATACATAGTTGAGGAAGATATGTTGTGATTTTTTTTTTTTGAGAGCAAATAAATACTGTTAATACCAGTGCTATTAGTGCTATGTGTCTAGCAGAGATGACCTTTTCTTAATGCAACCTAAGAAAAACATTTGAGTTCATGTGACTGTTATTCCTAAAATGATACTACACTGGATATTCACATAAATCTAAATGCATAGAAATAGACTGATTCTCAAAATTGCCCCCCCCCTCCTCAAAAAAGACCCACAAAAAACCAGATTATCCCACTTTTAGGCATTGCCTTTTGAATCTGGAGCTTTAAAACAAACAGAAAACAGTGCCATAGTTCTAATTTGATTTATTCAGTGCAATGCAGAAATACGGATTTTAAAACAGCTATTTATTTATAGACAAGCTTTATGTGCCAAGCAGATAACACAGCATGATTTATAGGCAATTAGAGCTTGTGCCACAAAAAATGGCCTAAGGGTTTAAGTCCTGCCTAACACTTGCTTTATTATCTTACATCTGAAATTATGACCGTCAGAAGGGAATTAAGGCTCTTGCTCAGATGACGCCTCAACGTGCACAGCAGTTTTTGACTGAAAGTTCTCTAGATGACTGAATTTTTGTTTTGGGGTTTACAGAAGAAACCCTCAGTCTTCACATGTTGAGTCAATCTGTATGCACAAATGAAATAACCTTCATCCATCTCACTTGACTAGGCTGATTGGGAAAATTTACTCAGACCATGCCTGGCAGTTCTGAGCCCCCTCTTCCCTCAGTTGAGCCATCAAGTGGCTGGCAAGGCGAGTGACTGAAGAGTGCCTTTTGCCACCCCTTCCTCCCACCTCATTGAGCTTACCCTTTATGCAGGGGATAGGTCTTGGGATTCAAGGTCGAGCCTTGCCAGGTGCAGGGACAAGGACGAGTAAGGCCTGGGTAAGGCATCTGACCCAGGCTGGCCAACAGGATTATTTCATACCATGAACGTCACATCCGATATAAATTAGGTAAGTTTGCTGTGTAGCTCTCTCTCCCTTCATGGTGGCAGGTCCAGACAACTCCTTGCCCCAGTGCTGGACCCCTAAGGCCTTCCCTTCCTCCTGAAGCCATTGCGCTCACAGTGTCCGCCATTTGCTACGCACTGCTGGGAGTGCACGGCTTTCCTACTTATATAATTGGCTGAATATAATTCTTGTATATCTTGTGTCAGTATCGGGATTAATACTGGTTCTTTAGTGTTATTGTTAATTATTTAGTCTTAGTCTATTAAATCTATTTATATTTCAACCCTTGTGTTTCTTTCAGTTCCCTGATTCCCTTTTCCGGGTGGGGAGGAGTCATCAGGTGATAGAATAATTGTCTAAACAACAATATATTGTTATAGGTTTTCCCAAACCATAACGACAGGACTGTAGATCATTAAAAGACAAAGGCATTCCAGTTAAAAAAAAATAAAAAAAAATATATAAAAAATCAAATTTTATGTGTGTTTCTCTCTGGCACTTCAGATCATCTGTCTGATGATCATCTACCTTTTTATGAATGGTGCCTCTTGAAAGTCCCATTTTGAGGTGACTAAGCTGCACAATGTTGGCAATCTTCCTCCATAACTTAAACTGATAAAAGAATTCACAAGTTTGGGCTTGTAATTTTGAGTACTCTGGGCCTAGTTTGTAAATCTAGTCTGTAATCATAGATAAAGTTTTTCTGCTTTAAGGAAAAGGCTTGGAAATAGTTGAGGTTAAAAAACAACAAACTAACCAATTAATTTTCCTTACTACATTTTATATCACTGCAAATTTCTTAATTACTCTAGTAGGCTTTTTATTTTTTGTAATTTTAACAGTCTCCTGAGCATGTCATTGTGAATTCATACACATGATATTACACTGTCAAATGAAATGCTCCTCCATCTCTTTAGAGATCTCAGTGATGCAAGCCTATCATAGTTACATCATGTCAAGATGTTGGTGAGTAGTGTCACTGGGAAACTTTAGAGCACGTTTCTCAGTAAAGAACTGAAACAGAAAGATGTCAGAACAATTCCAAAACCAGAGCCATCTGATTATCAAGCTGATTATGAACGACAAATTGTAAGTACTTGTAACTTTGTCCACATTACCAGATGTTCTTTCTTCTGAACACTGGCTCCATCTTCCTCATGTTAGCCTATAAAAAAAGATGCCCATTTCATTGAAATGTCATGTCTGTCATGTCTCTAGGTATGTGGTAGCAAATGGGGAACAATGTGATACTGTTTCATTGACAAGGATGTTAATTAAAGAAATTCTTTTGCTTTGAATGCTTAAAGTTTTGGTAACTAAATTTTGAATATTTCTGTTATTGCTGTGAGGGGAAAAAAATTTGTTTGATCACTCTCTGCTGCCCAGTCAACTGGCAGAATAGACCCCTATGGTTTTGAGAGCAAAGCTACTAGAATAACTATGCATTTTGTTAAGCAACTTGAAGAAGAGAGAGGCAGTAGCCTTAGTAGCTGAAATTTTGAAGGATTGGAAAGAAGTTTAGGCAGTGAAGACTGGAATTCTAAAAGCTGGTAGTGTCTGAGGTTTCCAGTTAGGATTAAATTCTTAGTACGTGTACTACAATATACACCAGGGGAGAGGCAATCCTTGTCAACAGCTCTGTGAAAAGGAGGAAAGTAAGAATATGGAAAGAGAGGCAGGAGAGTTAATTTACCTGGTTATAATGAAATGTATGTTCAACTCTAGATGAGTTCTGTGACTGTAAATATCAAATTACAAATCCGCTGAGAGATTTCTTCTGCAAAATAGGCGGATGAAAGGAAAAGATTGTTGTTGACACTTGAGATCATTCACACGATGCAGATGGATGAATTCTTTTGAACCCTGCTAAAAGTTTGCAGAAGGTGTATGTTTTTCTTGTTAGTTCCCTATCTTTAATAAATTTCCCCTTAATTTGTGAAGAATTCAGGTTTTGCAGGCACGATTTTGTGTAACCACTTTTCTGCCCAAATGCTTTACTAATTATGGCATTGTAATTCAAATGTGGAAAGATAACAGGAGAATGTTAGCAAGGAAACAATATGAGGACTTCACGGTAACGTTGCAGGTATATGCGGAATGAAAACAATAGTGAAAAGTGGACTCTTATGAGATATTTTACCCGCAGAATGATGACATCTTATGTGTTCTGCATGATGAAGCCACCCTATCGAAAGAGTTTCCTCCAAATAGCACCAAATAGCAGTCTTCCTGTGGGAGACGGATGCAATTTATAATGCAAATAATTACTACATTTTGGGGGTATTTTGGGGCTGTGGCAGGACGGGACCATGAAGATTGTGTTACAACATTTGGTTATAGTATCAAACTTAAATAAAAATGTTTTTGAAATAGCAAAGGCAAAACAAACCCATAGAATTGGGTTATTAGAGGTAAGGCTTGGATTTCCAGATCGGAAATATTTACCAATGCATAATGCTTTCAGTAGTCCCACTAGATATCAGAATTAATGTATGCTCATTATGTGGAGTCAGTCTAAAACTTTGGTGAACACATGGATAAAACTGCTCGGTGAGTCTGCTATGTTTTGATTCAAGCTGATTCTTCATTTACTGACAGGTCTAGTGTTTGTGGTTCATTTAGTGCTGGTATCCGGTTTCAGAAGAGGGACATTCCTCTTGTATCATTGATCTTGGTAGGTTGGAGATGAATTTTGGAAAATGTGATAGTCAGATGTGCTGAGCTGCCAAGGGACTTGATCCAGATACATTGGAAATCACTGGATGAGGTATTGTATTAGATAGGTATTTTATAATGTTGATATTTTATGTTGTACTGGGCAATCAATGGTTTATAGATAAAAGAAACATGAACAAAGTTAAAAATCCTTTCCTCTAAAGGAGAGATCCTTAGTATCTCTCAATTATTTTTTTTTTGTGAGTAGAAATTGTTTTAGTGTGATCTTATCTGCTGTGAATTATGTCTGATTTAACAATTCTCACCATTTTTATTGTATATTGAGATGCACCAAATGGAAAGGGAGGATTTTGTAATATTAATTTGTTACTGAAACTTCATTTGTTCTTACAGATTCCTTTGTCAAAACAAATGTTTGTCTGGTTGGACAAAAATATACAGTACCAAATATAGGACATTGAATTTTTATGGCTATACTTACTGTATTGTCCTGAAAAAGATTAAATGTTGCCCTATCTGATGAAAAGGCAAACATAAAATGTATCTGGATGTCTGAAAGAAGCAGGGTAGCAGAGAGTATTACTGACGTTTATAATTTTGAATATGTATTTCGAACTGCATATAGTCATTATTATCTGAAAAGTAAGGTAGTGAAATTTTTCAAAAACAGGATTTTTCCATGTAACAAAAGAAGGTCAAAGAAACTTCAGAGTAAGAAAAATAAAAAAAATAGACTAATTTTAAACAGTATACTTTTATATAATGTTTTTCACTTGTGTGATTCTTAAAGAATTATTAAGATACTTTCTTATGTATAAGAATCATAGAATCATAGAATCATCTGGGCCGGAAGGGACCTCCAAAGGCCATCTAGTCCGACCCCCCTGCAGT
>JAOTQQ010000032.1:9402601-9422229 GCA_026546715.1 Gallinago undulata
TGACCACAACACCAAAAATGGAGCTAAATTACAGCATCAGCAATTAATTTCTTAATGCTGAGAAGGATTTGCAAGGATGGGTAATAACTTGTGTGTGAAACTCAGCAGTTATACTAACTCAGGTTATGATTAAATAGTTAAACTTTGAATACTGAAGTTAAAAGATGAAATTTTGCTGTTCTTTGCCAATTATCACAAATTAAAATTTTCTTGTATTTGTACACCTTTAACTGTAGAACAGGGAACAACATTGATGTATATCTTTGAGACAATTTTTAAGCCTTATAAGTATGGGGTGCTTTTATTGCGATGTCTTTATTGTGGGAATTTTAAGACCTCTCCAATGCAAAAACTTTCACACTCGAATAATTTGGATTTTTTTTTTTTTTTTTTAGAGGATGAAAACAATAAGCATTAGCTGGACTGAAAAATATTACATATCACATCTTAAAATGTTTTGAACTTCACCAGCAGAGAAACTTGGACCTTCACCAATGATCTCAGAAAATGATAGTTTTTACACAAAATGCTTCTTGTTATCAGATGACTTTCATTGGGCAGTGGCTGGCCGTTTCCTCCTTGCATGATTAAAATCAGGTGTTCTGGAGCACAAATATTCCTCTGGTGATTTTTGACTAAGGTGGCAAAGCTTTTTGGTGCTGGCTTATGGTATTAAAATTGAAAAGTGATCTTTATCTTGTGGACTCATCCTTTGTGGTCTTCTGATAAAGCGTGCTGGTGGCCTGCATTGCAGCATGATTCAGAATAGGGGCATCTTGTCCAGCCTAAGTCAGTCCTTTTTTCCCTTAACAATCAGGCCTCTACACACAACAGAGAGTGAACAGCATGGCTTGCGTATCCTCTGCAACGTAAATGCTGTGTGTAGGTCCAGGAGTTAGCACTTAAACTTTGGCAGTGGAAACAGTATGAATCTGCCAGTTTGACTTTAAGCCTGTGCAATTTAATGTGGATTGGCAGAGCTAAATAGCCAGGGGCAGTGTTGTTTTAGTATTGCTGCCCTGAACTAATGCCTTCAAAAACTGCTGCCCTCTGCTACTCAGACACCCAGGTGGTTCAGAGGCGTGCTAACCTTGTGTTAAATATGTCCTGTTGACATGCCCTTGCAGCCCTACCCCTGCTCACTCCCTGCAGTTCAAAAAGCCCATGTGGAAGATCACACTTGAAGTCGAAAGTCTATTCCTTTTTATGTGGAAGATCTGATACATGATATAACTATTTTCTGGAAATGTTCAATCTTTAAAAAAATCCTGTAAAATTGACTGAAAAAAACCCAACAACACTAAGCGAGAAAATCAGACACTCAGACTCTCACATTCCAAGTAACAAAATTAAAAATAAAATTGCTCTCAAAGAAGCACATTTACAATGATAATGGAACTGCATATAGGTCAAATAGTCTATCTTCTCCAAATTTCCAACTTGATCGAAAAAGTTACTTTTAAGCTTCTGGAGATGAAACTCATTTAAAATACAATTTTGTATAGGGTCTGTATTCTTGTGCAGACTATTTTGCTCACAGTTTTGTGCAACAGCTCCCAGCAATGCAATATGTTATCCACTGTACTGATTCTTTTTGTTTGTCTCGTCCTGGAGTTGAAATACATCTCAGTGGTAAATTCAGTTCAATATGCATTTAGGCCGTGGTTTTAATGTGGATATACAATGTAGGTGTTTTTACTACCTTCTCTGTAATTGTAAAATCTTGCCAAGGTTGAAAGTAGTTTTGGGAAAATCTTAAACTACCCAAAGACAATGATAGTCAATGTGTCTTCCAAATGATGATGGATATCTTGAGAATAATTACCTTCTGTGCAGTGGTTTGTCATTTATGCACATTTCTTCCCATCTACCTTCTAGAAGGGATTGTTAGGACAAAGGATATAGTTGCTGCTAATGCCATATTCCAAACTCTAATATCTACTGAGATATGGCAAAATTTGTAATTGCAGTAGACTTGAACAGCAAAGAGAGAAAGAAAAAAAAAAACAATAAAAACTATTTATCTGAGGCACCAAGCAAAGCTAAGAAATGCAAAAGGGTAGCGGCAGTTTCACTAAGAATAAAATATTCATGTTGCTAACTTACATAAAACAAAAGATGGAGTGTTTTCTGCAGGGAAATTACTTTCTCTGATGAGCTCCATTTATGCATGATAGAGTTTTAAATTTTTGAAAACCCCCTTGGTTATTTTTTTCTTTTTTCAATTCTAGCTGTTTTAATTTTAGGCTTATAAACAGATAGATGTAAAGTTTCTTGCTGAAAGGGCCTTATTCTGTTTAAAGTCATATTTATTACCTTCAGCAAAAGCAGAATTGCTTCTGTCAATGACAATGAATACAAAATCAATATTTAAGACTGCAGTCTCATAGACTTCATGTTACGAAGTGAGTACTTCAGTTTTAAACTGCCCTATAATAAAATGTTTCTTCATTTACTTCCAGTACATTTTTAACATTCTTCATGTTGTGAAGTATGCTCCAGAGGTTCTAGTTTTTGCACTGGGTAACTGGAAAAGAGAGAGTTGTCTAACAGTAAAATTCTTCTGTCCCGCAGCAGGTGTGTGTGGCCTGACCCTATGGATTTCTGAAAGTTTGATTGTATAGCCCAGACAGAAGCTGGCACTTTGGCAAGACTTTCTTCATCTTGGGCTTTTCCAGTCCCCATGGCTAGAGAAGAGTGGTGAGTGGAGTAATAAATTTATATTCTAGGACTGTGTTTTGTGGGTTTGGGGTTTTTTTTTGTTTGATTGGCATTTTTTGTTTGATTTTTAGTTGATTGGGTTTGGTTTGGGGTTTTTTGTGTCGTTTGGGCAGCTCACTCTCTCTGCATATATTTTTGGTCAATGTTGAAGTGTATCACCAGAATTATAAGGTCAGATGTGCTTTTTTCCATGCTCATGATGGAGGATCAAAATATATACCTTGCTTGGCTCAAAGGCAAACCCTGAAGATATCACATAAGAACTTCTTATGTGTTGTGCAGGCTTGATATGGAGCTGAAACTTGAGTGAGGAAACCTGGAGATTTGCTCTCAAGCTAGGCCCAGCTTCTCTGAAATATTCATAAACCTACCTTGTTTCTGTACTGTTACAAACAGGTTTTTGAGGGCCTGGTAATTACTGACCTTAGTGGATTTTGGCCAAGATATGAGACTTAAAACCTTCTAAACAGCTGCTTCTGCCAAGCTTTGCACAGTACGACACTTTAGGTAATATTACATTTCAGCAGTTTAGGGTGAGTTGTTGGCTTGTGTTCAGCGTCCCAGAGGAAAAAAACAACAAGAGAATATAATTCTATAGAAGTCTATGAAAAATATGTTCTTGGAAAATGTTGGATAGTGCTAGCGTGTAATAGAATGTATCAAGTAAATATAATCTGTCTGTCTGAAATTAATACCATAACCCGATTTTCTTGTTCTTTTAACTATAAACAATGCAATGGTTTTAGTATATGTATTATTTAGACACCACAATACAGCCAAGTTTGATGTCCCATAGAACAAAAATTTTGTAAATAAGCAATGAATATTATGGTTCTAATTTATTTGAAATGATAATGTTTTACGTACTGAATGTGCAAATAATGAAATAGATTTTGTTGATTGTGCATAAAAGATATGCAGTATAGAGGAATATGCATCCCAGGGAATAAGTAGGTGCTTAAATATTAGTGGGGGAGGAAAAGCTTGTACAAGCTTGTGGCTTGTACAAGTGTTTGATGGATCAGGTCTGCTAACAGTATCTTTGCCCTTGACTCTTCAAAGTGACAAATGTTGTCGGTTAGGGAAAGAACTCCAACTTCCCTAAAGGAACCTTTTATTAAGAGATCATAATGATGACAGAAGCATAACTTGAGAAATTCAAGATGAGCTAAAAAATGGGTCAGGTTTGAGCTATGTATCAACAAATGATGATAAAATGGATACTTTCACGATTATGCTCTCCCTAATTTATGAACTGAGAATAGAACATGTTTTTAATATAGAGCTCTTCCAACGCAGTTATTACCAGGAAAATAGTTAGGTGCTAGTGTCAGTTTTTCTGAGAAGTGGACTAAGAATGCCTGTTTATAGCGTGGGTACAGAGAAGCAGAGGCAGCTCAGCGTCTGGGCAGGCTGCTGGGAGTGCAGCAGGGCGGGCTGAGCTGGCCAGTCCATAACCTACCACAGCTGAAAGAGGTAACCAGCTTTGGGACCCTCTTGTAGGCCGTGCTGTGTGATACAGGCTGCTGTAGTCGAGGGAGCTCAATGAAGTCATGCAGGAAACCAGCAGTAGAGAGGGAAGTCTTAATTGAGACTCCTGGTTTATTGGCAAATTACTTTATTCATTGGATCATCTTTCCTTTCATCTGCTCGAGTTTGGATTATGGTTGCAGTATATGAGGCCATAGTTAAATTCAGTTCTTCCCTACGTATAGGAACGTGTTGTGTTCTTAATAGCTAAACTTCCCTTGTTTCTTTTCCTATAGCCTTTGGAGAGAAGGTCAATAGGGTTGAATAACAACAGTAGATAACTCTAATATTGCACTTTTCATCTATAACTCTCAAAAGGCCTTTTCAAAGCAGATAAATATAATTAGACCTGGTCAAAAACTCCCAGACAGGACAGAGCTCTGTTAGAGAATGCTGATTCAATATGACTGACTGATTTAGCTCCAGCTCTTGTTTATCTTTTATGAGCTTTGATAACAGCAGAAGACATGTTTATGTTCTGTAATATGTAATGCTAGTGGTATAAATGAGTTCTTTCTTACAGGGAAATTTTCTTCTTTTGATTTACATGATTGTTGGGAGAAGTCCTTAATGTACTGAGATTAAGTCTGTGCTTGAGAACTGGCCAATAGCCTTATCAAGAATTCATTTTTAATGCATTTTGCGATATATTTTATGTAATCCTTGTATGTAAGAGTTAACTATGTTACTCATTCACCACCTTGGGCAAAGACTGCAAGCAGGTTTGCCAATTCCTTTGCAGATTTAAGAGTATTCTGTTTTAAGACTATTCCATGATGGTTGCTATCAAGTAGTGGTAGAGAAAGTGGCATTTAGTAGGTGATGATTTCCCCTCTGAGCAGAGAGATTATGTGGTGAATTTATTAGAACTTGTTATAAGAACTCTTATTTAAAAAACAAAACAATATTCACTTTGATATGAGCAAAACAGGCTATTTGATTTGATCTCAGAATAGTGATGATAATTACATTTTCCTCTTCTGCTGTCAACTGCAGATTAAAAAGCATGTTATGATGATAAATGGGAATCTGTACAGTCCTAGGGAGGCAGCCGTTGCAAACCAGCAGAAATCCATACAAACCTAATGAAGGTCTTCATTAGAAATTTAGAAGAAATATTAACCTAAAAACATTAACCTCAAATATGATTCCAAAATAGGACGTGCATAAAGTGAAAGATAAAAAAAAAAATAATTCAAGGTAATGCTTCCTTTCTCCAAATTTGTTCTGACAAATATGTGAGCCAGTGCCATCTTTATGAATATGTGAACTGGTATCATCTTCAGCTCTGATGTGGGAAAGTTTGCTGGGCTTTTGGGTGCATAAATTGGAGAGGCTACATATGAATTCACGTTAGATATTTGGCAAAGGGTTGACTTTCCTGCTGTGTCTTGGATCTGTTGAAGGAAACAGTGCAGCTAAGAATGGTTGAAAAACTAATTCTTTGGCTCCATACTGGCTTCATGTTCCATACTACCATTGTATAGGACACAGACAATTTTTTACCTTATACAGTGGAATATTTCATTGACTTCCTAGAAATTATTCTGAAATGTTGCACATTGGTGTGATTTATAGCATGCTTAATTCATTTCAGGTATCTTCTTTATGAATGAAGTATGATAATGTGCAAAGAAAAGAGATAAAGAAGTTTTTCTTCAAAAAGAAAACAAACCAAGAATAGATCCAGGGAATATTTTTAATCATTAGCATAAAGATGTTGCCACTTTCCAGAGGGGAAGACATTTTGTAGGATATGTTTAGCCTTGAGGCAATTCATTCTTTACACAGAGGCATATGAAATACTGCTCCTGGCAGTTTTTATCATTACTAATAAATGAATAAGCATGGTTTCTGAAAAAACATGTTTCATCTGAAGGACATGTTACACTGTTCTTATCAATAATTCTGTGCAAGTAAAATTCAAGCCTGTGGGATTGTATTGTTGCAAGATTTTTATACAATCACTTTTCATACAAGAAAAACAGACTGAAATGATGATGAATCATGGATGAAAATTTAAGACATAATTAAAAGAAAAAAGTTAAATTCCCAAGTTCCTTTAACAAAGAGAATAAAAAAAATTACTGTATAGCTATGGTTTGATGGATAATGTTCCATTAAAATGAACCGCATGCAAGAAAATCTGGTACATTTATATGAGAGAGATTGACAAGCTTTAAGTAGTCATGAATATGTGAATAGGTGACCTATTTAGCTTCCCACTTTAATTCTGGAGATGAGCAGATTAAGTATGGTGCTGGAGAATACAACTGGAGTTTTTAAGGGAAGAGAAACTTAGAAACAGCAATTCTGTATGAATACAGAAAGAACTCAGTTGGGGTGCGGGTAACTATTAACAGATCAGCTATAGAGAGATCTTATTGCTGCCATCAAGTATGTGAGCATCACCAAACTGAGATTTTTGTCAGACAACTGAGGAACAGAAGAAAGGAGATTCAGTCATTGGAGTTAGTTCAGATTAGCATCAAATAATTTCAGAACTAACAAAAATAATTCAAAGGCAAGGTCTTTGGTCACAAGATATTCTGATCATAAGAGATTTTTGCACTTAGTCATATTTGGTGAATAGTTTTGTAGGGAGGAGTTGTCATTTTGAGTTTCAAAACTCTATCCTTCAGAAGGGAGACAAAGCTCACTCAAAGCTGCTAGAGTAGCAGTAACTAGAAGCTGTGAGTTGCATCTCCTAACTCAATTCCTGTTGATAATATTTTATCTAAGCAAACACGGGAGACTGTTTTTATAGTAAGACCCTAATGAAATCCTTCTCAATCCACTTTCACATAAGTGTTAGTGGACACTCAATATTTAACAACATATGAGTTTCAATTTCTTTAAATAATCAGGGAAAATATGATTTTTAATTCTGTGCTTCAATTCAGTAACAGCAAAACCCATCAAGCTTGTCTAGCTTCTCCAACTTTCCCACTGAAAAAAATGTTAGTGTTTTCTGTGCATTTTACCTTTTTCAAAAAAAAAAAAAACAACCTAGACACCTAGATCTTCATTCAAGTAAAGGTAATGAAATATGTTTGAAGTGATATCTAAACGCGGCCATTCTTGAAAACAATATGACTTTATGGAAAGGCATAGAGAATTGGAAGACAGGGAAGATTTCGAAGAGTAGATATGGTCATTTTTCAAAATGTTTATCACCTCTAGAAAGGTGAAAGCATTGAAACACACTGCCCAGGGAAGCGGTGGAATCGCCATTCCTGGAGGTGTTTAAAAGACATGTATATATAATGCTTAGCAACATGGTTTAGTGATGGTTTTTGTCAGCAGTATGTTGATGGTTGTACTCAGTGATCTGAAAGGTCACTTCCATCCAGACAATTCTATGATTATGTCACCATGTATATGACACTCACTGCAGTTACTCTGTGTTCATCTGCAAAGGGATATGGTATAGGTGGATTGCAGGATCCGCTGCTTTGCGAGCGCTGTTGTTTTCTATTTATATGCCTGCAAAACCTCTCTGGCTTTGGGATGATGCATCCTTCAGTGGCCTAGAAAGGAGGAAACTTCTTTACTCCCTTCCCTCCTCCATAATCAGCCTGGGTGCTTTGCAGCACGTTCTGCTAGGAAGGCCTAAGAGCTATAAACTCCTGTTGAAACTAGTGGGAAATAAGAATTCTCCACACTGTTTTCCTCTACTCCTTAGAAGAAATGTGGCTTACCCAGAGCACAAAGCAGAATGGAAAATTTGCAATAATGGCATTTTTTTTTTTTTTCACTCTGGAAAGGCTGAGGCGGAAGGTTTGAAAGGTGGGTTGGTATTCTTTCCTTTTGGTTATTTCTTCATGTGAGTCTGTGTTCCTCCCCTGGTCTGATCATTATTTATTTCATTTTTCATATTCTTAACTCTAGACTTAATTTTCTCTTGGCTGTTTTTCCCTCTGATGGTCCTGCCTCAGACATCTTGATCCTACGTTATTTGAGAAGGATAGATTCAAAACAAGGAACGTATAATTTTTCATAGCCTGTCACAGTGAAATTTGATTCTGATAAACATAAAGACAAGTGTGCTGTGTAGTGGCTAGAAGAACAACTACAGAGCGCAGCACAAGGGAAACAGAAAAAGTGGTTATACCCCTATAGAGGAAGAACAAATGTTACCTTTGCACAACCCTCTAGGCCTTCTCTGTTCTTCTCTGTTTATTCTAATGTCTGTCATTTGATAACTGTCTGTCCAGTGAAACAGTGTAAGATGAAGAGAATTATCTTGCCTTGATTGCCACAGGGCTTTGCATTGAGAGGACGAAAAAATATCTAAGGAACCAAGGAAACTGTCAGGAGTGGACAGGGTGCTGATTGCAAAAGCATGTAATTTTGTTGAGCAAAGAGATCTGTGTGAAGTGATGGCTGAGAATAAGCCATATGGTAAAAGGCTGGCTCTCCATTTCAGTTTAGCTGAGTGTAGGAAAATTACTTGTATCTCCCATAAATTACACAGTTTCTCCAGTTAATGTACAATCTCATAGAGCTTGCATATTAAGTAACATTTATAAAAAATTCATAAAGATAAAGAGTCCAAAGCATTCAAAATCCAATACCAGGCAATGTGATGTTAAAGTCTTGCACAAAAATTGAACCCTACTTCCATTCATCCGAGAGCTTGCAGGCACTTAACAAGGCAGTTGTAGAGTTCATGCTTAATAGCCTGCTTCCATGCTCATTGGCTGTGGTATAGATTATATGAGTTCAATGAACAGTTCTTTATGTAGGTTATTGCAGACTCTCTTTTATCTAGATTTATTATGTCTGGCAGCGGTGTGCATATGCCCAAGCTGTAAAAGATGACTGCTGTACTTCTGAGATACACGTATCTCTTTTCCTAGTTCCTGGAAGTTCTCCAGCATGGCTGAGGAGATCAGGACAGGGGATGTTTAGCTGGGTGTGGTCTGTAATCTGTAATCAGGGATCTGTAATTCCTTCTGCATCTTTAAAAGCTGGAAAAGGCACACATGAACTGTTGTAGAAAGTCATGCATTCACTGAGATGATACCAAGCTTTCATTAAAATAGTGCCTCTTTTGTCTTCCTCAGTGATGGGCTTGTCTGCATTTTCACTGTCATCCTCAGTTTTGAAGGATTTTCAATTTTTCTGTCAAACTTGGTTCTGGACTGGAAATGGAAAACCACACTGGACTTCTGGTAGATGAAAACATACTTAACTCTCTGCCTTTTAAGAATAAAAATCAGTTTCATTTCTGTTTTGTGTTGAGTTGAAAATTAACTTTCTAGGTCATGAGCTTACTGCAAAGCTTACTTATGTATTTTCTTTAAATACAGTTAGTGGATTGGTGACATTTGGGGTAGTTAATGGTATTTTAATTTCTTTGTCGCGTATGAGAACATTAGCAAATATTAAGTAGTTTACAGAATTCAGGTCAGCAGCAGAGGTTATCTAAAACAAGTAGGAAGACTCTGGCTTTAAAATTTTAATTTTAGTTGCTATCTTTTTATGGGTATTTTTGCAGTGATACCTACTTCAGTGAGAGCCTTGCTCTTCTAGGTAGTATACAAATACACAGTAGATAATGTCTGAATAAAAGAGCTTCAGTACAGACAGAGGTAATTCTTACAGATTCTAAAAGCAAAACAAGGCTAATTGATTTGACCAGGAGCAAATGGTTTTGTCTGGCAGAAGAAGATGGTCCTTAAAGTAATGGAAACAACACTTAGGACCTTGCAACAAACAGGCAATCACCCTGCCTTAAGAAATCTCAGAGGTTCCAACAGATATGTACTAATTTAGTTTGGTCAACTGCTATCAATATGCAAAGACTGCTGAAAACAATGAAGTGTAGGCTTCACAACAGCTTCCAGTCTTAATAAGAAATTGTTGTATTTATTGTATTTGTTGTACTTAATAGCACAGTAGCTGAATAAGGAATGTTCTGAAGCTTCCTAATTTTGCTATGCAAGTAGACATTAAATTCTTCCAAAACAAAAAGTGATGTTTAATATTTACATTTCACAGACAGTACAGAGGACTAACTGGTAGAGTTAAAAGGAGGAATCCATTTTGATTTTCTACGTCATCTGACCTTTTTCATAGCCCAATCTCCACATAATTACATTCAGTTGCAATTTACACAGTTGCTTCTGTAGCAAATTTATACTTCACAGTGTGAATTTACGACATTCAAAATTAGTTCACAGCCTATGAAATGCAGAAAATTAGGTACGTTCCTGGAAAAGTTGTTCTAGTATTCCCTCTCACTGTTAAAGGTTTGCACCTCTTTTTCTGGACTTATTTAGCTGCCGATTTCTAGCCATTGGATTCTGTTATAATTACATGTTAGATTAAAGTGCCTTTTGCTATCAGAAATCTCTGCTTGTTTGTTAGATACTCATTGCTTGTGATCGAGTTATACTATAAACCTTCACTGTGAGAAGTGATTATGGATTGAGATAATTAAGTGCCTCAGTGAAGGCAGATCTTGAGTCATCCTTCTGGTTCCTTTCTGGATCTTTTTCAAGTTTTCAACATCTTTTCTGAATTGTATGTATTCAAACCAGGGCCAATATATGGTAGTGTCTTGATATTGCAACATACATACTGGCCACAGAAGCAACACTGTCTCTCTTCTGTTCTGGACGGTCCCTTATGCATTCAAACAGTGCCTTGGCTTCCACATTGTACTTGGATCTCTTACTATATGTAGTCTCCCTTATCTCCTTTTTGGAATAACTGCTTTCTGGGCTCAATACTCATAATAATACATAATCTTTCCAAGTAATCCACATTATAATATTTTCTGTATGATATCTATTTCTATTCTGCATCTATACAGAAGTGCAATGGGTATGATGGTTCCTTAATAATTTTTTAGGTCTATTTTTAGAGAGCTACTCCTTGGCTGAAATTTCTGTTTTCCTCAGTGAGGAAAAGAACAAAAAATAGAGTGAATTGAGTACAGGGTATACGGTGCTTTTCTTGGTACACCTTGAAAAAAGAAAGCTTATATTTATCATATAACATACCTGTGAAGCTAAGGTAAATAAAAATAACAATGTTTAATTTCCCTGATCAATATTCCTTGCATTAATTAAATTATTGCCACAATAACACAGATTCCTGGAAAATCTCAGGGGATGTCATTCTTCCAGAATGAAGCTTGAGCAAGGCTGGGGGGATTGTAATGGACTCGTCTTTCATAAATTTCCTTTGCTTGTAAAAACATTCAAATAACACAGAAATATTATTTGCAGGTGTTCTCAAACAGGTGGGACAACAGAAACAGTCAAATTCCATATGTGACGATCATGTTATCAATGACAATCTACAGCTGAACTATAATGTAAGCATTCCTTAAGGAATTTAAGCCAGTGAACCTGAAAATAATTGTCCTAAAATTCTTCTTTCAGTGACTGTTTCTTATTTTCTAAAGCTGAAGAAGAATGGGACAATATATAACTCTCCAAAAAGTTGTCATGCTTATGTTCTGGGATAAACACTGTTAAAATAATATTATTGCAGTGAAAGCACACTTAAAATTCTCAAGGAATAGTGCTACAGTTATTTTTGTCTAAGTGCTCTTTAAAGAAAAAATAAAAACAAAATGAGCGTAATTTGCTGTCATTGAAAATAGAGATTGTTTTTTAACATAATTAGAGGGTGAGTAAAGATGGCTGGAGAAATTCCCTCAAAAATGAGCATACGAAAAGTTTTATAACTTTTAAAAATCCAGTTACAGTGCTCTAGAACTTTCCTCTTTTCCACCATGTTCTGTTTTTAAGAATTTTCAGTATCTAATTTTAAATTCACTTACTGCAGTTGACACTGCAGCTTGTAGTTTGTTTGCCTCCAACTGTGCTGAATCTGCACCAGCTTCTTGTTACTCACTGACGTGAGTTGCTGCTTCTGGAAGGAACAACTCAGCAGAATATAGAAAGGGCTCTGTTCCTGCAGCCCAGGGCGTGCTCTGTGAACAGTTTGTCACCATATTCAATAACTCTATAAGATCACCAAAGTCCTATGATGAAACAGTAACTTTTATTGTTTTAATCTTAGAAAATTGAAGATGTTTGCAATGGGAAAGACATTGCATCTCCTGTAGATAGGGTGTCCCTGCTAGACTGGCAAATATTCCCTGTCTTATACATAAATAGGTCCTCCATTGGATGAGACATGTTTACTGGAATGTAGTGTTGGACAAAAACTTGAGACAGCCTTGAGAGGCTGCTGACACCCTGCGAATGAATTTAAATATGAGTTACAGTTCTCAAGAAAAAAGATGAGAAGAAAGGCAGAGAGCAAAACTGTGGGTAATTTAGGGTTTATGACAGCTGCTAAGCAGAAGTAGGGAGAATATTAAATGGTTTTAATAAGTGAAAAATGGGGACAAGATGGGAAAGAAGAGAAAATGAAAATAATTTAAGTACAGGAAAACACTGCAACATTTCAAAAGGGGTCAGAAAAATTGGCTCATGAGCACGATTTTGAATATGTAGAGTCAACAATCCATAGGCTGTATGAGCTTCCGATCTTCATGTTGGGTTTAATTACACCTGTATGCCAAAAGAAACTCCACTTGCCAATCCTCTTTTTAGAAACTTTTCTCACCTTTCTCTTGTGGCAGTACAGGTTCTTTGCATCAGAAAGGTACTGCTTCAAGGCCATGTATGGGCCGTTGGCCTTTGTGATTGATTCTACGTACACTGCTTTAAAATTAACTGGGATCATGGTTGTCCAAAAATATCTTCAGCACAAACCTACAACTCAGTCTGCTTATTTTATGGACCAAAATGTGGTTTATTTTTGTAATGAAAATTAGAGTATTTATCATTGTGTTATGCAAGTTTCTCTCAATAGATGTCTGTATCATCCCAGAGCTTATTTGTGGGAGGGACATGCTATTATTCTTCTTTGTAGTTTGGAACACCAAAGCAAAAGGATTTCAGGCTCAACGTTCAAAACCAAGCCTTTGATCTTTCTGTCACAAGGCATCCTGTTTCTAATACTCCACAGCCAGGTGCTGAGAGACTGACTTAAATTGGAGTTGTTGGCACTAGCACATTTTTATTGTGGGAATAAAGTTCCTTCATTTTTTTTTTTTTCCTGGCTTTCTAGTTTAGAATCGGCTTTTGCATGGAAATGAAAATACTTATCAAAAGGATACCTCCTATAAAGTGGAAATGTAGTGAAAGATCAAGATTGTAGAGGGTATCTTATTAGATGAGCTATTAAGCAACCTTTTGGTATGAATTTTTGTGGTGAAATGTTGGTTTTTTTTCTTGTTCTATTATATATTTTGTTGTTCGGTATGATGTGTTTGTGTACTGTTTTCTCTGTAAAAGTCAGTTTATGTACCTGCTGTTTCTCATCAGTTCTTTTGTTTTGAGTAAACTAGAATGTAATCTATTCAATATAGTTTCTTGTTTGTCCGTAGTCCATTTTGTAATTTGATCCTTTAAAAAAATTGCATCGCTCCTTCCTTACTCATGTTCCCAGTCTCTTGTAGGAAGAGAATTGGACAAGTATTTCTCTCCTAGAAATATAATTTACAACCCTATCTCTTCAGAACTACTAAGATAGAGGTGTTGTCTTTCTCCGCCATAGAAGAAACATGTTACAAGTCACCACATAGAACCACTCTTAGGGGTAGTGGTTTTGGCGATTTTTCTACCAGAGTAGTAAAGAGCATATTTGTACATTCATGTTACGTTTTCAAGAACTGCTTTCAGTTTTTCAGATGGAAAAGTTTTAGGAAAAAAAACACCCATTGACACCACCCCCAAAAAGTAGAGTCAATTTATGAGTTTTCAAAATGTGTTGGCTTTTACATGTGAAGATGAAAATCCACTAACTTCCTATCACCAATCCAGCTTTTCGTATAGTATGTAAGAAGCGTCTATTTACCTTTTGTTAGGTGGTGTTTCAGAGCACTGGCTTCATACTTTCTTTAACTGCCAACCTGTTGCCAAAAACATTATCAAAGCCTCCTAATAATACCTACTCGCTCTCTTATTGCAATGCTTTACACTCCACAAGAATGGAGTGTAACTCCACAAACTCCCAGTGTTTCTGGGCTGAGATTATATTAATATAACCTTTGTTTGTAGCTTGACTCTTCTATTTCCCTTCAAAATAATAAATTAATTACTGCTGGTGAAATTTGATGAGATTTCACTTCCTGCTTTTGATGGTGTAACCAGAGTTACTGCTCAGCAAATAAATATTCCACAGCACTTGGTTGTAGTTTAACAAAATTTATGCTATCAGTTGAGGGAACTGTTGGAAATGTTGTACGGAAGGCTCTCCAAAATGTAATTGGGAATGTCAGGAGAAATCATTACAAAATACGTGATTGCCCAGATTTATCTGCTACAGTAGACAGCTTTAAAGCCTGCAATATGTACAAAAGGTGGAGTGCTGCAGAGCTGCTCAGGTATAGTAGCACAGCTATGGAACGTGGCCAAGCGAGTCATACATTTGTTCTAGCTACATATATTTTAAATATAAAGGAATGATTACTAGTGTCAGGTGCTTTATATGACTCTCATTAATTTTGAGAAGAGGAGAGGATAAAACCCAAGAACTCCTCTGTACGTTGGATTTAAAGACAAGATGCAGAGGACTCAATGAAATAGGCAGGCAAGGCACACAGTTCTTTACCCTGAATTTTAAAACCAGCTGTTTTGTTACTTAAGGATATAAAACGTGAAATCCCATGACAATTCTTAAGATGATATATTTCTGATATTCTGATCAGTGGCTTTTAAAAAATGTTAACTGCGTTTTTTCTGCCAATGTTCTGTGCTGTTGTTGTCAAGCTTTATGGAATAATCTTGTCATCTGAGTGATAACTAAAATTGCTCTCTGCAGTTTACTTATTAAGCAGAAAAACATGTATACTTTTCAGAAATAAATCTGCTGCTTTGGAAGTGTAATAAGGAAAAATGTCAGAATAGTGAAGAAAAACTACACAGAACTAAAGTATTACACAGTGCAGAAGTTACTAATGGTAACTCATAAACTCAGATGTATTGAACCTGAAACTGTAAAGCATGCATGTAAGTTTGATAATTTATGTATGAAAAGAATATAAAGAGCTTGGAATTCACATGTCTATACTTGATAAAATTTACTTTTGATATGATATCACTCCCGTGGTATTAAATGAAAGGCTTATTTATAAGAAAGGTGTCGATTTACTTTTAGACTTTTGGCCAGTTTCCTGCTTAAAATAACATACACATTTGTTGAGAAAATTGGAAAAATTTATAGGAAACGGAATTAGATGTCTAGCTAGGTAAAAATTAGAGCTTATGAAGAAATAAAAAGGAAGTATGGAAAAACATTCAGATGCAAACAGAATGTTATAATGGCAAAAGTGAGGAGTGTCTAAAAAAAAGTAAGAGAACATGAATAAAGAAATTGGTTAAATTCAACCTTTTGTGTTCTTTATTCTGTATTTCATCTTACTTACAAATATTTCCCAATGATAATGCATTGTATTACTGGACAGAATGCAGGGATTGAAGCTAATTTATAGAAATTAATATACCTCAGGTAGTAAGGAGTCATTGCTTACCACAATGCTGTAAGGTTGCCATAAGTAGGAATAAGAAGTGGGGTTATCATTGTCTTATTTACTTAAGCCTTGATAAATTGGTGGAGTTCTTTAAATCCTAGACATAAAAAGAGCGCTATGGGTGAAATACTATTACAAGTCTGCCTGCGAAGCTTGAGTTTACCTTTTACTCCTGGTGTGAAAACATAGTTCACAAGGAACAACATTAGACAGTTGAGAGAAGAAAGCTGTATAAGGATTGTAAGTACAGTGTATCTATATTTCATGTCTACATATTGGTCTCTGATCATGAACACCTCTATAAATAGGGGTTAATAGAATGGACAGTGATTCAGTTGTGCTAAAGTGACATAGAGGCTCAAAACCATGCCCATTTTGGCTTACTGAAAGTCTGCTAATAGGCTTAGTTGTTGATATTTTTGTTGCCTGATTTACTTTTGAGTCGTCATGAGGAAATACCTGGGACTGAACCATTTAGCCTGCTGTTTTAGGTAACAAAGACGGCCCTTCTGTCAGTAGTATTATTTCTCATAAACAGTGGAATAAGAGAACAGGTGTAGGTGAACTCTATCACATATACAGTATCCATTTACACACCCTCATGGTTTTCTGCTCTTTAGTATTTGTGTTGATGTTAAACATCAGTCCTTCCATTCCCTTGCTTTATCTTGGTCATCTTAAAGGGAATCATTTTGGTTAGTGTCAGTGCAAAGGGACATTGCAAAGCTATTGTTCTGAGGGATGTTCATCGAGGGAGGAATATGACATTTCTGGGAGACTGTCAGGGCCCTCATGAAGTGTTAAGATTATTTAGATGGCTGTGCTGTAGAGAACTGTACATTAACTTGAAATATGGGAAATATCTATAATAAAGAGTTCCAGTTTATTTGATCAGGGAGAAAGCCTAGATAAAGAAAACCCCTGGGTGTTTTTAAAATGTTCCTTAATGCTTTTTATGCTCCTCAAGATGCAGTGAAGGTCAATGCAGTAGGAAATGTCTCCATTGATTTAGATAAACGGTACTTCTTTGCAATGCATTCCATTTTCCCTTTTATCCACTTGAAGAGCTACCATAAGACTTTACCTTAGGCTGTCAGGCAATGTGCAAATTTTTCATAACCCCTGGTGAGGTTATTAGGTTGGCATATCTCTTGCCCTTTAGGGCAAGCAGTTCCACTAAGAGGCTTTTTTGTTTGTTGTTGTTATCATG
The DNA here is from genome assembly GCA_026546715.1 of Gallinago undulata. NCBI lineage: Eukaryota > Metazoa > Chordata > Aves > Charadriiformes > Scolopacidae > Gallinago > Gallinago undulata. Next base: position 9,419,629 of record JAOTQQ010000032.1, read on the forward strand.
GTGCTTGTGTTATAAATACTTATTTCTGATTGTAATTAATTTTCCTTGTATTTTATTAACCTATAAACCAGAATGATATTCAAATTAATTTGACTTTAATATAAAAATTAAAATAAAAATATTTCTTCTTTCATATTTTATTTGTATGTTACCATGGTTCCTCTGCAAACATTTCTGACTAATCCTGCAGGGTTTATAGTGCACAGCAGATACTGAGACTGAATAATAAGACAATGTACATATGTAGTCAGCAGATTTAATGGGATCTACTAACACCAAAATGCATTTTGGGAAGTCCCAGTGGTGCAACTATGGCCCTATGAACAGGAGTTTTGAAGCTTGCATCACTTCCAATCCAAGTACAGAAATTATTGCTATAGGAAGCAATTTTGTTTAATCACTACTTAAAATATATATACAGGTATATGTATATTTATACACATATACCTAAATTGTTACAGATCTTCAAGGATAAGGACATGCAAACATTGTGCTGTGGCTGCCACCTTTTTACATGAATATTACGGGCCTCTTTAATCCACTTCAGTGGTAAAGCACTAGTTGTAGTACTGAAGGTTGCTAGAGCTTACATATATATTTGCAAGTGTTTTTTGTTTGTAATAGACAAATGCAGATTTATCAAGTCTCATGCTAATAGTTTAATACTTAGGTGTTTGCTGTCTTCTTTCTAGCTGCAGAGTAATTGCACTGTTTTGTAGCTGTTCCTGTGCTTTCATCTGTGCTTTGTGGAGACGGACCAGTAACTAGAGGGAAGCTATGGTGCTGCTCGCCATTGAGCACTTGGCCTCCTGGGGGGATTTATCCTCTAAGGATGACCAGACAGTGGTTTACTGCCACAGGTTGCAACTGCATACCCAAGTCTGTATGTCAGCTGGAGATTGGGGCTGGCTGGGACAGGAATGTTTGAAAGAAAGATCAGTGGAGTTTCAAACATCAGGCTTGGCTATTTACTGGATTGACAGTGCACATTGCCAACGATTAGTTCTTAACTCTTACACATATAAAACAATCAGTCCTTAATAAATTTATCCTTATTTAGCTGCAAGTATCTAATACCACTGAAGAGACAGCGTTTTGATTAGCTCTTATGGCTTTGGTCCTTGAAAGCTCAGGTTGGCCAGACCCAAAAACATTAATGAAGGCAGTCTCAGCTTTCTTCATGCACTGTTGGTGTTTTATTCTCCTCTGATCTCTTCTCAACAGGAAACTGACTGTGCCATCTCACTTTTATGACCATTACGTCTGGTTTCCCTTATTCTTTTAGTTTCAATGTGATTAGTTTAGAAAAAAATGTAGGAGGAGTTCATACTAAGAAGTGTATTGTGAGATCAGTATTTGTATTCAAAGTGCAATACAGATTTTTTCATAGTCAGAAATCAACAGAACTGAGGCAATAATACTGGAAATCATTTGTTGAAAGAAATATTCAAAATGTATAATCAAATTTTCTTTACTAAGTTATTCCTAATAGTTTGTAGGATCTCTAAAGATAATGAAAGCTAACGCAAAAAATTTTATTTACCTTGTACCAACTCTAAAGAAAAATTTGAATTACAACCTAGAGGAAAAAAGAAAAAGCACTGTGAATAGTTTTCTGCTGAGTTTGCAAGTTGAACTGGCTCCATACATATTGCAATGAGTAAGGCAATGGGGCCATGCTTGCAGGGACAAGAGCGAGAGGAGTATGGAGAAATGAACTTCATCCAGGAAGTGAGCTGTCGGATGAATTTGGTCATCTTATGGAACTTCCTTGTGACATGTATTTTGCAAAACTGTATGTCTTACATCTTGCATAAGATTTCATTAATTAGAACAAACTTAGAGAGAGTCTACCCTGCCCCAAATGTCAGGAGTGGATCCAAATAGCCAGAACAAGAACCCAAATTTATGTCTCTTCCAACAAAGCTGAATGACGCAACCAGTGAGTTATTGGTGTGGACTAGATATTGAGGTTTGTTTTGCTTGCAATAACTTGGTGTCACCTGAAGAGAGCAGCATTTTTTTTTTTTTGTTTTAATTGGCAGGTTTTCTGTGGGGTAAAAAATAGGATTTTGTGGGCCCAACTTGGGTAGTAACATTGAGAGCCCAGAAAAGTTGTTTTAATTGAAAAAAATTAGATGTCTGAAGCAGCTTAAAAATGGCAATCATTATTTGCATTCTTTATTTGTGCTTTTGGTAGTCACTAAGAGCACCTAAGAGAATTTGTGGCTTTTTTAGACTCTAGAAGCTGAATTGCTATCCCTTGCCAGTCTCTGGTGGCTGTTTGTAGGACACATATGTCATAACCCTTTCTGTGGTTCAGCCAGAGTTTTCCCCAGATCACTCCTGACAAAAGTACAGTTGTTCGGTTGTACAGTTCCCTATAGCAAAGATTTTGTAAACTCAAGATCATAAATAAAACATACTATAAATTAATATCTGATCTTTAGGTTAACTCTTCAGAGTGCTTTTAATGCTAATAGAGATTCTTGGTCTTTTCAAATCGCATTGTATCACATTTTAACCTTAGATTAGACTACAGATGATCAGAAACTAAAGCTATATGAATTTACAGCTAACTCAAACTACTAAATTAAGAAT
>JAOTQQ010000032.1:9422329-9472826 GCA_026546715.1 Gallinago undulata
CCTTAGATTAGACTACAGATGATCAGAAACTAAAGCTATATGAATTTACAGCTAACTCAAACTACTAAATTAAGAATCGTTTTGAAACTGTCAAAAATCAGCTGTAGTACAGAAAAATTCAGAGACAACTAATGGTTTGAAAGCGGTAAGAGGCAGAAATTCTCACAGCACTACCATCGTTTCTTAGAACAAATATGAATCTGATCTTGTCAACTTTCTGCTTTGATGGAAGCTTCCTTGTGGTTCAAACTGTGGTGGCACAGAGATGACATTTCCAAGACACGGTTTAGAGCTCAGTAACAGAGGGATTGAAAAAACGTTAGTTTTTTTCCTTTCTCCTTAGGAGAATAATTATTTGGTTTTGAATTTGCGTCACTGGATGAAATTATTATTATTATCATCTTAAGAGTGGATGCCATAATCTTGGTGTTTATGAAGTCCAGAATTAATTAGCAGCCCTTTAAGAATTCCAGGGCTCAGCAGCATTTCCTTTGTTTGCCATTCCTTTTCCCAACGAAATATTGCTACAGATGACCTATATAGACTTGGCTTTTTTCTTTGTATGATCACTTCTGTGCACATTAGTGAGATGGAAATGTTCAAACTCTACTAATTTGATTGAAAACACATGTATGTGAATGAATTTCTATGTCCTGACGGGTGCAGGTTGAGATGCATTTGTTAAGGACAATGCAGGATTGGAAAGAAGGATTAACATAAAGTGGGATCATAACTTTATGAGGATGAATGGGGATTTAGAAACAGCAACAACTAGAGTGATGGAAAAGTATGATTTCTCATAAATTTTACTTGTAGGTACCATGTGCATCCAGTTCTATAGCACAAAATCAGATGTTCTATAAACTACAATGTCTATAATTTCAGCCACAACTGACATATTGTGGTACTTCTGTATATTGCTAGGTAAAACGGATTTGGATATGTTACTCTGAACCATTCTGACATTACCTATTATCTAGCCATTATCTATTGCTACAATAGTCATAGATAAAATGAAGTGTAGAAAATGGATAATTTTTGGCAAGAATTAGGGTTTACGAGGAACTACATTGCATGAAGTATGAAATGGAGGATATATCAAGTTCCCACAGAAATATTTTCAGTTACGCAGGTGTTTTACCGCTGACCTTTCTGCTACTAGATTAGATAAAAGGAAATATTTCTACTGAAGTGTTTGGTGTATTATTTAAAAGACAGTAAGACAGTCATGGGTTTTAATATTGCCAGAATATAAGTCTTAAAGCAGTAGAGTTTTGGCAAGAAAACCTCTGATCACCAGTGATCAGAACTGTCCTATTGAGATTCTATAAAGAAATTGAAAAATCTAGAATTAAGTAGTCATGTTGAAAATTAAGTGATGAAAAAATCAGCGAAGACTTTTTAAAAAAAGTTTAATGTACAGATTTTATACCCTTGAATAGAAAAATGAGACTCGAAGCAGATAGCAAAATATTTTTTTTATTTAAACAGTATTTGTATGTCACATTCATTGGGGTATATGATAATACGGAATTATATTTGTTTCTGAATCTATGTTTCTGCTACTTCCCCTTTTTAATTTCTGTAGAGTGTTTCTTAAAGAAAGTGGCCAGGCTACTGTATGCTGCTTATTATTTGCAGCCTTTTGGAGTCTAATGTTTGTTTGATTATTTTCAGGGTGTGTTCAATGATTACATCTATAGTCATTACCTTCACAAAGTATGTTTTCTTCTAGAATTTGTGCATATTGACTTGTGTCAGAGTTACTCATGAGTTCTGGACCACTGGTTTTTGTTTTCTTCTTGCTTACTTAGCATTTATAAAAGACTGTATTGATAAACGTGCAAGGTGATGGATATTTTGTCAGCCAAATTTTCCGTGTTTTTTCTGCAAACGATGAAGGGTAAGGATGGATTTGTAACTTGTCACAGACGGGCTTCCTTCTGGTATTATCATATATTGATATTTTTAATTGTTCTCATTTTGAGAGAGAGAAGTGACAAATCATCAAAAGAATCTGAGAAAGTGCATGAAATTTTCAAACAGATGACATTCAAAAGAGAGGTCAAATTGGGGAGCTGTCAGCTCTTTAAATAATGTAATGAGATTCCAGTGGACATTTGTGCCCTTTGTGAGTTTCCTTTAAAAACGTAGCAGGTTGCAGCCTATTTGTAAACACATTAACTGCATTTTCTTCTGTCTTCAAAGGTTACAGATTTGGAAGAGAAGATGAAAGCCATTGTAAGAGAGTGTTTGAGACTTTCAGTCCCATCTTTGCCCTTGTTTTTTACACTCCACAGGCAGCGCAGTGGTAGAATGCACAGTGGGATATTTGCTTTAAAGGCCTCATTTTACCTTTAAAAGCTATGCTGCTGACAGTGCATTTTTAAAAAGGTCTTAAACTTGAACTGGCAAAAAGACCTATATACTAAATACAAAGACTTTGATTTTTTTTTTTTGTTTTGTTTTCTTTCCCTCTGAAATATTCAATGGGGCTGAAAGGTCCTGTGAATTGAATGACCTATTCAGCAATAGCTTTCGTCAGTATGTTATGTGGATTCAAATGAGTCTTGCTCTAAACAGATTATTCGAGACGGTCATTTAGTTTGGCTGCAGTGTTACATATGTGTCTAAAATAAGGCTTTAAGAAAACAGAGAGGTTTTATTAGAAGCACGATTCTTCCTTCCCTTTCTTTTCCTTCTTCTGGAACTATTGAGTGCAGCTATATTCATTGGGGCATAAGTATGCACATTAAGCAAATTTAAAGCAAGCTGTATGTGGAGAAAAAGCTATGGAGTTTGGAATGGTTGATTGTTTTTGCAGTTACTCAGCATTCAATTTCTGTTTTGTTTTGCTTTTCTTACTAGATGTCTAGTATCTATATATCTGGACTGAATTTTAGTGGTTCGAATTTGGTTTTTATATCAAAAATAGCTAGGATCTGTAATAATAGTAGTTTTATTTATTTGCCTTTTCTGTTAAATTGTTGTTCAATTTATGTCTGACTACTACTAACTTGATAGGTCTATACTAATATTAAATATCCATCTATATCAGATATGAGATACACAATGTTTAAGTTTCCATTCTGAATAGTTCTCGTCTGCTGCTACTATTTTTTCTATTTTGTAATAGTACCTTGAATAAAAGGTAAAAATAGTAAAAACATCCTAATAGAGAATGCTCTTGCTGAATTCAGCTGTTTTAAATTCTTCACAACTGATCTCTGTGCTGTTCATATCAAAGCAGGGCAGGCTGTTATCTCTGACAAAAGACTGATATATTATACATGTTTGTTCCTTGGGTATATTTAGCTTACTAATAGGCTACAGTGTTATTCTAGGTCTTGAGAAGTTTGAGTTCTGAATTGTGAAGGGCAAGTGTTATCAGCCCCTGCTAAAGTCTTCAGGAATTAAAAGTGCTCTTTTCACTAGCTTCATATCCATAACCGTTACTGACACAGTTCTTGTCTAAAATTAACTTTGTGTTATAGTAGAGAGGTTTTTCCTCTTTCTGTATTTTCTTTTTTCCCTTTTACCTCTGACACGTAGATGGAAGCCAGGTGAGAGTAGCAGTCTCTTGAGTGTGAGGTCTTGGGAAAATTAGTTTTTAGAGGGGAATCCAAAGCATAGCTGTGGCATTTCCAGTGCACATGAGAAGCAATGGCAAGGACTGGTAAATTTTGTTTGAATGTGTAGTTAGGACTGGATTTATCTCATCTACTTGAGAACCCTAATCTCTTATACCTTAGGTTCGCCTTGTAAGTAGTGGAGAGGCTGGCACCTTCAAAAATTCATACCAACTAAGATTTGAAATGACCGGAGATATGTCACCTCTCACACACACCCTCTCCCTGACTTCCTTTTCTTCATGCTTTCTCTCTTTCTCTTTATTACATTGGGAACTCAGTGTGATACGTGCCCAACATAGACATTCAATGTCAATTGAATGTGCCCAAGACATATGATAACCAGAACCAAGCCTTTGTATTGCAGTTGTAAAGACCCTAGGATCTGTTCAGTTGGGGTTATTTTTAATGCTAAGAACTCTAAGTCTGAAGGTGGCATGCATTTGTTTAAATCCAGTCTTACTTAGTATTGTCAACAATACTCAGTTCCTGCAAACCTCTTGATTTTCATGGCTACGTTTTCATAATGAACAGTGTGATGAGATTTTCTCATGCAAATTGTTCAGCACTTAGAGATACTAGTCAGTTTTCTTTTTGTCTGTGTAAGACTAGATTTGCATTTCAGAAAAACCCACACAAGGTTTCAGAACTATCAGGAAACATGGATTTGTATGGACAATAGGAGCTAAAGAATAGGCAGATAAAACTAACTAAATATATAAATTACTTTCTTTTTAAACTTCAGGCAAACAATGAGACCTGCAAGTATTCATTATGCTCTCTGATTTTATTGACAGTATTACAAAGATGCTAAGCAACTATCTGAGTTAGTAATTCTGATATACTCTGGAAGGAATATGTTCAGATTTACTAAAAATTCCCTGTAACTTCCTTTGCATTTGTTGTGGATGGTGAAGAAACCTATCTTGAAAGAGTAGCTCCATATACAGACAGTGCCACTGAAATTTGACAAAAGCTGTAGGATGATTAAAAACACCATTCTCTCAATTTTGTGTAAACTTAAAATAGAGAAGAATTCTATTTAGAATAGAAAATGTGTGATACATGACATGATTAATTTTGTTATGGAAAAAAATAATTTCAAGTAAGTCTTTATTCACTTTTATTTTTAAAACATGAGAATGAATATAGCAGCAGATAAAGAAAATATTAAATATAGACAGTATCGGGGTTTTTTAGGCGTGATCTAGAAATGTGAACAAAATGTAAATGGAATCAAACACTTGACCATTTGGCCTGAATAAACTGTTGGATATAATTATCATTGATTTATCCTGTCTTTATAGCAATTACTTATTTGCCAGCTGGCGACAGTTTCCATGAAATAATTCACTATAGGTCATCTATTGAACAGCATACAGGCTCAACTTGTGGAGTTCACATGTTCTCTAGCCATTTGCTTTGCCTTGTAACATGTTCTTGACCGGCTCTTTCATTTGTGCTTCCTTAACTGTTTTTAAATAGGCAAATAAATTTCAACAAAATACGTTTAGCAAATAACAAAGTACGTATTATTTTTGGACAATTTGTTATCTACTTGAGTAAATTTATGAAATGATTAGCAATGTCATCAAAGGTCCTACAGTTACATTTGAAGAGGCATAAATAAGAAATATTTGTACTTAACGTAACTTTATTACTGTATAAATGATTGCAGGTAATTTATGCACTATGTCATCTGGCCTTTAACCAATATCATGGTAACAGGTGCTGTGAAAGTATGTGTGAAACAGAACAAGCAAATCTTTTATTTAGAAAATCCTCCTTTTCTGCTTCATGTTCTGCTTAAGAAATCCTCATGTTGAACTTGAGATGTTTGATGTTAGACTACTAGCAAAATAATGCTCTCCTGCAAGTTTCTTGTTTGAATCACACTTAAGATTCTAACACCTGTGTTCCAGACTGTTCCAATCTGGGATGGGCTTAAGGCCATCTTTATTTGGTAGCTTTGTTTTCTGTAACTGACTTTGCTCTGACGTTGCTGACAGCCATGAACATCTAACAGAAGTAGGATTAGATGTCAGACATTCCTGACCACTTGAATTTTCACTTTAAATTGAATGCAGGGCAGAGGAAACGCAACAAGAAAAAAAAAGGAAAGTGCAGGGAATGTGTGAGGGGCATTAGAGCACACTGGAGACCAAAAGCGGGCTACTGGTCTCATTAGCTATTTTCTGAACTACTGGTTCTTACCTTTGTACTCAGGTTTCCAAGGTGAAAGGCTAATAATTAATTCCATTCACTGTCTATTCTTTTGAAAGCTCCAGAGGTTAAGGCTATTGAGGAGTGATGATGGCAATCTCTTCTAATGTTTAAACTGCTGTTAAATTGGAATTAGATTCTAGGGTTGACAGTTTGAAACTGATGCAGATCAGTTCATCGCCTTCTCTCTCTGCTGTCTACCCAAAGCAATGTAAAGCTCTAGTTCAGTAGGCAGCTGTAATCACAGAGGAGTTAAATCCAGCTTCTGTACTTTTTTGTTCTGAATCTCTGATTCCTCTCCCTCCCTTGTGTCCTTTTGCTTCAGAATGGGAGGACTTTGGTAATTCTTGATTTACTGAGTTTTGTGTTGGAGGGAATTAACCTCTCCCTGTCTAAGATGCAGAAGTGGGTGGCCTCAGCACTTGGGATTTTGGGACGTTCTTCACTGGGGAAGGGGAGAACAGAGGCTTCACACAGAGGTATTGCTGTATTAAGGTGGACGTTTTTAATTAATCCAGAGGAGTTCATATTGAATTTAGTTATCTGCAGCTGACGCTTTATCTTTCTTCTCTATTTTCAGTTTCCAGCACAGTCTGCTGGTGCTGGTAGCTGGACATCCCAAGGGATATGAACTGTTCACACCCCTTTGCAAGCTCTATTAGGTCCATCCAAAGTACTCTCATCCACTTGAAGTGTGTTTAGGATGTGAATTCAGATTTCACATATTTGGCTTAGTATTGACTTCAATTAGACTTGTATTAGCCTGGGGAACTTGGGCAAAGTATTCCTTAATTAAAATGAAGCAAGTGTCATCCCAAGCAGGGAGTCCAACCTTGTTCTGCTCTCATAAACATGCACTCAGTATTTGATACTGCCTTCAAATCAGGGAGGGGTGAGGGATATTAAAGTAGTTTCTGATCTCCATTTTATGGATGGGGAAAAACCACAAAGTAATTCTAGTATTAGCGAGCTTTGCTTAAAGCTTTCAGTAAAGGGCTATTATTTTTCAGGGTGATTTTCTTTATTTTCACATAAATTAGTATAAAAGAAAGAAGTGGAATTTAGCTGTCTCTATCACCAGGCTGTGCATCCTGTTTGCAAGTTAGTGCCACACAAATGATACTCCCTGTAGGTTGTATGGCTTAGAGGTGTCATTCATAAAGTGCCAGACATGTAATTTTGTAGGCTCAGGTTTCAGTATCAAGGTGAAGATTTGTTTCAACGTGGCAAAAGTGTATCATGGGGAAAAAGCACATCTTGTCTTTTCTTGTTTGGGATAGATCTACTTACTGTAATTTTGGAAAGATTTTGAGAGTTGGATACAAGTTCTATGTGATTAATCATTGTGACAAAAAATGAAAACAATGGATCCAAAGATGAACTCTGAGCATCAATAATGACAGTAAAGCTTTTCCAAAATTATATTCAATCTGAATTATATCAGGAGTGCCCATAACAAAAGCTCTCTTTTTGTAAGCTTGGATGATTAAGATCTAAACAAGAACAACTGATGAGGATGGTTTTTTCTCTTTCAAAAATCTTGCAAGTATAATAATGCTAAAGAAGTTTCAGTTTCAGAAGCATTTCAACTAACAAATAAAACCATTTTATAAAGCTATTCTTACTCCAAACAGCCATTATGAGTTGTCTGAGTATCTTCATATATCAAAGTATATTGTCATGGTTCATTACTTGCCATGAATGGCACAGTGCAGTGACTGTATATACTTTTTGAATCATACTAATTTTGAGAGACTAGCACTCTCATGCTACTTCCCCTCTGGTAAAAGCTATATTTGCATTAGATTTTATTATCTGCTACATCAATTATTTGCTCTGACATACATTCCACATTCTTTTTACTGTCACATAGTTTGCCTCACTGGACTCCCTTGAAATACTGTGTCAGCAGGATGTTCAGATAGATTTGGTAAGAAATCATTACAAAAATATCTGCTTGTATACTACTGAGACTGAGCAAAGTTTCATTCAGACATTTTATTTATGAAGCTCTATACATAATCTCAAAAAGATAGCATATGCCCAGTCTTTCAGGCAGTATCATAAAATCCAGTTCTGATATGTTAGATCTAGCAAACTTGCCCTGCGTAATGCACTTAAAAATGTATAATCATCTGATCTCAGTGCAAATTTCAAGGTCTAATGTGTCTGTTCCAAAATCTGTAGCCATTAAAACATCTGAATGCTGTCAGCAGTGACTTGGGGTGAAGATAAGCAACAGCTGGAGAACAGAGGGAAAATCTTGGCTATCTAATTGCTATTGTTTTGAACAGGATCAGCTATAATTCTTCTCAAGCTCATAGACTGAGATCAGCACGTGAACTCAGAAATAGCACTCTCTAAATATCTGTACAGAAATACACACAATTGTGTATATCTCTAACTCAATTGATGTCACAGCAGGCAGACTCATAACATGCCAGTGGACCCACAGTAATCTGTGTGAGTTTTCTGCTGAAGATAGTACAAATTGTATAACTTTTTTCTTTTGTCAGTTGATGTATGGAGGATATTTCTGGATGCTATTTCTATTGACTTAAATGTTCTTCTGAATGTTCAATCTCTCTCGGGTGTGCCTCCTCCGCATCTTTCTAACATTTTTATCTTGGTGTCTGTAACCTCCTTTAAAAAAAAAAAAAGTAAAATAAAGGCATTCTGCAATAAATAATTTGTTTTACACAAAGTACATTGGCTGACGCTACTTGAAATTCTTTCTTGCACACTGTCTTTCATTCTCCATGGGTGTTGTCATTATTGCTTTTCCTTTTAAAAGAGAAACTTATAGGAGATATTATAATATCCTTTATGGAAGTGGTACAAAAAACATGCCAGAAATTAGTTCCTTGGTTTTGAAGTTTGGGACTATTTTGAGGACAGCAGTGCTGTGAAGAACTTCGGTTTGGCCAAGGAGTGCGCTCTTCTTTCTTTCATGGTTGCTTTCTTTGTGTCTGCTTGGGTGATACTGAAATCTGTCTATGTATAAAAAGGAATGGTACTTTCTGTGCAGTGGTGTCAGATCTAATTTAAATTTATAGGTTTGGTCTTTTTTCATTTTGAGAGTGCCAAATTTGAAAAAAATAAATGGAGAGAGAGAAATTTTAAATTGTCAAGTTCTTAATATAACAGTGAAAGAAGTTTTGGGGATAGAGCAAACAGCAATTTCTCAATACCACAGAGCATTTCTTTCAGTGTTCCCTCTTTACTCATGTATTTGGAGCAAGTATTTTTCATTCTGTTGTTTGTTGCACTGGTGAAAGTTAACAATTCTAGTTTGTTCGGTTGTTTATCATAGCTGCAACTCTTAAGTAGCAAAGCCTATAGGTATGGGTATGTTTGCCTATATAAAAACAACCAGCAGTTGGAAAAAAGGAAGACGGTCTAAAGGCCATACTAATCCAAAGTCAGTGTATTGCTGGATTACTTTCCAATTACCATCATTACAATAGTCAGATGTTTATCATACATAGATAATAAATTTAGCTGATAGATAATTATCTCAAGTAGCAGAAGATACCATTTGTTATTTTGTGCATAATTCTCAGAATTTTTGGCCTGGGTGCTGGAGATTCATAAAAATTGGAATTTTTTTTCCTCTGGACTTTAAAACTTTAGGCTCTAATCTGTACATATTTGCACATCTCTCTAAAGCACTTTTTAATGTGTTAATAAAAGAGTTAAAAAACCCCACCAAAATGGATTATCATATGTGACTTTACAATATAAATTATGTATGTCAGTCTCAAATATTTTCCAGTAACTAATGCATCATTAACAGATTATCCTTCAAATTGATGTCCCAGAAGAGGTAAATTTTCAGGCAAATTTTTGAATATTCAGTATTTTTTCCACAAAATGTCAAAAGAAGCTGACATATCGTAAGAAATAAAGGTGCCTTCAAGCAAAGTGGTTACCTTATGTTTTTCTCTGAGACATCATCAGTTTGATATTTACAGAAAAAAAAAGACAGTTTGATTTTTTCTTTATTTTTTTTTCACCTCCCAATTCCTTGAATGCTGAAAAATATTAAAATCCTTGATGGCATTCAATGCCATGATTTAACCCTTTTTTAAAAACAGAGGCATGTCCAGAGAAGGGCAACGAAGCTGGTGAGGGGTCTTGGGAAACAAGTCTTGTGAGGAGCTGCTGAAGGAGCTGGGATTGTTCAGCCTGGAGAAACGGAGGCTGAAGGGAGACCTTGTTGCTCTTTACAAATACCTGAAAGGAGGTTGTAGAGAGGTGGGGGTCAGTCTCTTCTCCCAAGTAACAGGCAATAAGACACTACGAAGTTGCCTCAAGTTGTACCATGTGAGGTTTAGATTAGATATTTGGAAGAATTTTTACACTGAAATGGTTATCAGGCATTGGAACAGGCTGCCCAGGGAAGTGGCTGAGCCACCATCCCTGCAGGTATTTAAAAGATGGGTAAACGTAGTGCTTAGAAATATGATTTAGTGATGGTTTTTGTCAGTGTTAGGTTGATGGTTGGACTAGATGATTTGAAAGGTCCCTTCCAACCTAGGAAATTGTATGATTCTATGATATTATTTTCTATGATATTATTTTTATGAGGTCAAAATTACTATGATCTTTCTTTCAAAAATTTTTCTTTTAAACCTGTGAAGATATTCTTTCTTCTTTTGCTTCAGCCCGGGCTTAAAATCTCCATATTTTTAACTTCAGAGGCTGAATTGACCAACTTTCTCTGTTGTCTTGTATTATCCATAGGCAGGGTAAGTTTATTTGTTTATTCTTGGGGAAAAAAATGCAGTGCTGCTGATGGATTATTTTTTTTTCTCCCTTCTCCATAATTGCAAGAAACCTTGCCTATTCTCACAACTGGGCAAAAGAAGTGGCAAATCATTTATAAAAATGTTTCAACTTGGCTGTGTTCATATACTCATTACAAAGAATATGAATTATAATATTTATCTGATGAGGGAATTTGAATTCATACAGGTATTTTATTAATTATTCAGGTTTTTTGTCTCAGTCTCTGTAGAGTTTGGGCCATCCAGTCAAATGGTGCTTTCTGGAATAATTATATTACATGAGTAACATCTAGAGGATAGAGAGTTCTCAGAAACGGATAGAATGAGCTGAGTGACAAAAAGCAAAATAATAAAATCCAGGTTGACGTAAATTTGCATATGATGATTATACAAAATTTGCAAACCAATTAAAGGATAAATTTTAAAATAAATCTTTGTATAACTTACAAGTTAACTTGAGAAAGGACTATGTTTTTCAGCTGTGTTTTCCCCCGGGCCCCCCCAGTAATCGCCGTGTCACTTTACAAGTACAGCCACTGAAAGGATGTTCTGAATGACACTGATACACAGAATCACAGAATCACCTGGGTTGGAAGGGACCTTTAAGATCATCTAGTCCAACCATAGAAAAGAACAAAACTAAACAAAAACCAAACACAACAACAACAAACCAACACTAAACCATATTCCCGAGCATGTCTACTTGTCTTCTGAATATCTCCAGGGATGATGAGTCAACCACTTCACTGGACGTCTCACTTTTAAGCCCAGTGTTATTTTATTAAGAATATGTGATAGAGTTAGTTCAGGAATGAATTTCAGTTGCAGCTTAAACCTGAAGATTTTACTTGCTCTTAGTTTTAGGTTAGTTTGTTATAGAGATTAGAAGCTGTGTCTTCAGCTTTGTTGAGATCTGTGGAGGTAAGGTGATTTTTCCCAGCTGTTGCACGAGAATGTGGGCTGTACATGGATATAGTCCCTAGGGAAAATAGGCCAGATTGTCAATGAGAAAGCAACTTTGGCATCTTATTCTTAGGAAATCATCTAGGTGCTGCAAATGGAGTTAGTATCTGGATACCAGAGGAGGTCCAGCTGCTCAGCAGGAAAGGAGACCTGTGTGTTGGTGGCATAAATTGTATTCTCAGCAAAGTTATGGGAACTGTCCCGTTTGTATTTACTAGCAATTTGGCACAATGAGCCTGTTAATAGAAGGTATGACTTCCTAGATATGAACTGAAGCGTGCAATAAAATGAACAATGTAAACAAACAAATATTTGACAATGAACAGTTCAGTGGATAGAAAAATACTGAGATGGGCTTAAATATCAGACTGAATATTATTGCAGCAGCAGCTGCGGCATGCTCTGGTGTGCAAGACCTTCACATGTGACTTGGAATAAATTTTGAGCTTGTCAACTGACAAGGGAGGAAAAAATGGAAGCAATTCCATAGCATAAGAGTCAAAATATACTCTAGATTAAATAGGCTTGCAACACTAGAATGCACCAAGTGATTAAAATAATTAAAGGAGAGAAATTGAGATATAAAGACGGAGATGAATGCTCTTAGTGAGAGCAGTGTAGCACTCATTCTCCTAGTGAAAGATGCGTAGCAGCCTTTGTCCTCAGAGATAAGAACGTAGTGCCAAACCTCCGGTGAGAGCTGCCTAGCAACTAACCCATCTAGTGACGGGAATGCAGAAGTTAATCTCTTTAGTAAGCAAGTGTAGCTATTAATTTAATTAGTAAAGGCAGTGTTCCATGAATCAGTATGGTAAACCAGCAAATTTTTTAATGAACACTTTCGAAATTCTAACCTTGAGTGGGCACGTCAGGGATTGCCTCCCTATTACAGTGGGGCAACCTAAACCTTATTAAAAGTAAAGTTCAGAATACTGTGCCCTGAAATGGGATCCTATGAGAGTCTCTGCTAAAAGAGAAATCGGCTTTTCTAACGCCAACAATAAAGAAGAATTTCTTTTTGTTTTAGGCTAGGAGAGATACTTAGAAGACTGGAGGTCCCAACAGCCCCCTCCATGCATTTCTTACCACTTTCCTTTCTTCTGATGTCTGCTGGCTACTAAACAGATGATGATGGCTCCTGAGAATAGTGGTAGATGTAACCTCTCTGGAGCATCTGTAAGAAGTTCTCTGTGGTATGCGAAGAACTCTGTGTACTAGTCAGACATCCACTTCAGAATAGAGTAGAAAATGTTTTCAGGAAACTCTTATTTGATATTTTGTGATCAAAATGAAGACACTTTCTTATAAATCAGAGGAGGAATGCAATGACATCTGGTAAATATATACTAAATATTTAGAGTTCTATAAATACTATTAAATATTTATAGTTTTCATCCCTGAAAACTATCTGTTGGAAATTAGGTAATGCAGCAGAATCATAGAATAGTTCAATTTGGAAGGGACTTTTTAGTATCTATTCTACATCATTTGAGTTGCAACTTGGAGGTGTGAAGATTTTTGCCAAATAGCCTGAAGGTGTTTTTCCCTCAACAAAAACAGGAGAGGCTTGACATTTGGTGCAAACTTGTGCATGCTAAAAACAAAAGTATTTGCTATTCATAAATAGTTTTGTAAGTTCCCTTGCCAATCCTGGAGAAGATGAAAAGGCGGTATGTCCAGTGGTTATTGTGAAGTCTCCTGAGCTGTCATTTTAGTTGGATGACAAAAATTTTAAAGCACAACTTATGTGTCAAAGATCTTGGAACATGTGCATGTGGTGTTGTATGCAGTTATATAATTAATTTATGCTATGGAAAGAGCCTTTAACAGTGCTTTAAAAAAAGAGTAGTTTGTTCACTATTGTTTAAGACAGAAACAAATAGAAGTTTAGTCATAAAAATTCTAATGTAAAATGCTTTCCTAATGGAAAAAAATAATTTCACAGTTCCTGTACGTAACTAAAATCTGTCTTTCACCTTTTGCTAACCAGAACAGTAAAGATTATTCACTGGAGGATTTCAGAGAGCACTTGAAACTATAAATTAGTCTTGTAAGGTACTTGTGATTTGAATTTGACTAGAATCAGTGATGAATGTTATTAGTGTAATGGGATTAAAGGAAAAGAATTAAGCAGTTAGTGTTACCTATGCATACTGTATGTACACCTATTATTTTTTCTGTTAAAAAGAATTCTGACAGTGCAGGTTTATTTTTTATTAGATAATGGCACTGCCTGTGTAACAGCAGGTAGTGAAAACTTGTGCAAGAACGCTAGCGTTTTGTGTGGTTGGCTCTGTGGCAGCAGTAGGTAATTGTCATGAAAACACTATTGGTTTTCTCAGGAGACCAAAAGGAAATGTATGTATGTTTTTTAGTTAGATGTTGTTCAGCTGCCTGTTAGTGACCTTGTTCTTTCTCCCCCCTCCCATACACACCTAGTGAATTGGATAGAAATTGAAGCTTCTAAATACTTTGGAAAAGTTCCTCAAAAATCCTGAGAGATGATAGTTAGAGCAGATCTTTTTAGTTCTCTATTTTTTTTTGCTGCACTTAGTGTGAATTATTACAATGAATGTTCTGTGAGTTCCTACCAGTGAGTGAACAGACATGAGCTTTACAGAACAGGTGAATTTAAATGGCATCTTGAATGAAGAGAGGATTGTATTTCACTGCTACATCTATATTTTAGCTAGTGAAGTTTCAGTAAAAGTTGGTAGCAAGAAATACTGTTCTGCAGTTTAATATTTTATTGCTGACAAATATGTTTTTGAGTTATTCTAATAACTTTATTCATATGTTAAATCATCTAAAGAGGTGCTGTGTGTTGTGTGAAAAATTCAACATTTATGAAAAGTAAGAGTCCTTTTTAATTATTGAGTGCAAAGCAAACCCCCAAAATGCTTGGAATGCAGTTCTAGCTTTGGTGAAGCCAACGGTAAGGCGGTCTCTTTTTAAGGGCCAACATTTAATTCTATGTATTCTTAGCTGTGTTTGGTTTTCTCTGTTTTTCTCCTTTCACTAGGATTTCATAACTGCAAGTATTCTGTCATGTAGAATAAACTGGCATGGATTTTGGTCCATCAAAGCAAGGTCTTTGCTTCATTATACACAGCTTAACTGTGATAATGATAACTATATACATATGGTCTTTCTATAACAACCTATATTTTAGGAAAATCTTTAATATTGTCATAAAGCATAAATTATTACTTACATAAGTTTCTCAGCAAACATTGACTGTGCTTTAGTAGTAAAGGGTGTTAAAATACACATCCCAATGTTGTGACGGAACGTTAGTCCAGCTTCCTTTTGTTAAAGCTGTATCCTTAGTTAATGGGATTTTAAAATACTGAAAAGTTTTGAAGACTTGCGACACCTAAAGACAAACAGAAACCTTCCCTTTTATCCTTTTTACTTCCGTCTATTCTTTTTTAATGTCCCATGATCAAGTGTTGCTCCATGTTTCTGAGTATGTTGATGCTAGTGAAGCTGCTTCATTGTAATTATCATTGATGCTTTTTTTTACACCAGGATTTGATATGCTGCTTCTGTCAGGCTTTGTCTTAAGATTATAGCTATATTGTTGCCTGATATTTTGCAGAGCAACTTGAATTTATCTTTTCACCATCTTTGTAAACATGGTACTATTCTTAAAGTTTATAGATAGATGGACGATGGGAACTCCCAGTTCAAACCTGAACCAATTGTAATCATGCCTGATAGCACTGCTGCAGTTTAGAGGTCTGTTACTATTTCCATTACAAGCCCCTGTTCCTAGCAGTATCAATGTTTGCTCTGGGGTGAAACATGTTATAAAAAAAAAAAAACACATCAAAGGAGAAGTTTTGATTTCCAGTTTAGAAAAACAAAACTCATAGATCTTTTCAATCAAAGAAAGGCAAGGAAAGGACATTTTCAACTTTCAGTCACTTTTATACACTTCTGAAACTTGTAACTATCTCTTTTATAGTGGTGAACAGCTCAGGGGGTAGGGAAAATGGAAAAAGAGTGACAGAAAGAGAATATAGAACGATCATTTCATGATTATTTTTTTTTAGTAAGACTTCTGGGAAATGGTAAAAATCTGTATTACCAGACAACAAATCTCCACAGGAGAAGTCTAAACAATATCTATGTAATCATACAGGGAGTGGGTATGCAGTTCCCTAGTTACTAAAAGATAGTTACCGGTGCGTGTATAAAAACACAAGTGCATCATTTTATATATTCACATTTTTAGGATGCTTTTGCAAATGTGCCTCTTGCTGATGCTTAGCTTGATTAAGAACTGCAGGAATCCAGAAGAAATGTGTCTGCTGTAACAGCTGCAAATTCAGGAATCTATTAATCAATCCGGGTTGCCTTCACTCTGCCTTTGTATCTCCAGCTTTCCACCATTTTATTACAAGTCTCGGGCCACTTGGTGCCAACATCTTCAGTCCCCAGATCTTGAAATCATGCATTAACAATAACTCACTGCACACCCACATGAGCAACTTTTTCATGGGGGTAGCTGTATTGAAAGAATTATCCCGAGGAGCAAAAGCATGTTCACCCAGATGTGTTTGGAAAACAGATTTTATCACTCTTCTTGTATCTACTAAACAAGAAAATATTTGGTTTTTGTTGGAAAAAAAAATAAAAATAGGATAAAAAGAAAAGCAGCAGCATAAGCATATACTGCATGACATTTAAGTATGAAATTCAAATGGATCCTTGTCCCTCACAGTCTGGAACCTGGCAGTCATTATTCTTAACACCATAAGGATACATTTTACTAAAATAAACCAGAAATTACTGGATATGACCTCAAACTAAGCCTAACGTTTAAATTACTATTGTAACAATCAATCTGAAGGTTCTTCCTTGGTAACGACTAAAAAGAAGAGACAGATGCTACTATGAAGTTCTGACCTTGAGATTTACCTTATCGTAGTTTCAGACCAACTGGGAGAAGTCAGTGTTACAAAATTATATTAAAGCTGCTGCAGAGCATTTATATATTGATATAATTTATGCCATCAACTTCACAGTAAAAAGGTTTAACCTCCTGCTTTAAAGAATGATCATCAAATTATCTCTCATATCCTTGAAAGAAGTTATTTTATTATTGCAGAGAATGTCTTCAATTTTTAAGGTATGCTGAGGTGTAAAAGTCAAACTTTATAAGAGTGAGAAATTAAATGTGAAATTGGCCTAACTGTATTGTCTGAAGGATAAGATTTAAGTGTTTGAGGATATTTAATGCAGCTGTGATACTTAAGAGCCTATAAAACCTCTGAGGTCATTTCAATATGGAAGACCTTACCTGATGAATTGCAAGATTTTGCTGACTGGCCTTCATTCTGAACTTAATGAGACACGTGTGTGTGTTTATCTGGTTAAGTTAATAAAATAAGGCTGAATGTAAGGAACGCATTGATTAATGGAAACAGATTCACATTTTTCTCTTGTATTTCTCATTGAGATCAATGCTACACATAACATCTAGCACTTCTGCAGGGCTGCTTGTCTCAGGACTGGCAGAATCCCTCAGGACTGGAGAGTTGTGTTTTCAGTCTTCAGCTTTGGTCTTTCACAGTTCGAAATGGAGTATAAAGCTGTAAGAAGGCAGTGCACTAGTACAATGCTTGGGCTTGCAGACAGGTGGTTTGTCTTAATTTTAAAGACTATTTACTTATTTTAAATCACTTGGGGTTTTTTTCTGGGTTTTGACCAACCCAACATGTTATTTGATTTCTGGAGGAACATTTAATTTCTGAATCTGAGCAACTGCATCCAGCACTACTTAGATTTTTCCCATGGAGAGGGATTGGAAACTTGCACTTGCCTTTGCCTCTTCTGTCAGCAAACTAGGAGCTCTCAGATGGGGAAGAGTCAACAGTCTTGGTGAATCTGCGTGGCACTGAGGTCTCACCCTTGGGAGTGCTCAGGGGAGCTCCAGCTGGGGCAGGGAGGCCCTTCTACACCCACGCTCGTAAGGGAAGACAGAACCTGACACTGATGCTGAACAAAAAAGACCTTCTCGTCACATCATTTCCTCTTACTGCAAGCTGATTGTTTGTATAAGGCTTCTTGAAACTTCAGGAAAGTGTCATTGATCAATGCTTAGCTAAATATCTTAGCTTTTATCTCTACTAAAAATGTCTTTGTTACCTTCTGTGAGGGATGTTGCCAGCTCTAAGAGATTGATTTAAGGCTCATATTAAAGAAAGGGATTTGGGAGCTGATCAATGAAACACCTGAGCTAAGACTTCAGTGAGGAACGTGAATCATTTTGACAGGTTGTAAATATTAAAATTGATATGAGCTCAGAGACATCATTTTTTTGTTAACTGGAGCAAAAGAGTCAATGTAGAAACAGATTAGAAATTGAGTTGGAAGTAGCAAATGTTGTCAAGTTTACTTTTCTATGACTTACCAGATGCATCTATTACTGTCATGAAAAAAGGAACTGGAATTATCAGGAGGGAAGGGCTGCTATGTAACAAAATGGCACAACAGTTATTATAAATGGGAGGGAAGGGAGGGCCCAAAAGAAGATGATCTCTGGAATAAAATAGTTCACTACACTTTCTGATTAAAATAGCACTATTTGGGATAAAACATTTAGAATAAAGACCGTGCTCCAAGTCAGTGGCAGTGCTCACGATCCTCAAAAGTGACCAGGATTTCCAGTAGTGCTTTTCTGCAGCCTGGAGGATCAAGGAACAATATTGATTAATTCCTTAAAAATGTATGCTCTCTCTGAGCCAGGGGAAATACTTAAACAGCATTTTGCTTATAAAAAAAAAAAAACCAAACCACAAAAACTTAAAATTTCTAAAGTTAGTTTTTGAGTGACGCATCGTGAGATTGGAGGTGTGCATTGTGTAGGGCAGGATTTATCCCGACTCCAGTTCCCTTCAGTGTTTTATTAATGAATGCTGTGTTGGCATTGAAAGCATTCTTCTCCTATTTGCTGGGCTGCAGTTATTTCTGGGGTTAGAATAACAAAATTTGGCTCAACAAGTTCTGTTGTTTTTTTTTTTTTCTTTTTTCTGTTTTTCTCCCTTTTGTATTGCATCCTTCTGACAACCGCTGTGGATAGATAGGAATAACCAGG
Source organism: Gallinago undulata (assembly GCA_026546715.1). NCBI lineage: Eukaryota > Metazoa > Chordata > Aves > Charadriiformes > Scolopacidae > Gallinago > Gallinago undulata. Next base: position 9,441,040 of record JAOTQQ010000032.1, read on the forward strand.
CGATAATTCCTCAGCATATAGGGTTTTGAGTGAATTACAAATTTAACCTACATCATCAATAATATGTTATTGAAGGAATAGAAAATATATTTGCCTATATGAACAAAACCATCTAGATTAAGCTGGTATATCCAACATTGAGGAAATCATCCCATTACATGTTTGTCCATAGTTATGCACAAACATACTTATGCACTGGTGCAGATTGTCCAATGAGGTGAAGGAACTGCTGGTTTTGGAAGTTTTTAACCAGCTATTAGTCAAATATCTGTCATGAACATACATGAACAAGGCAAATAGTGTGTGCTGTCAGACAAAATGTGGACCATGTGACTTTTACAGCTCTTTCTTACAGAAATGTTCCATGGGATTTGCATGAAATTAGGTTGTTCTCTGCAAAATCCATAGTGTCTCTGCACAACTTTTCCCTGCACAACTCTCTTCTAAACCTTTTCTAGATGCCTCTGAGAATTGTTATGTGTTTATCCTAGTGACACTGGTAATTGTTCTTATGTCTTTATATCAATACCATCAAAATAACTAAAGACTCAGCTACTTTTTATTCTGTTCATGGCTTCTGGGTAGGATTTACCACAATAACACTTGTTTGACTCCCACTCTAGGCCACATGCTGCAGTGTAATTCATCTCATTATCTTGCAGGGAAAAAAATATCTGATATATTTTGAATTCTTCTATCAAATATTTGTCTGGTTCATGTCTTCATTCTCTAATAAGATCTTGATTATGTAGCAGGTCTGTTTCTGGTTAAAAAAAACCCAACAGATTGCTGTCTGTAAGGTGAGATGTTTGTATATGTTTGCTGGAGTTTTCAAGAGGAAATATTAGCAGTGCTTTGATTGATCTAACTGGAAAGATGTATTTCTTGAGGGGAGATATTTTCTAGTCTCTGTCAGGACAAAAAATCACTGATAGTATTTCTTATTTCTGTGAAGATAACATGCTTTCTGTCAGGGGCAGATAAATGGGGGCAATTAGAGTATTCACCACTGTTACCTGCTACTCTCTACATATGGTATTCACCTTCCTGAGTATGAAACTAATAAATAAATTCTCTATTCCAGCTACAAGGGAAGGGTGGCAATTAGTAAGTGAGCGAGCCAGCTGATGATGCTTAGCTATTCAGAGGAGGAACAGCCCTTGAAAGGATGGTGAATTAGGCCTGGCTACAGCTCAACAGTCTTGAGGAGAACAGATTTAGCCAAGAGGAAGGAAGGGATGAGTGCTCTTGATGATTTAATGAGGCAGATGGTTTATTGTTTTGAAACTGAGCTACTACAAACTGCCATGTTTTAACTTTATGTTTAAAACTAATTTATTGTTTTTAAAGACTAGACTGTAGTTCTTGTTAGTCTGTTGCTATAGCAATATTTATGTTTATGTCAAACAACTGACAGCCCTTTAAAATATATGATATCATTTAAGATCAGTACAGTCCATCAAAAATTTAAAAGTGCTCCATAAAAAACTTATCTGCTTTGGCCATTACTTAATTCTGTAATATTACATTCTGTGGTTAGTGCCATGGGTGTTGATGGGCCTACATGGAAAGACTAAAATTGCAGAATTTCTGTTCTATAATTTAATAGATGGTACACTTCAGTGTTTTGATCTATGCATGGAATTCTTAGCTAAAGCTAAACTAAAATCAACATCCAAATAACTATGCAGAATTACATATCTTCGATCTTTTAGATATATGAAATATTTTTGAGGTGTCTTACATATTAATTCCATGGAAGAAAAAGAAACCCTTGTGGTCAATATCTGTTTATTCTAGCCTCTGCAATGTTAAAATTTAGAGGTTTTTAGAGATTTTTAATAATACCTGTTTTATGGTGGGGTAGTATATTAATGACTGAGAGTTTAATATGCTGAATAGTGCAGTTTTAGTTTTACATTAAAACAGTTCAAAAAAAAAAAAAAAAGGATGGTCTGAATAGATTTGGTTGTAAGTTAAAAATCTTGACCAAAAGGTTGGTCAAGAAGGAGGACAACACTATTTATTTATCACACTTATGAGGAGCTATGAGTTTAAGCCTTGTTTTGGGTTTGGATTGCATCAGGTTTTTTTCCCATCTCTGTTGAAGGATTTTTTCTTAAGAATCTGTAAACTAGGGGAATAAACTAATGGTTCTATAGACAATAACTCAGCGAAGGAAGCTCAGTAGTAGCTTCTTTCATAAAAGCTTAGTGACCTGTTTTGTTAATGGCCTTGGCTTCTTGGATGGACCATGGCAAATTATCCTAAAATCTCATTTTGTAAGATGCTGGGTTCTGTTTTTCTTCAAATACAAAGTGCTGTCTCTGTCGTAAGTGGCTTGTCCTCTCAAAAGAAATCAGTGTCCTGGAAAAGGGGCTGTTTCCTTCTCCTCAGTGAATGTACCTGTAACTTACAGAGCCTCTGCATCTATGGCAATGATAAATCTAAAAAGTTAATATCATGAGGGACAGAGTATTTTAATATCCCAGGTTGCTTTGAAGAGTGTTAGGAACTGCTTGAATTAATGATTTATCTTTGCAATGAGCTTAATATATTATAGAAACTAGAAAAAAAGTTTAAGTTTTATATACTACTTTGCATAGAGAAAAGGAAATAAAAATTTAAGTGGCTGTCTAGGCTGCTTTGGGGGGATTTGTCATCAATACTTTTCAAATTGACAGAAATATTTTGGTGATAATCAGGAAAGTAAGTGTAGCTTTTAAGGTACATTCTGTAGAAATCATATGTATACATATTATATACATTATATATAGCATGTTGCTGCAGACATAATACTTTCTAGTAAGGACAGTGTTTGCATTTGGCCCATAGTTCCTATGCTGGAGACACTCACAACAAAACAGGTTTTGTACACAAAGATGACTCTAGATGTTTCACTGTTTTAGGCTGTTTTTACAGCTTTAATTCTACCTTTATGTATGATTTTGTGATTTTCATGAGTATTTTTAGTAAATAATTTAGAATCTATATTTGAACTGATCATATCCGTTAAATGTAGGAAGGATAAGGCTTGAATTTTCTTTTCTAAGAATGACAGCTTTCCCTTTCTTTTCTTGTGTGATGCTTCCTGAAGGTTTATTTCCATTGCACTGAATGGGGCAGGTTAGCTTGAACTTTCAGTTTGAAATTTAAATTAAAAAAATCAGTATCTGGTACAAGGACCAGCAATTCTGAGTGGTTCCGTACTTTGGCTTTTTAATGCTGGCCTGATACCATTCACAAGGTACGTCTTAGTAACCATTATGCCACTTGTGAAATACTATAGCTTTAACTCTCCCAGGGTGCATAGTAGTATTCACAGTATCTTTCTTAAGCCAGATTTGATATGCTCATATACAAAGATGAGCTCTCTTATTACAGATCCAAAGCATAAATTCTGCTTAAAAATAAATATTAATAGTAAAAAAAACCCTTTAACTTGTTCAGTTAAGAAAAAATATTTCTTTGGCTACTATTCAGATGTAATTGAATCCTATAACTGACATACAGACAATTGTGACAAGACAGAGAATTACATTTTAATAAGTGGACAGACAAGGTCATATTAAATCCTACACAGCTCAGAAAAGACCATCCATAGCTAATAATACTGTGCACATAGAATTTTAAATATATCTCAGTTAATCCGTTATTTGATTATGGGGTCCAGCTTTGTTGATGCAAAATATTTTACTGTGGCTCACAGAAGATTTACCTGCTGGTTATACAGAACATTACGGTCCTTCAGGATTTTGTTAAATTAACCAAAGTAAATTATACTTATTAAGTGTTTCTTATTTGCTCACTTGTCCTGAAGGCAGAATGAAATCTTTAAAATTAGAAAGGTAATTCTGTTACAATGTTTTCTTAATTTAACCTGCAGATTTCTTGATGAAAAAAGAGTCACCAAGCATGTGTGTAAAAAGGGAAAAAAATAGCATTTCAGGGATGCGTGTGAAAATATTTGCTAGGATAATATGTCTATATCCAGGAAACATAGATGTGATTATAGTCATCACTTTTGGTCTACTTCTATAGGCTCCATTTGCACATAAATTATTTAATTAAAATGCACCTATAATATAGTATTTCAGTCAAGTGTAATTTAAAAGTTACTAACTTGATGTGTCATTCTGAAAAATTAGATGACAAAAGAAACTTGATTTCTTTTTTCAATTAGCATCTTGCCATCGGAGGTAATGTCAGTTTTTAAAAAGCATAATCTAAAATTTAGTTAAAAAAAAAGAAGACTCACATGCTGTAAATAATACCAAAAAGTAATTCCTAGTGAAAGTAGAGAAGAAATAAGTTGTGTATGAATGACACATAAAGACCTCAATGGGTTGTTTCTGTCCACCATATTTTGAAGGAATGAATGTCAGAGAGTTGCTTGAGCAGTTTGTGCTGCTCTCTGTCCGTAGCTGTCTGTTGTGACTTAGTTTCTTGGAAGACAGAATGATTTAGGTCTTTCTTTTATGCTCTACTGTTCTTGGAATTTCTAATCACTTTTATGTTATTCATACTTGATCTTACTGCTTTCTCTTGATCTCATTTCTTGCCACAGGCATCTTCTTTTCCAGTAACATGTACCGAGTGCTATGGTTCAGTTTTAATTACCAAGACTCAACATTTGAAAGAGGAAGAGGACAATAGAAAAAATTAAGTATGTTCTGAAAGGCAAAGAGGTCTATATACAATACTGTCAGGGCAGAGGAAAGGGTTTTGTCAGCTGGAGCTGTAGGCCTGGCACTCAGAGTTTTAACAGAATAATTTTGGACCCATGCAATGTCGAGTCTGGTTTGGATCACTAATAGTGGTGTGAGGATTGGTTCTTTTCCTTTCCCACATAAATGAATTTTTATGCTGCATGGAAATCAGAAAAAACTAGAAACTTAATCCTTGACTAACCCTAACTGGGACTGTTGTGCACTTAGCAGGAAGTTCTTCCAGGTTCTGCTTTTCAATACTTTGGTAATATTATAAAAAAATCAATAAGCAGCTCTCTGGGCATTGTATCAGCTTTGTTTTTTCTTTGCTGTCCTTCTTCAGGAAGTGCAGAGTTTGGTGACAACCTGTTATTCAAATATAATAACTTACCAAAAAGTTTGGAAAAGTTTATTTGAAAAATCTTTAGGATTTTTCTGTCAGGAAAAGACAAGAAGCATAGGAAGTTATGGGATAAATAAAATGCCTGGGTAGGGGAATATCAGTTTCTGGAGAAGGAATCAAAAAAACATGTTATATTCAGGTGAAGTCACAAAATCATTTTGCGCTGGGTTACTGAGAAGGATAAATGAATAAGAAAAATATAGTAACAACTGGTGTTAGGGATATGTAAAGGTAATCAGTTGACAGTGCACACAGTGACACAAAATCAGCAAATGGAAAATGTGACTGCTTTGGGGAACACAGAAGGCCAATTAATTTAGATACTATGAAAATGTTAGAGGTGAATTGCATTGGAAAAAGCAAACTGCTCAATGTCTTTACTGAGGTCAGAGCTCAGTCAATTAAAAGAAACAGTAGCCAGAGACAGTGAGGCTTATCAGATGACTCGGTGGGGGTCTGAATGCCAAGCAATGGATTTCTGAGGGGCAGAAGATTGGTTATGGGACTGTGGGAGGTTAAGGGATGACTATGTAGGTAGAGGTGACAGAGATTAAAAGGAAATATTTTTCTAGCCAATATATGATTAGTTTATGGAAAGTATTGCAATGAGATATCAAGGAGGTAAAGAGCTTAGTGAGATTAGATGTTCATATGGGTAATGAGAACACGTGCAGTTATGTTAGATGGGATAAAATTAATTAGGGCTAAACTACCTCATATTTTGAGGTGTAAGCCAAGCAGTAATGATGGGGGACTAGAAAGAAACATCTTTAATGATGACTTTGGTGGACTGAGTTCTAAAGTCTAGCTTTAGCAGGTCCTTGATTAATGTAAATCCTAAATGCTAGGCAGTCCAGATAAATGTTCTAATGATCACATGTAATGTCAGACTTATTGGGGTCATCAGAAATGGTAACAGTGATGATCTAAAGTTGATAACATTGCATTGTTAATCAATTTTCCACTTTTCTGGCTGAGGTAACATCTCTTTAATTCACCTAAAAGCAATAAATGTTATCTACAGACTTAATTTCAAGAGCAACAGAACAAAAATCCCCCAACAATAGGGAGAGACTGAAAAAACAAAGGTTATTTTGGATTTGCGGTACTTTATAAATCTGATTTTTAAGAATAAATACATAAAATAAGCACATCCTTTTAATGTATTTAAGCATATTGTGGCTATGCTAGTAATGCTGGAAATACAGTGTAATTTAGGTGCTTTCATTTAAACAATTTGGACACTTCTAAGAATCCTAGGTAGTCTGGTTTACTCATAATTTATTCTTCATCTATTTATACCATTAACCTTAATGGTTTTTCTTCTTTCATCTGACAATACTTCAAAGCTTTTCACTGAATTTTTGCTTCATTCTTTCAGGCTGTGCACATATAACTCATTTACCTCCTGTGAGTAACACTCTTGACTTGCTATTTTTTGCAGTCCCTAGCATGTCTTTAAAAAGGCAATACGCTACTGGCTTGCTGAATAGTGTGTTGGATACTGGATTGTGTAGTTGCCAGAAAGATTTAGTAATCCATTGACTGTAATAATAATAATAATAAAATCAGGTAATTTTCCCTTATTAAAATGTTTGTTTTTTTTTTTAAAGAATAAGTATAAACAATTTTCAGTAAATTAAGCACTATAAAATACTCTAGCCTTAGAGCTTAGAAAGGGTAACTTTCTTTTCCTCTTTATTTGTCCTTTTTCATTCCATAAGAAATGTCTTCTTTAATTAGTGGGGGTTCATACCAGAACCGTACAAGACTAGATAGTTTATTGGAAATTATTGTTATGAAGCCAATTTCCCCAAACAGTCAAGCCCCCAAATAGAGTAGTTGTGGAATATAACTGATAATTTGCAAAGAAATGATGGAAACTCCCATAATAGTACAGAGATTTTCTGGTTTTTTAATCAGCCTCTTACAAATACATAACAATACTAACAGCAAAAATGATACGTAATACATACAATTTTTTAAATTTCTGTCTAGTTGAAGTAGGGAAGTCATGGCGACAGAGTTTGACAAGCTGGGGAAGTAACATCCTACTGAAGCATTCCAGATATGTGTATTGGTGTGTGCATATACCTCTGTGTGTGTATATACATTACAGATATGCGTGTCCATTGCAGACTATTTTTGCTTTGGAGTATGTAAAAAAAGCACCTGTTCAAACCTGAAAAAGGGAAGTTTGTGGTTTGTATCACAATATTTAAGTGTGGTAGTTCCCAATGTTTTCCTCTATAAACTTGCCATTCTTGATGTGGTACATAGTAACTAAAGTACTGCCTTCAGAAAGCACTATTTGTGATGGTCACATATCACTGTCAGGAAATCATTGTTTCTGACAGCCACTTTAGGAAGAGGTTGTAAAATTTCTCTTTAGAGAAAAATGTAATCTGGAAATGCATGCCCTGAGCAGTTTGGGATGCAGCACAAACAGCTGTGCTCTTACTGTAGATTCCTGTGTTTCTGAATTCTTGACCTCAGCAACTTTATTGCCAAGACTATCAATATCTCTGGGGTTTTTGGTAGTTTCCATATTTCCTTTACATTCATTGTTGAGTTTTGTTACAAGCATTGAAGCTGTACCTAGTCACTACTAAAAGCAACAAGAATCTTGCTTTTGGGTTATTTGTTTAGTTGAGTTGGAGGAAATTCAGTTTTTGAACCTTTGGTTTACTCAGAAGTTATCTTATTCATCTGTCTCAAATGTCTTTTTTTTTTTTTTTTTTAAAAAAAAATCACTGTTAAAAGCCTTATTTTGTCTACTAATTTCCTTGAATTAACTGACGTGGATTTTCAGCTTGAACATACTGAAATCTGGTAAAGGATATATATCAAGCTTGCTGTTCCTACTTAGAGTAAAAACCTTCACAAATATTATCTTATGACATAAATAAAATAAATATTATAAATATTTATTAAAATTTATTTATATATATAATATAAAATATTTTTTTCCTACAGCAGTATCTAGCTCAGTCAGTAGCGCATAGGTCTCTCTCCCTCCCTTTCCTCCCACGCTGAGCTCTCCTTGGAGAAAGAGGAAGGGGAGAGCATCTGTCATTCATGTCAGTGGCCAGTCCAGCCAAACCTCAACAAGTGGAGTTCAGAATCTAGAAGTGAAGTTTCTCCTTGTGCGTAAGACAACTTCATTGTTCTTTCTCAAAAGCAAAAAGTATCTGTTTCACCAAAATATTTTAAAAAGAAAGACTTGCCAATGTGATGGAGAAGAGGATAGGATTTTATAAAAGCTAGAAAATCCTGTTAAAACTTGACAGGAATTTTACACCTAAAATTCTTATCTGCTTTTAAAACCCAAGAGCTTCTTTTGATAAAGCTTATCTTAATGGTTCTTGATGTGAGCAGCATGTGGTACTTCATGCTTCTAGAGGTTGAAATTTATATTTCTAAAACCAAAAAGAAATTATATTATAACCATGATGTACACAATTACTGTACCTTTTGTAAACACAAAAGATTTTGTTTTGTACTGAAATTGGGAAACTCTTTTTTCCTAGTGTTAGATTAACAGGATTCAAACTTTGAGTTTGGAATTCATTTATCATAGACAACTGGCTAAAATTTCAAAAGGTTCTAAAGTAGGTTTTTGTGAATTTCAGTGACACTTGTAGCAATGAAATGATGGCAGGAGATTCAGAGGTTGTCATCTTATTTAATAGTTCATAGGAGATGGTTGCATCAAACTTATCTTGATTTATGAATACAGATTTGTATAATCCCTGTTTCAAAATGCATATAAATACACATTTTAACATTAAGGAACACAGCTAGCTTGATTTTTCTGACTTGTTTCATAATTTTGGGTAGTACACATATCCTTGTGTTTACCTGTGAAATGTCTTATATTACAAAAAAAAAGTTTTATTATTTCCATAGAAAAGGATTAATTGCTAGCTATACTCAGAAGTATATATTTATATAAAACTGTATATTCTTCATATCCTTTTAATTTTTCACTTTGAAACTGTGGTTTTGAAAGAATGTCTATATCTTAGCTACCTTTTTGAATCATGTTTAAACATTAATTTAGCCCAAAGTTGTCTCTCCTTTCATATTTATTTATTTACTAAGATTTTTTCATAAGTATTCTAAAAAAAAAACTATGGTTTTTCTGTTGGACTGAGATTTTTATTTTTTTCAGGATTTCCCCCTTTTTGGAAATAATAAAAAAAAAACCAACCCAAAACTATTGTAGAATATATAAATGAAACTAAAAAATAATGAATTTTCAGGTCATCTCTTTCATATGCTTACTCTACAAGTTTATATGCACAAAAGCTTCTGTTAAATGGGTTAGTCACTTCAGTTGTGTACGTCCTATGCATGTAACAGATTACATAAACCCCAGTCTTATCAAAAGATTTTTTTATGTATCCTGATTTCTTTCACTGAAGTGCTATGTAGGCAGAAACACCAGCCTACTCCCTTCAGGATAATCCTCAAAGAAGAGTTAACTAAACATAGGATGGGGAGTAATGCTTATGAATATGTAAAAATAACCACAAGAGCACAGAGTCCACCAAAACAGAAGACACCAGAAAGGTGGGTCTGTGTTTTAGTTAATTAGAAATCAGTTTTATTTTTTTTTATTTATTTAAATAACTTAGCTTCATTCACTGTGTCTGAGGAAGTCATTGTTCTCTTAAGATGACTTCCTGTTTGATTACTAACTTCAAAAATTATTTAAGTACTTCGTGTAAATGGTTTTCTCTTCATAATTATATGAAGTTATTGGGATAAGTTTTAGATTACATTGCAAGATATTTTTCCTGATGCTGAATTCAGTTTTTAGTATTTTGTTTGATTATTCCACTTGAAGTTCTTTTTCACTTGACTATACCTTCTGCGTCATTTGAAAGTTTAAGTAAACAACAATTTCCATAAGCAAAGCTCAGAGATAATCATGCTCCTTTAATAATACTCTTTCTAGTAATAACACCTTACAGAAATTTCCATTTTCAGTTCATAATACAAACTCACACACACTCTGCCATGGAGAAAACCATTTACAGGCAACAGCAGCAAGCATAGTTTGATGGAATTCTGGGCCACTTCCTTCCTCTGTGCCACTCACATTAACCAAACCATTAACACCTGCTGAACCTTCTCCCCATCAGTCATCAATCATAAGCAATCAGTCAGATACTTGATAATTAACAGAGAAGGGGAAAACACTTCACAAAGCTAAAAATATGTCTTTACAGTGGCTTCATGCATAAACTCAAACAACAACAGGGGAAGGGTTTAATAACAACTTCAGTGCCTGTACACTTGTAAAATGAACCCATCAAAGTAGAACCCAGTAGTATGTAGTAGTATGTACATACTACATGCCCAGTAGTATGTTTAACACGCAGGAGTCTCCCTGGAGACATTCAAGGTGAGGCTCGACGAGGCCCTGGGCAACCTGGTCTAGTTGGAGGTGTCCCTGTGACTGCAGGGGGGGCGAACTAGATGGCCTTTGAAGGTCCCTTCCGGTCCAGATGATTCTATGATTCTATTCTATGATTGCTATGTCCTTTACTTGAGGACAACGCAAGGACTGGGGCATGGAAGAAGAACTGAAGTTGGTTAAAAGCTTGAAGTGGACCGAATGAAAAACATGATAGAGTATTTCTTTGAAGCCTTCTGTTGTGATGCATTTCTGCGGTCCTTGCAGTATCAATATTCTTAAATGAAAGTTCCATCCCTGAAAGGGTCTAGGTTTTCACTGGTCTTTACTATTCGGAGATGTACGTGGTTGGATGGATGTGCTGAAAAGACAAGACATATTTATAAGGATCCCCATTTGGAAGGACCTGCCGCAAAGATCTCTCCCAACTTGCTGGTTTGCTGAACCCACTTTGAGAAAACTAGTATCTGAGTAAAATGAATCATGTTTTGAGTTAATGGCATGTTTTCCTTGGTAGAATGATTTTAAGTTTAGATAGTTTGATAATTTACAAAAATGAAGGAAATGAAATTAGGATGTACTAGAGGTGAAGAACTACTGGAAGTCTACTATAAGGATGCTTGCTTTCTGCACTCCAAGTAAATATCCTGGTTATTTCAAGGTCAATTCTGTGTTTGATGTTCTGAGGTATTGCTAAGGGTAAATACGTGAAAATTGTTGTGTTATGTATGAAAAGGACTTGCAGAATTGTGACTCTATCCAGGGACATTTTCTTGAGCCCTGGTGTTAGTGCTTCCTGCTTTTTATTAACTGTGGTGTTTTATCAATTCATACGGTGTCAACGGCATTGTATTAAATGCAAAACAAGCTTCTTAGATATGAAAAGACTTCATTCTTGGCACCTTACTCCTCATCTTTTCCCATTCAGAAGTTTCTGCTATGACTTTCCTATCATCTTGTCTTGTTAGTGGGACTTCAGTGTGGGACACGCCTAATCATTCTTTTCCTGAAAATTTTGGTGTTTTCTTTCTTCTATAGTTCTTGACAATGTAACAGAGTTTTAATAAGGAGAATAATACTTCAAATCTTCTCCAACATGCTAGAAGTTGGTATTCAGGCATTTGTTCGGTGATTCTTTCACTGAATAGGCCTAATGAGACTGAATGACATGCTTCCTAGATGTCAGAGTGTACCATGAAAAGCAAAGAATAATTTAGAATATCCAGGAAGGTTATGCTACAGAGTAACAGGGCCCCAGAATGTAGAGGGAGAATGTCTGAAAGCAGTTTTCCCCAGCATCACGGACTTGTATTTCAGCATTTGAAAGACAGAAATTGATTAAATGTGGTCAGTTTTGTAGTCAGACTTCCTAACTGTATGGAATTCAGTGAATGGGTCAAGCACGATGATGATGTACCTCAGTTTTAAGTCTCTTTTTTTTTTTTTTTATATCAGAGCTGCATTAAATCCCCTGCACTTTTATAATATATGTAAGTACAAACCTTTATATTTAGAGGTATACATGAAAAATATTAGTTTTAAACATCAGAAGTATATAATTAAAATATCCCTCATGTGACATTAACTAGTTGAAAATTATTTTTAAAATCTATTTTAATCTTTTATTTTAAGTTGCAAAGCAGATGCAGCAAACAGACCTGCCTCCCTCGTGCTCTCCCACTCTACTTTCTCCTCCCGCCTCTCTCCTCCCCCTTTAGCATGCATATTGCAGATGAAAACAGCAGAGTAGAAGCCTGGAAAACATAGCGATCCATTACCAATGCATATTTCATGAATTTGCCTAATTTCCTGCAGTTATGACTTAATTAGGCAATTATTCCACCCTCTGTCATTGAATATGTGATTTCTTAGTTCTTCCTCTTGTGACCAGTGAATAACCAATGAATATCCTTTCCATTACTATGTAAATACAAAAAAATCAATGATGTTTTCAATGAAAATGGGCCACATGAGAGCTTTTCAATGCTGGTCATGCTGGGGGTGATAATGAGTTATTGTTCTTTGGATGGGTGTAGTATTCTAGGATATCCACTGTCCCCCCATTTGGTTTCAGAAGGGAAAGGCCTTTCTTTTCACACATTAACCTTTTGATATTCTTTCTTCCTTTCCAGTCTACATCGCACCAATATTCTTTTTGGAAGATTAACCTTCTTTCATTTTATTAATTTAGTTTTGATTTTCAAATATATTCTGAAGCCTCGTATGCCTCATACCTGCTACTGCTGAGCTTCTCCCTTCCCTGCTCATGCAAATTTTGACAAGACTCAGAGATACTAAATCCATAAGTTTCATGAAAGTCATAACTGATTGGAAAAAAATATTCCTGTTGATGATCCCCATACTTCAGCCCACCACCCTCTTCCTGAAAGAAAAAGTCATGTTAAAAAGTGAAACTCTGTTAAGAGTTTGAGGTCAGCTCAGCCATTACTAAGAAATTGAATGTCCTGTGATGATGTAGATAGTGAAAATTTTGGAGGGACCTTCACTTACTGTTGTAAGGGGAGCACACAGCAACTGATGCTTGATTAGCTTCCTGACCAACTTATTTTGTTGGTTATGTAAGTTGTTGTGACACAGGTTATTTTTCAGTTTCCTTGGCCGTATGTGGCAGCCTTTCATGAAACCTTTTACTTCTAATGCAATATTTAATGTCAAAATTTCCTAGCAATGTCTTAATTGTTTATTATCTCAGTTTTAGTATAGATAATTATACAACAAAGTGTTGAAAATGTCTTCAGAGGACTTGAAAGAAAACTACCAGTATTGTGGGCAAATCCTTCCTTATTTAAAAAGAGCAGAACTTTAAAGAACATTCAACGGCAGACCGTGTTTCAGTGCTTTTTCAGATAACAGTTAATATCCATGAATGACCAAAGGTCATTCAAAAACTACTTGTGTGATTTCAAATGGGTAACTTTAATTAGGAACAAGCTCTTAAAGGTCAATATCTTTTATTCCAGGGTCTAGCTGGGTGGCACACTGACAGTGCAATGATTTCTTGCTAAATGTCAAGGGGGAAAAACAAGGGGTCACATCTTGTGTGCCTGATTCACAAGGGTAGTTCTGTTGACTTCTGCAGAAGTGTTTGCAGGAGTCAAGCAGCCAGGATTTGCCTTTTGTTTGTGTGTGTTTTCCCCTCAGTCTCTTCTCTGCTTTACCTCATATAGCTGCTTTATTCACATACAAAATAAAGACAGGCACTGTCATAGTTAATTTAGTGTTGAAATTGACCCGCTGAAGTAAATGTCCAGTTTGAATGACCAAGCCTTTATTTTGGGATTATGCGCACCACTGACTCTCTTATTTCACACAACTGCAAATTGAACAAGGATTTAGTAAAGAAGGATTTAGCTAGAAGAAAGATGTCTCTTGGAGGCTTGGTAATAGAAGATCTAGCTTGTTGCAGTTGGCAGGTAGTTTTGGGAGAGATGTTTCCAATGGAAGCCTAGCTGGGAGGTGAAAGGCTTTGTGTTCCTGCTTTCCTACCAAATCCAGTAATACATCACTTGTGAATGGTACAGCTTAAAGGATTTTACCTTATGTCAATAGTTTCAGAAAAAAGTAAACAAACCCCAGGTCATCATTTTACACATCACCCTCCTGAGCCAAGGCAGTCACTTCCTCAGAGAGAAGCCATAACTCCTTTCAAGACTTCATGAAATTGTGCAGCTTCTGCTGCAAAAAGGAAGGTTCAAATGTATGTGCTTTCTGCTTGGTACACCATCAGAGCCTGGAAGCTGTTAAAAAAATGGCAAATTCTTAGCAGTTTTCTATCCACCAGTGCACAAAGCCTATTACTTCCTCCCTACAGCTTTTCTCCCATTTTCAGTTCCCTCCACAGGTCTGAAAGTTGCACGTTGGCTTCCATTTTGATCTGATTTTGCTCACCCTTCCACTGAGTGAATCAATCAAGTAAAGTTCTCACTTGGGAATGCTAATGTTCAGCTTTCTACAGCAGTGACTTGAGACACTGTGACAATTCTATTTAGCTTATGGTAAATATTTCAGCAAGAAAAAGAAAAATCCCTTGCCTTGAAGCTTAATAAACTGTCACAGCAGATGCAGCTGTGTAAAATGGATTTGAAATCCTCTTTACTTCTCTTTAAATATTTTCACTTCTGGCTTTACATTGTTCCCAGGTTGTTTAAAGCTTCTTTGGATTTCTGGCACTTCTGTTAAATATTAGGAAATCTTAGTCACAAAACTAAACAATACAGTGTAAATGGCTTTGGTTTCTTTTTGAAGTTAACTTAGAGCTTCAAGTGGCCAATGGGACCTTTTAAATCCTGCCTAAATACACGTTCCCTTAAGTGAGGCTATATAAAGCTCTTGAGGACGTTTGCAGAAGAGTCGCAGGGCATTTTCAGAAGGGAACTACTAAAATGTTAATTATCTGAAAATCAACATTTTTACTTGGGGTCATTTTTCAGTTTTAATTTCCCACTGCAAAGTACAATTTGAGCAATTACTATTATAGTGCTAAATGACAAGCTGAACCTCATCAGACATTTATTAATGAGAGAATACAGTTTTTGATACAGATATCTCAGCATTGCATACAACAAACTAAGTTGCATATTTAACTGGTTCCAACATGCATGAGAAATTGCAATGCTCTGACATTTTATGCTTTTCTGAGAAACAGTCCATGAGGTGAAAGTGTAGTGTAACCCTGAAGTGAAAAGGAAAGAGTAAGTAAAAGTGAGATTAAATCAAAAAAGAGTGTAGGGCTATTTAAAATAAAAGTATTCTTTAGTTTTGAAAAGTTTTACTGTCATAAGAAGTTGGGGGGGGGCGGAAATAAGGGGATTTTGTGTGCGTTTCCAAATGAGGTGAGAATTGTTTGAGGAATTATTTTAAGATAACCAGTAACTATGAAACCAATGATATAAAAAGATGAAGCTGGCTTTTAAAGGAGAGAATGAAGTCTGTAGAAAGGTTGAGTCCATGAATAATAGATAAGATAAAAACTAACTGCTGATGTGCAAAAGCCCCGGGCCTCAATATATTTGTCATTTAAACATCTCGTGGTATCTTAATTGAAGGTATCATGAAAAGGCAGTGAAAATCACTCTGAAAGAGATTTTGACGATAACCAATGTAATCATTGTGTTTTACTGAGAGTTGTCAGAAATTCTGGTGTTGTGTGGCCCTTCTTGAGTCATCTAAGAATTTGAAATTCATACTTGTCTCTGTATGTTTTCAACTGAAAATAACAGGGACTTATTTCTGTTTTGAATGGAAAATACGTGGAAAAAAAAAAAAGAGAAGAGTCCAGAAAAAATGGGCTAATGTGACTTCAAACTATTTGTCATTTAAAAACCTTAAAGTTGAAATTATAATGAAATTATAGCTATTCACAGGTTGATGATTTCTGTTATAGCATGTATGTTCTTCTGTCCATGTGTCCACTGTCTAGAATAAGATTAAACATACAAGTAAAAATCCTTCATATGGCAAGAAGCAAAAGTTTGTGATATGATTAGTGTTTGCATCCCATCTGCTCCTCACCTCGAACAAAAGTTTTATAAGCTTCATGGTCTAGCACCATTCTGGTAAAATTTGGAGAAGAGGAAGAAGATAGTGGAATGGTTCTAGGAAATCTGCAACTGTTTCCAAATATAAATAGATGGTCTCAAGAGGAGACTATAGAAAGATCTTTGAAAATTCAATAGATGTGGAACTGGAGGGGAAAATAAGAGGGTGACACCTAAGCAGCACACACGGGAACCGGTGATATAGGAAGACAATTTTTTATTTAATTCAGAGAAAAGAGAAAACCATTGAAGGAAAACAGAGTTGACAGGGTACATGCTATTAATGAGGAAAATTGACTTTTTGTGCAGCATTTTGAGTGGATTTCTGTGGTGAAAAATGGAGGAGGTCAAGGCTGACAAGCGAAGATTGAAATACATTAGATACAAAGCCAAGGCACTAATTTTATCTGTTTGGACACACCAGGAAGCCTTCCCTTTAGAAAATTTGTGTAGGAAGTTGGAGTGAGCATACATTAACTCAATGGTATGAAGACTAGGGAAAGATCCACATTAAAGGCAGTACCTGGGTTTGGGGTTTGAATTATAGATGAGGTGTTAATGGTATTTATAAAGACTGAAAAATTAGGGCAGCATGGTGAGAATTAAATGCTATGATTTGTTCATGCTGAGTGTAAACTGATACCTGGCAACCCTCAAAGAAGTATCAGTACAAAGTTTACAGTGGGAAACTCTGTTTGTGCAAATTACAAGTCAAGGAAAATAGTTTTTAAATTTTTTTTCATTTTATTTGTATTCTCTTAAAGTAGTAAAAATCACTATCTATGAAGTTAATCACACAAGGTGTGCTGTAGGCAGATGCTGGAATACCCACATTTTTTTCAGACATTCCAGTTTCACAGAGGCAATGGTCCTTCCTTCCAATGAACATGTGTATGAGTATGTTACTCAAAGTTCTTTGATGCTCTGCTTCGATTTTTAGCTTCTGTGAAATATTCAGTTGAGATCAGCAGCTGTCTCAAACATTTTCAAACACAGTAATAGATGGGAAAATACCATATAGAATAAAAAGTAATGTGAAAGTTTTCCATAGAAAATACTAAAGGGCAGATGAGGCTTCCCTGAAACTTCTTTCCCCCCACCTGCCCCCAGTTTCCTCCCTGGTTACCTACAGATTAAACTGGATGTGTCAGTAACGTGTTTTGCTTTGTTTTCTGGAAATTTAAGTTCACCAAGAAGTCTCATAGGGCGTATCGGAATGTCCTTGTGGGATCAAATTACTTGTGATCTTGAGGTAAATATATATGTTATGTTGATAACTTCATCAATGGAATTATGCCAGTTTATTGTTTGTAGGAGTCAAGATTATTAAAAACATAAAAGTACAAAAAAACTCTAGACCTTTTTTCAGATTATAAATACAGTTATTTTGATAAATTCACTTAAGTAGAAATTTCCCCACTGTAAGAGCAGTAACAAATCTGTCGAATTGTCAAGGATGATGCCCTGTGCTGTCACTGTCTTCAGGTATATGTCATTGCTTACAATGTTATAGAGACAGTCAGAAAAAAAAGATACAGCTTTCATCTTGCATTGAATAAGTCAAAAATTAAAATTCTGAACTGACAGTTCTAGGCTTGCAACATATCTGTAACTTTTCTGATTTCGCCTATATATATTAAGGTTCAATTTCAATCACTTTGGGACAAGTGCTGTGACAGTCAGATGTGCAAAGCTCTGAAAGAGCCAAGGTTTTTTAACAAGAATATTGAGCAGCAGATGTATAATGGTATCTATCCACTTGATAGGAGCCTCTGTAATGGTGCTGCATTTGTGTGACTGAGCTAATGCCTTATGTACGTGCTCAAAATCACCGTTTCCCCATTTGCTAAGGACATGATATAGCCTGAAGTTCTTAACCTTACAGTTGTAATTGGATTTTTGCTTATTTCCAAAGGAGAGCAAGGTGAATTTTTCTTTTTATAAAATGCCTATATTCAAGAAGCACTAAATGCAAATGAAACAAACTGTAAGTATTCAAATGTCCTGAAAGAAAGCAGCAGGGTAAGCTCCTTGTCGGCAGAATGAGGCATATGCTATCCCTGGTGGTGGAACAAAGCAGGGTTGCACAGCCACGTCCTATCCAGCCAAACAGTTCACATTTACTTCAGATAAATTGTACACGACACCAATCTAAATCCAGAGTTCCAGTGATATGAATATGAATTTACTCAGTGCTTGTAAACATCTTGATACAGCATTAGTGCCGTGCAACTGCAAAACACTTTAAAGACATACCTGATGACAGCCTGGTGTAGGGTAGACCTGAATATGTTACACCCTAATGCCGAGCTATAGTAATTGATTTGGTTATAATCAGACATCTGTTATTGAATGTGAAAAACTGGTGACTCCTGAGTACCAGCTCTGCATATCTTCTTTAGGTGTTTTCCCATGAAAAAGAAAGAAAAAATCCATCCCATATGAATATGTGCTAGATTTTTCTGAGCCACTGGGCCACAAGACCTGGTTGCGTACTATGCAATTAATGCTGTTCCTTTCCAACATGTGTTATAATTAATATTTTTACTATTCTAAATTGCTTTAATTTGCTACAGCTTGCCTTGATGGCACTTATTTTTCAGCCAACCCAGAAGCACTATGATTCCTTCAATAGTTAGTATGTATGAAAATGGTATCACATACCATGAACTTATTTTCACTTTATATGTTCTACTATCTTAAAATCTGTGATTTAAAGACATCAAAGTGTATGCTAAAAGCTCCACGTTAAAACCATGTACGTTTTATTATAGTTCAGCTTATAGTTAAGGGCCATAATCTTTTATTAAAGAATTTTATATTTTTTATAACAGCTTAAAGGACATTTTTAGATTAAAAATGGGTCAAATACAAGAGACCTTGCTCAGGATTTGATCAAAACCCCGTTCATTGTTTGCTCTGTCACCTTTTTTTTGGCCCATCTTTCAGCTGGGGCAAAGGCAATCATTGTCATTTATGGTAAGCTAACAGTCTATTTCAGTTTTGATTTCTAATGCCCTGTGATGTTGCAATATTTCAGTTGCAAAACTACGGATGCCCATTTACTTTAAATTTAAAAACAAATCAGTCCACTGGTCAAGAAAAAGAAAAACAAAACCTAACTAGCTAAGTAGGATGTAAGCCTTTTTTTAGTACGTATTTTGCAGGATGAAAATCCAGAGGCACAAGTTGTTCTGTCATTATCTATATAAACAAACAAATTTCAGCAAGATACTTGAGCATAAAGTTAATACAGCAGGTGGATAGTTGTTCCATGCTTCAGATCTGAAATGCCTTGCTGATTTATGTTGTGCTTGATTAAATACTAAAAGAGGGTAGAGTCTGCCTAGATCCAAGGAAGAAATTTTTTACTATGAGGGTGGTGAAACACTGGCACAGGTTGCCCAGAGAGGTGGTAGATGCTCCTTCCCTGGAAACATTCAAGGTCAGGTTGGATGGGGCCCTGAGCAACCTGATCTAGTTGCAGATGTTCCTGTTCATTGCAAGGGAGGTTGGACTAGATGGCCTTTGAAGGTCCCTTCCAAAACATACCATTCTATGATTAAAACCCCTTTGATTGCAGGAAGCTATCCAAAGTATATTCAAATAATGTGATACATATAAAACAGTGTAAAACTGTAAAATAATAATAATATGTGAATTATGTTGCCATAGACAGTTGTGTATGGTAAAACTTTACGGTGGTTTAATAGGAGAGTAGAAAAGTTCCTGGAAGAGAAATCCTTTCAGCACTACAACATCCATTGAAACCTATGATTTGAGTAATCTGTCTCTCGAATATTTAGAAGGTGTGAGAGTGCTCAAGGAAGTAGCACATGTTTTTTTGTTGATATCTTTTGTTCTTTCACTCTGCCATTGGTGATTGTGAGTTCCGGCATCTGAGGGCCTTCAGGGTGAATCTGGACAGCCATTTGTATATCTGAAATGCTAGTTGTATTTTCAATATCATATGATTTTAATACCCTGACATTAGTGAAATGTGTTTATGTAATAATATGGACAGCAGTAACATATGAATAATTTGGAATTACTTTTATGCAATTACTTTTGGTGACATTAAAGCTGCAATGCCCTCAGCCTTTAGGCTGGTTCTGCAGTTTGAGGACATGCAATTCAGTACAAGAAGACAAACAGACAGTACGCCAGTGTGCTCACAACCATTTCATGAGTATTAAAATAGAATGGAGGAGTACATGCTTTTTATCAACGCAGGTAACAGTTTGCACGTTTAACATAAAAAAACCTGGCTTTGGTTCAGTTCCTGTTGGAATTCAGGAGATTCTAGATCCAAGTATAATATTTTGGGGTAATGCAAACAATTTTGTCTTCCTGTCCCAGCATAATTGATATCTGTTCTCCATGTCTGGACTGCTGATAAACTTAATGTTAAGGTGGGGCAACAAGAGAATCCAGATAGTTTTCCTCAAATGGGACTTAAGCTATGCAGCTGTGACTGGAGAGTCTTCTCAGTTTCTGAATGCATAGCTGCTTCTCAACTTGTTTCTTTCAAAGTTAGCCTTTATCACTGGAAGCTTTGTGTGGCCCTTTTCAGATCTGCAAAGCTGGCAAATTAGTCTTCTACCTTGGATCAGGCGGCTATACTCGCAATGGTAAATGGGGTGCCTTACTTGGGAGATCCATAGAATCAGTAAGTCTTCTGTAAGTAAGGTGCCAGTCAGCAGAAGAAACTACTCAATGCATGCAAAATCAGACTTTTGAATTGTTTTTGTTTTTTTTTCTTTTACGCATGAAAAATGAGATTCTCCATTATGTTCCTTGTTCTGGTAGATATACCTGCTTTTCATACACTTGCATGCACTGAACCTTATTGGGCTACACACTGGCTTTGATTGTTTCATGCAATGCAAATTTAATTTAGGAAGGAAAAATAACTCAGGTAATGCAGCAGGACTTGAATCAATGTGCGGATCATGCCTAGAATTCATGAAAGAAATGGAAAGGTGACCTCTCAGGTGCTATCCTGTTTCCTATACTCATCCTCAAGGCAGGAGGCATGAAGAGAGGAATGACAGAGTATTTTTGTTGGGCTTAATTGATATACTGTCCTCTAGGGACCATAACCAGCTTGTACATATTGGTGTCCTTCAGTCTCATCTAAATAATGTCAGGGTGTAGAATGGTACAGAGAGTTTCCTTTGGTAACTTTCCACTTGACCATTAGTGTGCTGAGAAGCTGAGACCCCAGCTCTCAGCCAAGAGCTGAGACCCCAAATTGTTTCTTTTTCTTCTGAAAATCAAGGAAGCTTGCTTAATATATTAAAGATAGGCAAAAAGGTGCCAGGAGTGCCTCTTGCAGAATTTTGGGTTACATTGAAAGCAGAACTTAAAGGAAGTGTCACAAAAGCTTGTGCCGGCAATATTTTCCCTCAACTTGGCATAACCCGCAGATTCAGGAACTCAGCTGAGACTTTGCATGTTTTACCAGGGTCAGCCTCTGAGCTTTCTAGAGCTCATGTGTTGTTACTTTTTTATAATTATTTATTCCTGTATGTAAAAAAAAAAAAATAAAAAATTCACTGAACACATGATTCTAACCTTGCCACTGATTGGAATTTTAATACAAAATAATTAAAACACCTATTACCCATTCTGTCACTTATATAATGTTGTATCGCATAGTGTAAGTCAAAAAAGAATGGTTTTGATTTAGATGGATTTCATATCACACTACTTCATATCACAAGGAGCATTTCTCAGTATGGCCTGACAAATTGTTTCATAAAGCATCACTTTGTTTTGGATCAGATATCTGTTTTCAATTTGCATAGAGGATACCTCATCTAAATTTATTGCACTGGAGACAAGTGAGTCAGACATTATCATGACTATACTGGCTGCTTGTCTCTGCCTACTGGTTTAGAGGGAGCATAAATTAATTTGCTGTTATCAATCCTATCTTGAGAGACTAAACATAATTTCATTCTAGTTAAAAATGTTACAGGCAGTTTGTTACTTCAGGTTACTTCAGGTTCACTTACAATTTTGTGAATATGTTATACAATATGATGCTTATAGCACACAACAGCCTACTTTTTTTGTCTTTGGTTTAGATTTGAATATATTACTGTGATATTAGAAATGACACCTTAAACCAACCAAACAATTATATATCCTTAACGATAGTCCCAGACACCTCAGCTCAGAGCTTTGTTTTATTTCCATTTCTGCTAGTGCGAAATTCTGCCCAGGACTCTTCTGCAGCATGTCTTTCTTCTCCTCATCCACTAACTAAAGTTGTGATGTATTCAACTTCCAGTTTATCTGAGGCTGCCTACTTGATGGTCACCTTTTGTACAATTTCTTTTTCCTTTAAATTAAAACTATTTATTTTTCTATCATTTCTCCTGGCATGCCTATACCCTCTTCAAAACTGCCTACTCACTTCCTCCTCCATTCATTATCTGTAGAACTGAGGAATGAGCAGTGTTTCTTCTTTTCGTGTCTTAGCTCTTTTCTTTCATGCAACAAATCCAAAACCTACTGGTGATGGCAGCGTCTTTATGCATGTTCCACTAACAAGTGTATTTGAAATGTCTTTCTCTGTCACGAAAATTCTGTTTTAACAACGCTCTTCCCGGGAGATCTATTAATCCAACAGTAATCCAATAGACAGAACAGCCAAAATAATACCCTGCGCTTGGAACATTTTGATTCTTCAGGTAACCTAGAGCTTTATTTGTATCAATTGTATCCTTTAACTTTTAATTAAATGCTGATTATTGTAAGACTATGTCATACAATGTAATCTGCTCAATGTCAAGCACTTTTGTAGCATGCTGAGGTTAGAAGAGACCAAAATGCTTCAGAGGTGAAAGTCAGTCACTCAAAGCTCACAAATTTAGAAGAGTTTTTTTACAGGGTCAATTCCTAAACTGTTTCTACATAACAAAATTTATACATAATATTTTCCATCTAAATTCACCCAGGCAACTGAAACACTCATTTTTACTTTGAGTTTGCGATGATATTCTACTAATAACCTGAAAAATTGTTACCTGGTATTTCATTTCTGTTTTCAACTGAGATGATTAAACTTCTGATTAATATTCTAAAAAGCATTTTTACTTAACACTTAAAAATAGGTTTGTTATACATCTTAAAATTTCTATTCCTTCTTGTAATGTAGCTTTTATGTTCTGTTATTTCCCTTCCATTTTTAGTTTATAATTTTAGTTGCGGACACATTTGGTTAGCTGTTTGAAAGAATCGCCCAAAGCTTTCTGTATATCCTGACAAAGAGGTGATTTTCATTGAGATATGCTTTAGAAGGTTTTTCTTGTTGAGTTTTGTGGAGAAATTGAGTAATAATTTGAGTGAAGGCACTGTTCAATTAACACAGTTTTCATCAAATCCCAATAACCATATTTAGTCAAAGAAAAATGTTAGACATGTCTAGGTAGAGGTAATGATATTTACTATAGCAACAAAATTGTAAGAACACAAACAAAACAGGTTTTTAGATAGTATTATTACCCTTTTTTAGATCAGCTGATACAGTTGCAATTTTATACCATCTGTAATACCCAAAGAAGGATTTCTGTGTGTGAATGCTTGATTGTTTTATCAATTTGTTATCAATGTGTTATCAATTATAACATTATAACATTTATCCTAATAAAATATATCTTACTCTGCCTACAGAGTAGATTGAGGACATAATTGTATATCAGTATTCTGCTGTAAATATATACTGATGTTTTATCTTTATATGTTAGTGTTTTAGTTGGTTCTTGGTACGTGTTTCCCTATACATACATTGATTGATAGATGCATAGATAGGCTCTGGCATATTAAGAACATTGTACACATAGAGGTTTTTTTAGGGGATTTTTGGTTTCATTTTTTCTCCCTTGTATTATGAAAAGATTATTTTTCCCTTGTGTATACCTTCTTTATCTTTTGTTTGGTAGTCTGACATTAGACAGGTAGATTGCCAGTGATTTTAGACACTTTGAGCATATTTCGTTCTTTTTCACATCTTGGATTTATATATTCAGCTTTGATCCCCATTACATACTTATGCATTTGCCTAAGGAATGTTTGAGATTTATTATACTCTGTCCCTGTTTAGGATTTTGCAGTTTGCTTTTATATGATAGTGGCAGAAATTTATTTCAGTATTGAAAAGCTCATGTGTTGAAATTCTGGCTACTTAAGGTACAACTTGCATTTATCATAAAAACAGAGCATTGGATAGCAAAGTGTGGTGTAAATGTTTTACTGACATCTCTTTTGGATAGATGTATCAAAGTTTCATAAGCAGCAAAGCCATGAATGAGTTATGTAGGTCATCCAAGTGAATGCCTTTGTAACAATATAGTCATGCTTCTATAATAGAGAAAATAACCTTATTAACAATGGATTTAGGGGTTTTTTTTGTTGCTATTTTCTTATCTAGGCACTTGCACAGACAGTTTTCCTTAGTAACATGAATTTGTTTGTTCTAATGTCAGAGGGTGAAAACAATTTTAATGTACTAAATTGAAGAGATCCTTTGAAATACTCCGACAAAACTTTTCTATGAACAATATGATGATTAATAAGATCTGAGATCTTGGGGCCACCTACACTTGGGTATCAATGTTGTATGGCCCACTGAGAGTCCATGCAACCTGTACTGCCCTCTGGAATGGACCACTTACTGCCTCACAAGTTACAAAGCTGTGAGTGTACCATTTGCCCAGGATGGAACATTGTTCCATCTGACTATTATGCTTTCATGCTGAAAAGCGAGGATGTTCTGTGGCATTTGTCTCAGATTTAAGAAAAACAATGAAGATAACGTAGATTATAAAGTATGAGCTTTAGCATGGATTGACTCTATGAGCTACGATGTTACCCCTGGTGAGTCGGGATGCTCCAGCTACAATTCCTTGACTATCCCTTGGACTGAGCTCAGGGAGGTCCATAGAAGCTGCAGACAGTTTTAGATAGCAGCCTGATTTTCCTTAATCCTGAAACCTTTGTCACACTTGCTTTTTAGCAAAAAGATGGGGTTTTTTATATTTCAAGATGTATTGGCTAAAACCTAACTGATCCTATCATATACACAGGGAAGAGTAATCCAGTATATTTTTCAGACTGGAATTTCAGCTTTGGGAGAAAGAAGGTTTCTTGTCTCTCAGGGGCATTTTCAAGTGTTTGCCTTCTGAAGCTGTTCATGTCACAGTCTGAGATCGATGCAGTTGTTTCACTGTTCCATGTTTTGCATCTTCCTGTGAAGCACTGACTACCAACTAGTGTTTAATATATGATAATGGCCTAGTGAAATTGATGCTCTGCTTCTATACTCAGCACCAGTGAGTGAATAATACATGGCAAAGGTTAATTTTCTTATGTGTATCCCAGTTGTGTAGGTACTCAGGATAGATGTGCTATTGAGGTTGGGAAGTATCATGATAGGTTTTTGAAGTTGGAAAACTAAGGCTGTGGAAGAAAACTTATGCGAGTCACTGAAGTATACATGGAAGACGATGTGGGAACTCTTCCTCAGTGAATGCCATTTTGGAGGTGGATAAACAGAGAAAAATAATACCTAAAATTTTGATTGGTTGCCCCATTTAGAAAAACAATAACATTACTGCTGAGTTATCTGAGAACAGGATCAGACTATTAAATTTTTTTACTGAAATAATTTTGTGGTTCAGTTAAAAAGCTATGGACGAAGCTGAAGAACTTCATTCTGATTTCCAAAGTGCCACTGAAACAGTTGGTGCTTGATTTCATGCTTGGCCCTTCATTTTCTCTACTTCTTCAATGCAGGAAAGAAGCAAAAATGTCCCTTGAGAATACTTATCCATTAGATAGCTCTCTCTCATAAAAGGCTGATCTGCCCATCTTCTAGCCATCTGCCATCTTATTGGTTTGCCTGCTGCTTTCCAGTTATTCTTGGCAATAGAGAATAACACATTATATAGCATAAAGCAGAACCCTGAATTGGCTCACAACCAGCTTTAAAACTCTGAGAATGTGAAGGTGGGTTAAAGCTGTCAACCTCTCCTTTCCTGCCTTGGCACGTAATCCTTCTCCATCTACACAAACTATTAAACCTGTTCACCAGACAGGATTTCCAAGTCTCCAAGCTTTAATTTGTTACTCTAAAAATTATATGCATTTAAATTATCTAAGGGACATTTTAGGACTGAAAGCTTCTTTGTTGCCTACATGTTATAGATATGACAAACCTCTATTATTCTATCAAAAAAGTCACTATTTAAATTTGTCACAGTGTAATGCTTTCCTGAGTTGTTGCTAATGAAGGTTGTGTTCATGAGATAATATGCTATTATTGGATGGTTTCTAGCTGCTTTGTATGCTTTCTACATTTGACAGCTGAAGAAGCAGCAATTCATTTACACAGGAAATGCTTCCCCATCAGCTAACCGTAGCCCACAGCTGTATATAGAAGTATGTTGGTGGATTGATAATGTTTCAGTGCTAATGTTTTTGAAATATGTGTGTTCTTAAGCACTGATTACTAGGTCAAACAACAAGCATTTCATGGTTAGAAGGGAACTTGCTTTTATTTGTTAATACCTGTCCTGCTTTCTGCGTACGGTAGTCAGGGTTAGTTTTACCATCAAACGGGACAAACAGTAGAGAGGTGATGCCTTAGTCAAAACACAGTTGTGGCAATACATAAACAGAGGGAAAGGCTGTAACGTCCCTTGCACAGCAACCACCATTTTGCTTGACAAGGTGCACCATTTATTTCATAGGGACTTTACTGAGTCAAAATACATTACATTCTGGCAGGATAAATACACCTGTGAGAAATTTGTGCTACTGAGATTTGGAAGCCCGGGCTAACCTCATTTAAAGTTGGTTTAGGTATAATCTGTTAATTGCTCTTTGTTCTTTGGCATAGACATCTGCTAGGAGTGCATATGCACTTAGTAAGGTCCTTCTTGTCCCTTTACAAGTACTTTACTGAAGAGCTTCAGTTTAATCTTTTAACCTGTGCTTTTCAGCTGAAAGCTAATGAAAAGTCTCATAGCTTTCATTGTAGTTAAAGTTTTTGGATGCATTTATTTTTCTGGCACTGATGTATTTTTTTTTTTTACTTTAAAACACACATGCCCTGGAAGGTTAAAGCAAGGAGAAGTATGGTGTGACACATACTGTAGCTTCCTGCGTTAGCCATTAGAATGTCTGTATTCACAGATATGGAAAGGTCAGCTGAATCAATTGTATCTTTAGACAGAGCTTTCAAATGTATATCCAGAGAAATACTGCTTAGTGACATTTTAGTAACAATCTGAGTTTCCACTTGACCGTAGCACAGAAGTAAAAGCAAAGATTTACAGAATGCTGGAAGCAGAACCTGTATCAGAATGAGAGCCAAACAGTGCTTCTTAGCTGCTTCACGTGCTGAAGAGTAGTTTTCATTTTTCTTCCTGTGTTGATACTGGTTGGGAAGATGCCGCTGCCTTGTATACTTAGATGTTTCTGGTTTATTGCTTTCCTTGGAATTGAAGCCTGAACTTTTACAGGAGCGCATCTAGGGTCGTAATGCACCCCAAGGCTGCCTATGATTAGGTTTCTTATAACCCAGACTCTTCTCCCAAACAATCTAAATAATAGTTTTAAAAGTTTGCAGTATGCTGTTATGAGCATTTGTTGTAGTTCCTGAGGGGTGAAGCAAGACTTCAGAGGAGGTATATTTGTCACGTAAAACCTGTGAAAAAAATCTGCTGTGATTTAGGAAAGGGGAAATGTATACATAAGCATGTATCTAAAGATAGAAATTGAAAAAGATTCATAAATAAAATAAGGATTTGGTATCCTTTATAAAAAATCCTTTTGAGAGCTATATTTCTGCTCATCACTGCTTTAAGCAATACTTCCTCTTGGAGTGAAATTCACCTCAGTAACAAAATTCAGGGTAGGTCTTTCCACATCACTTGGGGCTTGTGTAGATCTGTGGGGATTTGGTGACTTGTATGGCTTGCAATATTACTTATCATAGGCTCCAAGGCACCTTTCTATAAACTGATATTGCATGTAGCAAGTCCCATAGTTGGGATGGGCCAGGTCAAGGCTCAGCAGTGCAGGGTCTGACATAGCATTTAAGTAGACCGGAGTATGTTCAGGATATTTCAGTATGCCTTTGAAAGTGTTGCTGAGGAATTAAGCTATATGTCAAAATAACCTGTGGAAGAAGGAGGAGAGTATCTTCTCAATAGTCCCAGTTTTGTGGAAAGCAGATGTCATCTGCTTTTTATTCTTACACTTCAGCTTTTCAGAAATTGAGTATCTGGGCTTTCAGATTGAATTTCATTGCGGTTCTATGGTGGATGTGAGACAGAGTTATGCTTGTTGATTGTGAATTGTTTTGGAATCAACTATATGAAGAGGAATGCCTAATTTTAAGTTGTCATATTATTTAACTGGGTACATTAAAAAGCATATTAAAAATTCTTAGTATCTAAGTAGAAGATGTTAATGAAGTCAACTTGAGTACACAGAAGAAAAAACCTTAAAATACTTAAATTTATTCAATTATTTAAAATTATGTAACAATGTTCAAGTGCATATATATTCCATGTATATCTTTAAAAGCAACATAACCAAAGGGAAAGTATTTCCTGTGTATCAAATAATGTTGAATAGTAATTCAGTCAATCAGTAGACTCTAAATTTAGATATATGTATTTTGCATTCCAGAGAAACACATTAAGAAAAATAGAATATCAAGTTTTCAAATGTCATAATGTGGGAAATTTGTTGAAATTGTATTCAGCTCCTCAATGAATTTACGGTTGGAAAGGTTTTAATTACCAATTCACCTAGAGTTCCCCCCCCTGCCCCAGGCTCCCTACCTTTTACACTCTGTGTGTGTATATATATATGCACTTATACACAGCTGTACAGTGGTCACCATGGGGTTAATTGTTCAAAATTTGCTTGTACTAGATCATATGGTACATGCCCCTAAGCCTTATTTGCTTTGCCATCCAAACCCCAAATTACTAATTTCCTTGTGTGCTCCTTTATTATATGCTTTAGCTGTAGTGTTGATCTGCTTCACAAACCCTAAGGAATTTATCTTCACAGCAATCTTTACAGTTCCCTTGTTTCCCCTTTTTTATAAATTTTTAGTTCAGAACAAAATTTAAAATAAAAAGTTTTCATTTATCAGTCTTAGTGTTCATATAGTAGTTCCTGAACTAAAAGCTCAGTTCCTATTGATTTGAATAGTCAGCCCATCACTTTTATATACCCTTGAGCTGCAAATCACTGGGCTCTGGGAATTTTTTCACCATATGTTTGGTTTATTCTTATGAAGTATCTTAAACATCAGATATTGGTCAGTATCAGGGTCTCTAGAGAGAAGGTCCACCTTATTTGGTGTCACCAGTCTTCTCTTCTGAAGGACAAAACTGTCTCATTCGTGGTACTTGGCCTTTTTCTCATGAAGGAGAGTGGGTCATTTTGGCTGGGAGGCAAAGAGAGGGGAGAAGGAAAGGGAAAGGACCACAGCAAATGTGTATGTTATGCAAGGCAGCATCCAAATTTTAGTGTTTGTGCATAAAGGATCTGAACTATGTTGCAGAGTACACCTTTATTTCCTACCTTTTGGAGCAATTTTCTTTTCTTTCTTAACCTTTGACTCACTCACTTTGGGTGAAATTTCCTACTTTTTTGAGTAAACAGTAGAAAGAAAAATTCTATCATGTGGAACCACGCTGGTCTCCACATAGGACTTTGAATTATATAGCACTGCTTGATCTAACTCAGCAAGTTAATAAGCTGGTATTTTTTTCAGGTAAAGTAGCTACCACAGATAGAGGCCATAGGACTTCAAACCGTACTACTTGTATGACAGCAGAAAAATTTTGAGACTCGTATCCATGGTAGATGTGGTGGGATTTTGTCATGCACCTGTAAACAGAGGGCATTTAAATTAAAAAACCAGCATTATACAATATCAATGCTGTAATTATGGTTTCTGTTAGAAGGATGAGAATTGATGCATCTCATTGCTTCATTATCAGCTTTTTCCTCTGAACAAGAAAAAAATTTGTTTGGATTTCACAGGGAAAGAGCCCCACATTATTCAGTTTTTCTGAAAGAAAATTTTAAATAATTCTGGTATTATTTACAGGTGAAACTAAGATTGATGGAATGGTAAATAATAAGCTAAATAACTATCACTGAGCAAATGCAAAACTGTACATTAAGTAACAAAGACTTCAGATCATTTGTAAAGAACATGGCACTGCATTCGAGAATGCAGAGAATCCAGTTTATGCAACTTTAAATAAGGATAAGTGTACATAGCTTTGATAACTTATGTGATCTAAGTTACATTTAGTGAAAAAAATAACAACAATAACAGTGGTTGTCCATGAATGGTAAACACTAAGTCAACCCTAAGTCACACTGTTTCTTTAGAGGCAGAATGACCCCCTTATTACTATACAATTGTATGCAAAAAAAACCCCAAACCAAACCCACCAAAACCAAACAAAAAATACAACCCCCCTAAAAATCTTAAATTAACATTCAAAGTCAAGCAGGTGCTAACTTGTAGCTGCTGTGTCTTAGGGGTATCTGGACTGTGATCAAGGTGATGGTGGTGGAACTAAATGCAGTGCAATATGCATTTATAAGCTCCATTGGCATCATGTTAACTTAATTTCCTGTTTCTAGGACAATTTTCTGGAAGTTTCTGTGAGCTATTCCAAGTCCTTCTGTACTACCTTAAGAATCTGAGCAGAATGGTAAAGAAGGTATCCATCAGCTACCTGGCAGGCAAGAAGTACCAGGAAGCGGTGAAGATATGCAGGGGGAAAATTAGAAGGGCCAAGGCTCAAGCTGAGCTCATCTTGGCCACTACAGTTAAGAATAACAAAAAGGGGATTTTTTTCGGTATGTAAACAGTAGAAGGAAGATTAGGGATAATGTGGGCCCACTGATGAATGAAATGGGCACCCTAGTGGTGGAAGACACGGAGAAAGCAGAGTTGCTGAACTTGTGGTGTCTCCCATGGACCAATACTTGGTCCAGTCCTGTTCAACATATTCATCAGTGACCTGAACAAGAGGACAGAGTGTATCCTCAGCAAGTTTGCTGATGATACCAAACTGAGAGGGGTGGCTGACACCCTGCAGGGCCATGTTGCTATCCAGCATGACCTGGACAGGCTGGAGACCTGGGCAAGCAAGAACCTCATGAGGTTCAACAGGGAAAAGAGTAGGGTCCTGCACTTGGGGAAGAAGAATGTCAGGCACCAATACAGGTTAGGCGTGGATGTGCTGGAGACAAGTTCCAAAGAGAAAGATCTGGGGGTTTGCTCTCCTGTTAGACAGCAAAATGACAATGAGCAAGCAGTGTGTTCTTGTGGCCAGGAAGGCCAACGGAATCCTGGGCTGCATAGGGAAGAGTGTGGCCAGTAGGTCGAGGGAAATCATTCTCCCCCTCTACTCTGCACTGGTGAGACCACAACTGGAATACTGCATCCAGGTCTGGGCTCCTCAGTTCAAGAGGGACAGGGAACTGGAAAAAGTCCAGCAAAGGGCAACAAAGATGATTCAGGGATTGGAGCATCTCCCTTATGAAGAAAGGTTAAGAGCTGGGACTCTTTAGCCTGGAGAAGAGAAGGCTGAGGGGAGACCTTATCAATGCCTATAAGTATCTAAAAGGTG
>JAOTQQ010000032.1:9472926-9518619 GCA_026546715.1 Gallinago undulata
CAATCCTGCTTCAGCAGGGGAGTTGGACTAGATGATCTCTATGGTCCCTTCCAACTCTAAAAAAAATTCAGTGAAAAAATTCTATTCAGTGAAAATTCCTCAGCTTTTGAATGAACACTCTTTGCTTTCTGTGCGGCTACACTGAGTCTGTTAGAATTACCACTATTTCCAGTAATTGGATTCTTATCTACCTATTGCTAGTATGGTGTCTGTGACCTATACCGACATTGAATTTTAGTGCTGGACAATGATACACATAGGAGTTGCTCAAAACAAATCTTGCCCAGAAACATGGCCATTATTCTGCAGGAAACTCGGATTGGGTGAATTTATAAAAGTGTAGCAATGGGGCCACACAAATATTGTAACGGGTAAAGCCATGAAAGCTTGACAATCACTAGAAAATCATGATTGAAATGTGCACAGTTACTGAATGTCTAGGATCGTCTAATAAATCTCTATAGTCACCTCCAGCACAATCACAGAACCACGTGGCTTGGAAGGGACTTCCAGAGGTCAGCTAGTCCAACTTCCAGCTCAAAGCAGGTTGAGATACAGCAGGTTGCTTGTGGCTGTATGCAATGGAGTTTTGAATATCCACAATGATGGGGATTCCACAACTTCACTGGGCAGCCTGTTCTTGTGTTTGATCCTCACTCGTGTTTTTTTTTAAAGAAAAACGATAACAGTTATTTGAAGCTTCTGGAAGCCACTGTTTCCTTACTGGCTTTTGTGTGAAAAACACAAATTAAATAAAGAAAAACAAAATTTTAAGCATCTACAGTCCAGAGTCATGGAGGGAATAAAGGAGTGAACTGAAATAAAGATTTTCTAAACAGTACCCACAGTCTGGTTAGCAGAAATCGCTTACTCAAGGAGTTTAGGACACTGGACTTTTTATGACTTATGATCAGTCAGGCATGGGGTGAGAATGTGTGGATTGTTTCCAAGGTCATTGCAAAGCATAATTATGAAAAGCAAAAGGAAAGTTAATACGTTATTGTACAACACTCTACTTATGTGAACATTTTTTGAGGGGATCTTCATGTTCACTGGAAAATTTGGTGGACTACACATTTTTAAAAGTTGCAAGCTGCTGAACTGCAAAGATGTGAACAGGGAAAATTTCTGGGTGATGTTAATTGTTATAGATTCTTTAATAACTCTTGACAACTTACATTACCTGAAAATCTTCCTAAAGGTGTATTAATCACCTTAATCTTTACTTCCTTAATCACAGAACATTTCTTTTAAAAAGTAAATATTTCTGATGCTCTTATATGTCTGTTTCTTATTAGAAGAAATGCTCCATAGAAAATCTTGAATAAGTGGGATGATGTGTGCAGAGAAGAGGAAGGTAAACAAACTTTGACAGTAAGGGTTATTTGCAATTTATTCATAGGAATCTATATCTCCTGTTATTCATTTTGTATATATAGTACATCAATAACATTCTGCTATCTGCTTCTTGAGATATTAAACATTCCTTGGTTTCATACAATTAAATAGATTCATAATTTATGAGTATGCCTTCCTTATAGAAAAGTAAGTCTGTGGAAGATTAGATAAAATAGTAGTCATTCTTCCCTGTTTTAAGCCTGATGGCAGTTAAATGCAGTATAGAGGTTATTTAATTTTTTTTTTTTTGAAGACCAAAGTGGCTTTATCTTCCTATAAGGGGGGTGGGGGGGTGGGTAAGTCTTAGGTGGTGCTTCTTACTTCATTACAGCTGCCTTGACTCAAACAGTGCCTCAGCCAGATTTCAGGAGTGTTCACGTGACCACTCAATTCAAATAATGTTTCTGTGCTAGGTGAAATGTTACCATCTTTAATAAGAGGCACCTAATCATCCTTTTCATTGATGGTGACTGACAGCCTATGACCTATTCTTTTTCTTTTAACAAGCAAATAAACAAAACCACAACAAAGCTAAAGAAACACCACACGGAGGATCCAGCCTGAAGTGCTCTAAAATACTGCAGAATTACTAATTATTAGATTCAACTTCTGCGTGTAATAATACCACTCTTTTTTTTATATTATAAGTTAAAGTGGTATATTGTTAGATGCTTAAATTAGATGTTGTGTATAGGCTTCTAGTACAAAGTGCATAATTCTTGTTTTGCTTTCATGCATACGTATTGTGTTTCCAATTAACAATACTTATCAGCAGGAAACAATGATAAAATACATTCATGACTAATTTGATCTTTGTCAACTCTATTGATGAGGTTTGTGGTTTTTTTTGATGATGTTCTGCTGTTTATTTGCTTGCTCACATAGCCTAGGAAGACAAAAGATAGAATCAATACTTTAGAATCTGCTCTCAGCTTTTGCTGAAGCATTTTTCAGTGGTTCTCACTCTTTTCTCAGGCCTTAAGTTCTGTTTATCACCACTGGTCCTGCCTTTTGGTACTGATTAGTGTATTTCTACTTCAGAAATAGTGTGTTTCATTTATCTTTCTGCAAAGTTCCCGATCCTTGTTTTCTGACATTAAAACACAAGATTTCTGGATTAAAATGAGAAGAACCACTGTTAGTACTACTGTCACACGTTGCTACTGCCTGCTCCCAGCTGTAATCTGTTGTTTCATGACTGACTGTTTTAAGAACTAGTCCAGGGCAGAAAACCTAGACTCAGGAGATTTGTTTATAAATTTAACTGCAAATAATGTTGAGGAGTATGAAAATACATCCATGCAAATAAAATTACATGGATTTAACCCTTTGGTTATATATGTTATGTGAACTCTTGTTCAGTATTCAAGAACTTGACTTACAGTTGGTGTAATTCAGCTGAGCACAAAAGCCATAATTAGACTGCATTTCTCTTCTGGCTTTTGACTTGAGCACTGAGTTTATGACTTTTTGAAAATGATAAATGTAGCTTAGGTGCTACACAAGATGCAGAAAGTACATTATAACAGTATTTCAATAACTGTATGACAGAAAATACAGTTCTCTGACACACTAGGTTAGAAGTTACTGTAAAAAACAGAGGGTACCTTTCATCATGCACTCATTTAATGTTGCATTCTGTACCTTAATCAAA
The DNA here is from genome assembly GCA_026546715.1 of Gallinago undulata. Lineage (NCBI taxonomy): Eukaryota > Metazoa > Chordata > Aves > Charadriiformes > Scolopacidae > Gallinago > Gallinago undulata. The sequence goes on from JAOTQQ010000032.1 coordinate 9,475,979, forward strand.
TATTGGAAAACAGTTCTGCCTGTGTGGGTGTTTAACTGTGTTTAGGGAGAACTTAAGTGAGTATTATCTTCTCTCTGTTTCATGGTCCAAGCTTCATGCAATAACTAGAATGATTTTTTTTTTTAAATAAAATTATTTGGCAATTATTTTAAAGATGCTCAGTGGAGTGTACAAAATGCAAAACCAATTAAGAATCATGAAGCTGAATGAGACTCATTTGGCAATATCAGCACACATTCAAAGTATCTTGGTCTCCGTTGAATGCATATCTCGCGTGAGTAATTATCTTAACTCGGCTTTTTCACTGAGTTTTTCACTGACTTTTTTTCACTGACTACCAAGGCAAAACCAAACAAGAATGTCTCATGCACTCAAGGTGGAAATCCATGCCTGCATTTGCAGTATTGCTTTTGAAACTGGATTTTCATCCTGGCAGGTGAAACTAACACAGAAGCAAGGAAGTAATAGCGTTTCACAGACAAGTACACACCGCAGCGCTAAAGGTACATTTTTAATAAGGCCAGGTAATATTTTTTCTTTTTTTAAGGTTTGAACTTACAACCATTTTGCAACCTATCACTGTTCCATGTCCTGCCACTTCTAAGAAATATACCTGAACATCATTCACTGCTCTCTGTCCGAACAAAGAACCTGAATCCAATTTTTTAAAACAGAATGAATATAGCCTTTAACTTCTCTACAGAGATACTGTTGGTAATTAAATCAAAGTCCTTTCCTTACGCAGAGCTAACATTCTCACCCTGCATCCATTCTCCAAACGGTATACGACATTGATGGATAAACTCAATTAAAGCATGAGCATTAGAGAAGTAATCTGAAGAGCTGAAGTGATCTTTACCAGTCCACCTTTAAAAATTGCAATAAATACTTCAAAATGAAATGTTCATAAATTATGGTGAGCATACCCGTTAGTGAGATTGGATTGAAATTCAATTCAATTATTCTAAGTTAGTTTGCTTTTGATTAGGCAATGACGTTTGTTTTCTCTCCAATTATATTATAGAATCTTACAGACAGATTAAAATCAGAATGCAACTAGTGCAAAAAGCACTTCTGTATTTTTCCATAACTAACAATTGAGTGGGACCCCTTCTGTGATTCAACATTTTCATTGAATCATAGAATAATTTCTTGCAGTTTGTCTTTTTTGAGGTAAAAAAAAATAATCTTTATACAACACGGACAGTATCTAAATGTATACAATAATTGCTTTTAGAGTGCACTAACTCCTAGAGCAAAACCACTTGAACTTAAAAAATACACATACACTACTCTAATAAGCTGAATTACTTCCCCCAAATGTTAAAACTGTGCTTGGGGTATTGACACTTGAAAAATTTGTTGATTTAATGAGGGAAGAAAAAAAAAAAGAAAAATACCTGTATTTACTAGTAAAGTGACATGTTGGTGTCCTTGTCGTGTCTGCCTGCACAGAGGGAGTTGATTTTCAGTGTATCCTTTTCACTAACTTCCCTTGGAAGAAGAGTTTAAAAACTGGTTTAACCATCTAGGCAAGATTTTTCTCTGCACAGAGGAACCTGTGGGGTCAAAGATTCCTTGTTAAGTACCTTTGCATTCCACTAGTCTCCTGAAGCTAGACCTGCTTTTCTGGACTACAGAGATCCAGGTACAACTCAGTGCAGAACTCAGGATGTTCTAAATTATTGTTCTGGGACAGCCAAGGAACTGTCAAGTCAAGGAAGTGTTGTGAGGCTTTTTTTTTTTTTTCTTCCTGGTGAAGTATCTTTGATTTGCCTCCATATTGTTTACTTTATACTTTAAAGTATGTTACTTTGTAATTGTTGGGTTTTATTATCTTTCATAAGAAAAAATCTGCATAGTCAAGAATGAAGTTTTAGGAGACAAATTTTCAAAATTTTCTCATCTCTAACATGATTTGAATTTTTTAGAATTATCTCATTAGGATTTACACAAAACTTTATTTTGGACTTGTGTGTATTTTACTAATTCAGATGGCTTCAAATTTTTATTAAGAATTGAGAGACTTCTTCTGTTTGATTTTGCCAGGGTATAGTTGAACCAAAAATACCCGCTTTTTTAAAGAGCTTTATTTAAAGGTGACTATTTAACTCACATTGGAAATAATTAAATTACTTCAGAGTACATGGCATAACTTTATTGGAATTGAAAAGTGCTAATTTATTGACAGCTGCAAGTACCAAAGTATAAAAGACAGGAGAAAAACCTTCTTTAATAGCACATCAATATGAATGTATTGAAAACAGGTCCTTGGCATATTTTTCTAAACCCTCACACTTTTGCCCATTTATCCTCTTTTGCTAAAGCCCCCTCAAATGATAAAGGAAATGTTGTGGACGTGACGAGGTAATATATTTAAATCAATTTTCTTTGAAGATTAGTGACATGCGATATTTTAAACTCACTAATTTCAGTGATGCAGAAGAAAGACTTGCATATCTAATTGCTTTTATTTGAGTAATATGCAGTTATCTTTGCACTTGAGAGGATGGTCTAGAGGCTATGACTTTTGGCTTGGACATAAAAAACTCAGGGTCAGTTTTCAATTAAGGCACAGCCATCCTTTGTGGCATGGGGTTATCTCCATTTGCCTGTGCCCTTGCTCTCCTTCTGTAATGTAAAAAATATGTTTCCATCCCCAGACTTTATAAGTCTAAAGAACTGTTCGTAGTTGCAACATTTTCAGATATTGTGGTGGAGTGTCTGGTTTCTACCCCCGTAGACAGATGTTAAGTTCAGGCAATTTGAGAAAGAATCCAGCAGATAATGTTAGTCACATCACTTAAAGGAACGAACGATGCACCAAATGATCACGCAATGAAATAGTGGCCTTACAAGAATATTCTCTTCAAGTACAATAGGGGCAGATCAGAACAATCTATACGTAACCAAGTTATCTTTGTCAGTCAGTACAGCTGTGTGTGACCCAATTAAGTGAACACTGGACGCTAACGTCAGTACCAGCTTTAAAGGCACAACTAGCCTTTTTTTGGTCTGTCTGTTGAATAGACAGAATTAAGCCAGAAACAGGTAAGAAGTATTTCTTACTGTAGGGGGTTTATTCTATAATTTGTCTAAATGCTAGGGAGAATGAGAATGAATTTTTTTTTTTTATTAGTTTTTTTCTTCACTCACATAAATACCAACCATAAATGCACTTGGGAGTATGAACTAGACAGTGCTGACAGCCACTAAGCCCCTGCTCTGCAGCTCCTGAGCCCCGCAGTTTCTGCCTGTGGGCATGCTCTTAAGTCAGATGTGGTGATAATCTTTCGCTGGTAATGATCTAGCTGAAGCCCAACTTTGGCCAAATCTGCTCAGGTGGAATTTTAAGCATTGTGCCTCCTTTTTATTTCAACATAGATTTTTGTCATTGGTAACTTGAACAGAAGATCCTACGCAGGAATATTTTGAGATATACACTCCATCTCTGCATCCCCTAATGTAGGTGAGGCTAGTGCCTAAACTGCTTACTTAAGATATACAAAATGAGGTGGCACAGGGTGTTGAACTAGGGTGTCCACAGGTTTGCAAAAATTGCTGTAGAGGCTCTTTCTCTGTTCTGCTTTTCAGATGTAGGAAAATCAGGGTTATGCAGTGAACTACAGAAGAGACATAGAGTTGATGATGAATATTTAGCTGTATTTTGTTCTTTGCTCATGTAGGTGACTTTCCATGCTGTCTTCTGGTGACTTTTCTTATGCATGTGAGCTTTGTAATGATATATGTGCAGAATTCATGCTCCCTAACCTGAACCTTATTCCTATAGGCAAAAGGGAATTAAAAGGCAGGAAAGCTGGTTTAATATCACCTAAATTCCTATAAAAGTTTAGCCTTTAATCCAGTTTTATAGGAATTTTTAGTATGTGATGGAAGATGCATAATAGCTTATTTAAAAAAAAAAAACAGCTTTAAATAGCTGCATTGGTAATCATTTTGATTTCAAAAGGAGGTGATAAAAAATTGGGTTTGCATCTTTAAAAAAAAATATAAAATAAACTAATGACTGAACCTTCATCTAAGCTTTCTTATTGTAAATAAACAGCCCTAGATTTCCTTTCAGGCTCTTAAGCTGCTTGCAGGCACCGAGGTTTTTCTCTTCCCGTATTGTATTTGAGAAATTGGCTGTGGAGGATGTACTGGATGATCCAAGCTTCAAACAGGTTTTTGACTTTGCCCCTTTCAGTCAGGCATCTCTGCAGTCAAGTATGACTTGGCATCAGCTTATCAGGCTTATTTTCCTTTGACCTCTGGAAGGTGCTATTCTGTGAACAAGAGGAGCACGTTTGGTGATCATGCCTTCTGTGAGTTTCTCGTGGTGGAATTCTGGCTGTGCAGGCTCTGGAACAAATGAGCTCTGCGGTGATTTTCTCAGGAATATGAACAATAAAAAACAAACCCTGAAGTCATAAATTACACCAGTCTGCCTTAGAGGCACAGTTTGCAAGCTGGATGGTGATTTGTCTGACATTTCAGTTCTTGGAGAGTGGCCTTATCTTTGTGACCTGTCTCTGCCTGAAAATGGACTGGAAAAACTGTTCTCATTCCATTAGAACTGACTGTCAGACAAATTACCATCCACCTAGCAAACACTTTGGAAACTTCTGATACGTTTACATGCCCATCTAGCATCTAGAGGACCTACTTGGTACACAGTACAATTCTGTTTTGTTTCTTTTAGTGAAATGTTAAAAGACATAATTTGGAGTCCTTTCTGAAAACTGGTAATAGACTACTGGATGAAGAACCAAATAGGGTTTCGGTATTTGGACTAGGGGTAACAGTTTGACCATTTTATCCAGATTACATATTATGCTTTTTCTCTCAGCACTGGAGGCTTTGGCATGTTCAAGAGCTCTCATAAAGTTTTGGACTAATGGACTTGTCCCCAGAAGGATAACTTTCTGAATTTACATCACACACCACTGTATTCTAGTAGTGTTCTTGGGCTCATTTATTTGGATTATTCTTTTCTATCTGTTTTTCTGCTTTGTGAATACTTGGCTAAAAGACTGTATTTTGGGGTTGGTTTTTTTTTTGTGTGTGTGTTTTGTCATTCTCCATTTTTTTTTATATTTAATGCACTTGCTCATTTAAGAAAGGTAAGCAGTGTATTTACTCTGTTATGTTCCCAAATACAACCTCCCTTTCAATCTAGAAATTTTCTATCAGAAAATACAGAATTAAGGAAACATTGGAAAGAACTGAAACTTCTTAAAGGTAATACTCACCTGTTTTCTTCCCTTTTCATTCCTCTTAGAGTTTTCTGTTTACCATTCAGTTCATTTTGCTTTTTTGTGAGGTGTAGTATTGCAAGGTCCAAAGTACCATACCTTTTCCTTTGTAATCGTAGCTTTCTCTGTATTTATTTCAGTCAGGTCACACACTGGAATAAGGTAAGGAGCAACATGTGAAAGCATAGTGGCATCTGTCCTCCACAAACAGCAGGATAGGCAAAATGTTAAAGCTGTATCAAATACAACTTTATTTGGTACCTCATAGTTGATCACCTCTGTGGAAAAAGTTTAGTAAGTGTAATATATTAGGTAACCTTAAAGAAAGAGCAAATACTTGGCAGCTTTTTCTTCTGGAGCTGTAGAGGCAGTAAATCTTTGGCAACTGGAAATCTGAATGTCTTCATTTCCCTGGTTAATTGGTGAATGAGCAATTCTCATGATTAGCAATCACTTTAGCCTGCAGAGCAGCTGGTGCTGTGTCTCAGGATGTCCCTGTCGCTCTTTCTGCTCCAAACGCTTCTAGTCAGCCTGATCAGTGACCCACTGAGGGGATTCCTGTGTGCAGACGCTTACAGGGCACGCAGTAACACACAAAAACCTAGTGCACTGCATCTCAGGTAGCACTGTCTTTTAGGGCCTAATGCTCACAGAGAAACTACTGCAAATTGTCACTTCAGGTGCCACCCATTTTAATGGATCCTCCTCATGAGTGCTTTGAAGTGATGGAAAAAAATTTAAACATACTTTAAGGAAAAAACTTGAGAGGGTGAGTTGACAGTCTCACAGTGGGGTAGGAGTTGTCTGCAGTGACATGGCCTTAACTAGCATAGCCATAGAGACTCTTGCTGTGGTCAGTAGAGAGAAGCCAACACATGGTTTAGGGGGTATGTGGTACATATCAGCATTTTGATGATATAAACAATTCTGTAGAAACACCTATTTCTCCAGTAACTACAAAGAAATAATAGGCTGGCTTAGTTATTTATGTCTCCAGTAAGGTGAGTTAAATCCTTTCTCTGTTTTTACTGAGGCTCCACAGGGCCTCAAGGATCTGTATGAACTTTAGAGCATCCCAGAGTCCAGCACATACCACGGATTATTCTGAGGCAGTAACTAGTGATGCTTTTATTTATACTGCATGAAAAAATTTTACAAATTTGATTGTAAATAGCCCACAGATTATATGTAAAGAGCTGATTCTTCAGTGAACTCTTTTCATATAGATGGAACCTGGCTGATGATTAACATGGTATCATCTCAGAGCATAGTCATATGGCTGGATATAATGTCTTGAATATAAAATCGAGTTTCTTTAAGATACAGCAAAGCACATAAGCCCTTGCCTAGCTTTAAGCACTCAAGTAGTCACATTTATGCCACAGACAGCCTTAAATACAGATGATTTAAGTACTTTTACTGGATCAGGACCTGCATGTGTTCACATCAGTTTCCCAATTTGGGTGTGAGCAGCAAATGAACCAAGCAAAATACGGAAAGCCTTGCAGCCAGAAAAACATGAAAATCAAATTTTGTTATGCATAAAATTCTCAAACAATCAAAAGGATGAAACAGATTATTACTGATATTTTGTATAGCCATTATATGTAAAGAGGATTATGTAATGAATAAAAGATAAATGCTTTCAGTTAAGAAAAAAAGAAAAAAGGGTTTACATGAAACTGGAAACTTATTACCATATGAAAGTTATCAGTTCATATACTCCATACCAAATGAGCTTGAAGCATGATTGTCTAAAAGACTTAAAAATACATGATTATACTGAAGAAAAAGCATTTATAATTGAAATTAACATAATCAGTGCTTGTACCTGTAAGTAGTCAATTTTGCTTTTAAGTAATTTTAATTATTAAATGGAGTTAAGCTTATATTGCAAGGACGTTTCTCTAAAAACAATGGATACAAATAAGATGATATGGCATATTACAGTGGAGAAAGATTGTGTCATTTACTAATTAAGATTCTTTATACTTATCTGCCTTCAAAGAAAATAGGTTAGCCTTCTCTTTGTGAGTGACCATCTTTATCGTTAGCGCTCTGATTTGTAGTCTCTCTCATTTCATAGATTTACTCTGGATATGTTAGCTCTAATATCAGAACGATTTGAACCAATAATAAAATGAAATGAGCAAACATAGTAGTGAGGATTTTAAATGTGAAAGAAATAAGACTTCATAGCAAATAGTGTAATAGAAGTTCCACTGAAATCAATAGGCATTTGCACGTGGTGTAACTCTACTGGAACAGGAATCTAAAATAACCCTATAATAATTTATTTGGCTAGAGATTCAAATGAGCACCTGTAAACTGTTATTCTGAAAGAGTGAAGACATTTTCCCAATAAAAATGTAGAAGACCATTGGTTTTGTATTCCATAGCTTATCCAAGAATAGATTTAAAGTAAATTTCAATGGAACCTGTGAAAGATCTTCAGATTTTGGCTTATGAATCACTGTAATTGCTGGATTTTTCAGAAGCAGCTTGTTAACATTTTTTCTTACACTAATCTATGGAATAGTTGGAATAATATATGCAAAGATCTATGAAGTGTCAGGAAAGAGCCAATATACTTGACTTCTGCAATATGCATGTACTGAATAGAGCAGGTCGAGCCATACATTGTATATAACTGCTTTGGGATTTAATCAGTTTTTCTATCTGTGAATTATCCATGACCTGCTAATGATTTTTTTATATGAATGTGTGTGGTTTATGTAGTTCATCAAATAATCTTACAATCACATCAGGCTTGTAGAATTTTGCAAGTGCTCCTCTGAGTGTAATTTGCAGAATGAGATATTTATGTTGGTTATCCAAGTCACATGAAAATGTATCTGTCCTGTTATTTGTTGACCTAATGTCTGCAAACCAAGATGACTAGGCTAATTGGATCTTTATAAACAGGGCACTAGTTAATAAGAAAAGCAAGCAGAGTGAATTTTAAAGCCTTTACAGTCTGGTTTTTGTACTCTTTTGTACTGAAAGGGCATCATAATGTAGGAGGATACTGATTGCACTAGAAATTTAACTCCTTCCTGAGAAAAGAGGCATGAGGTAGATTTATGAGACACCTTCTCAATACCTAGCCACTATAAGCAACAGCTGCTTTGGAATACTTCCTCTCTGAGTGTGGTTAAGCTGCCTATGAAGCAAGATGGTCAGTTGGACTTTATGAAGATGTTCTTGTATTATATTTAACATTGCCATTCCTAAAATATTTTTAATAGCCCTTTTCTTGCCTAAATACAGAATTCAAATATATGACAGCTTCAAAAGACTTGAGATGTCTCTCTCTATTAAGGTCTCAGTGTGTGTGTAGTCACATTTCAAACTCTTTTCTTCATATCTATAAAAATTTTTGTACTGAATTTCTTAAGGAAATGATGGTTTAGGACCTCTCTGTCTGTGCATCACTCTCTCCAATAAATTTTGAACCTAGCCAGCCTGTTTCAATCAGATGAGAAAGAAGGATTGAACCCTCAATATTTTTAACTTTTATTTTTCTTTATTTTTCTCCCTGGAATTGGCAAATGGAATGCAAAGAGAAAAATGTTACCATCACCAGTGAAGAAAAGCCTGCTAGCGCTGATGTGTTATACATCCTGTGTGGCAGCAGCCAGCTTGCTGTCTTATGTGTGGTTTTATGTGTGATGATTTTAAGAGTGAGGATTTATCGTGGTGTTCTGAGAAGGCCCTGAGGACATTAGGCTGTATCAGACTAGACTTCATTAGTTCTGCAGTTGATGGAGGTTCTGTTTGCTTTGTCTTGTTTTTAAATGAAATTCAATATTCTCAAGTGTCCATTTGAACACAGGAACAAAGAAAAATCTCATTCTGTTGCATGTTTCATGATAAAAACTAACTCCTACTAACATCATTACTCACACAGTTGTGATTTCAAGTAAGGTGGGTGAAGTAAGTTATGTTGGCCAATGGAATATGGCTCTAGAGAAGCACAGGATACCTGAGAGATAGCGCTCAGATGTCTGGATATATCCTTCCTGCTGATGCTTATCCTTTACTACTCCACTTCTCACACTATGCTTTAATATGGGATATTTCCAGGGGGCATCTGTACCTTCTTGTACTTCTGGAACACTGCTAATGAGGTTAGAAAAAATGACTTTTCAGTTCTATTCAAGAAGGGAAAAGAAAGATAGAAACTAACCTGTGTATTTATTCACATGCAACAAACTGTCACTTGAAACAGAATTTTTGAAATAATCCATTTAAGATTGGATAACCATCACCTGAAAAATATGAGCCCTCTGCAAAGAAAGAGAACAGTGGGGAGTGAAGGGCACAGGCTGAAATTCAGTTTATGTGCTCGTGAAACACAGTCACTTCTGGCTTCTCTCCCTTTCTATTTGAATTCTGCTGTCTTAAATTTGTAGGAAAACATCAATCCAGTCTTCTCTTTTTGGAAGAGGGGTTTATTCCCAAAGACCAACACATTTCTTCAGCATCAGTTTCTTACTTATAAGTAGAAGAGCAATAATGATGGCCTGAACAATACACTGCACACAGACCCTTGCAGCAACAGCAGCTGGTTCATTTTCTGCACAGAAAGAAAACATATTACATAAGGAAAAGCTATGAAAAAATGAGACAACTATTTTAAAAACATTTACAAGTTTATAATGGCTTTTAAAAAGTAAGTGATACATAAGGAACGTAGAGAAATATTAACTACTCAGAAATATATTCAGAAATGAAACAGTAATAGCAGGGTTTTGTAGGGATTTTATTCCTAAAAGATTAATTTTCAGGAACAAGGTCTATTATAGTGAAGATATTTAAAATTGTTATTGTTGGGTTACATTTAAAGTGGTGGCACACATTCAAATCCTTCTCTGATGCAGGCATTAGGTAAAATACTAGTTGATAATATCAACATCTTCTTTAATGATTTAACAAATAGAGTAATGGGGAACATTTGCTTTATTTGTGAGTTTGACTTTTGAATGATAGTGAAGTATTTTTACTAGGGTAAGAGTGTATGACATTTGGTGATATTCTACCTGCATCATTAAGCATAAGGAGGCAGGGTTTTTTCCATTAAAATAGGAAAGTTAAACAAAATAGAAGTGTGAATGACACTTTCCTCACTATACTGATAGGGTAGGGCATACTTCTGCTGTATCCTTGCAGGTGTGTCAAGTTGTAAACCAAGTCTTTTTATGTGATACCAGGATTGCTGTTCTTGTATCCTGGGATCTAGATGAGGACTAAGGTTACATGGAAGATGATCTTTACCTGAATGCTGGGAAGCCACATGCTTTCCCAAGTGTTTATAGAATTTGAAGTTTTATATTTTACGCAGACCTCGTGTTCCAGGGGAAAGGGTAATAAACATAAACAACCTTCTAAATTTAATCATTAGATTAAATAGTTTAAATTAATCCCTTTTGTGGATCTCTCTCTCGGTGTTTGGTTATTGTATCATATACTGGACTAGAGAATGCATGTTATTGATGCCATATTAAATGAATGAAAACAATTCTGTTATTTCTTTTGACCACCTGGGATTAACAAATCCACATCCTCTTCAGATGAACCTATCTGTTTCAAAGGCAACCCAGCAATCCTTAACAACCCCTTTCTCACCTTCATTGTTCTGCAAACCAGCTTTCTCATGCTTATCCATATGTTAGCTCTCTTACAGTCATCTATTCTTGATAACAGGATTGCTTGCAGTGACGGCTTCCACTGTTGATAGTTCTGATGAAGAATATAAATATCTGCAAGGTACATGCTTCAAACAGATCCTTGGGTAACTAACCTATGATCCCATGCATTGTGTGTGGCTAGTTAAATTGCTCAAAAGTCATCCAAAATCACACAGAGCATAGCAAAGTGCTTAACTAATAAATAAGAAATGCCGAATAGATTATGTACATGAAGTCCCATCCTCATACTCTTTACTATGTTACTCAGATGTGTAAGCAGGCATCTCCATTTACACCACCTCTTCTTTAAAGAAATATTTCCCAATGTGAAGTGCTTCTTACCAGGTTGTCTAAGAAGTGAGCATGTGTCTGTCTATTTCTAAAGCAGAGCTGGGCAGGAGTGATAGTTGTAGAGCTGCTGTTTTGCTTCGTACATATTCTCTTTAGCACCAGGAAAGTGATGTGAATCATAAACTAATCTGACTGGGGCTGCAATCTCAACAGCAATCTTAACTTTGCCCTTGAAGCTGATCCGCTATGTAGAAAAGGATTCAATAGTCAAGTGAGACCATGACTCACGTAGCTTGAGCATGCCTGCAGAAGAAGGAATATTAGCATCTACTCTCTACTTACAGCAGCATTTGTGCAATTTACATTTAGCAGTCAGTTGCTACAAGACATAAACAGCCCAGGTAAGACGAGGGCCTGAGTTATTGAATGAAGGGTTACTGCGTGTTATTTTCACCATCTTTGCATTTTAAGGTAAAGGGGAGCTGTTCATACCACTTGACATTAGCACTTTACTATAGGCATTTAATTTAGCCAGCAAAATTACCTAGTGAGGCTTCTGCAGTTGTCAGCAGACAGTCTCATCCTGAATACAATTCAGAGCTTTTTGCTTTGAATTGCTTTTTTCATTGACTGCTAGGGGAGCTTTGCCACATAATTTGTTTGCAGAAGTAGGTATCTACAGACCCTCTCACCAAGTATCCAAACTGGTGTGTTTTAACTGTACACTGTTCTACATAGTGAAAGACTGTATTGGATTTGGCCACTCATAGGCACAGGTGTGGGATTGTCTCTATACGGGTTTACCTCAGAAGTGTCTGTTCCTCTTAAGTGAGGCAGTTCGGTTAAGTTCCAGTTAAGTGAGGTGTAGAAGGCATCTGTCAGATTAGGAAACAGTAGCAACTTGTAAAAGAACATAGCTTGGAAATCCAACATGGAATATACCCAAGCTTTAAATACTTTCAAGTTCGGCAGATGCCGAGTTAGGAATTTCAGGACTGTATTGGTATTTCTGTCTTAATTCTGTAGTGGGAACCCTAGACTGCCCGAGCTGACTTCTTGTGCTCTGATGTTTTAATTCTGCAATCTAAATTTTAATGCTAGTATGCCTGGACCCAAGGTACCTGAAACCATTAATTTTCTTTATTTCCTTACCCATTGTTTAATGGCTTATTTGTTGTTTAATGGTTTATTTCCTTACCCGTTGTTTAATGGCAGCTGTTACAGACCTAGCTTATTGTGGGACAGATCCTTCAGCTCCTGATCATGCCCTGGGAAGTTAAGAGATGAAGTTGCGGAGTTCTTTGTTGTGCGCTGTGCTGTTTGCTTTAAGATATTTTATCTTCTGCATGTGAAGCAAGCCAGACTTTCCAAACAAGGAAGGGAGAGGGAAAGAAGACGACGTTAATTTGAGCCTTGCTAAAGAAACTCAGATAAATGAGTGTGTCAAATAGAAAAGGACAAAATTAATAGGGAAAGACATTGGCTTTTCAAGGTTCTCAGAGGGCATTAAAACAGTAGAAGTGAAAAATAATAAAATTATAAGAAGTGCTTGAGAATGTCTTTAAAATATTAATTAGGTGCTAAAAGTGAATGACACATGCACAATACTTCTTCTCAATAGCATTAACCTGAAATGGCCACCTTCTGTCTCTGCAAGCCTTTAGAGTGCTCTTCCCCTTTGCAGTTCTTTTCCTTTGATGCACTTTGACAGAGGAATAAACGCCTGCAGCTGCTCACGGTGTGGCTTGGTAGCTGTAGACTCCCCATCCATCTCTGATCTATTTTTTAAGAAATGGCATTTGTTCCTCTGAATGGCATCCTGCTGGTGTTTGCTCAAGCCTCTTGGCTGGCTGCTGGTTGTTCTGTAAGCGTAGAGCTCTCCTGTCAGTTTGGTGGAGACTCAGGTTGGTAACAACTGTGCTTTTGCTCCCTTTTCTTTCACTGGCAGCTCTTAGGGTCACACTTGCTTGAATGGAGCAATGGAGTCAGGTTGTAATGTCACTCAGCAGGTTATAACCATGTGGTGTTGAATTCGTACTTGAAAAAAGTCAAGAAATCGGGTTCACATGTGGCACAGAGTTAGATGCTAACAGGACTCATAACTGGCTGCACCTCTTTCATGACTCCCTCGAGTTAAATGCTCCATCCTGCATATTTTGCTCGGAGGGAAAATGTGGTGATGGACCCACCTGGGAAAGCAAAATAACGGCTTCGTTCCCAGATGATATTCTGGGTGTACAAGGCATGGGATAAATTGTGGTCAAAATAAAGTTGCAAAACCCAAGGGCAAAGAAAGCAGGCATAATTAAACATCAATTATTTCCCTGTACACCATGCCACAATTGTTTGGGACTTCAGGAGGGAGAGTTTCAGATCCGGGAGTTAGAAAGCAGGAATTTTATTTGTTGAAGCTACAGTGTAGTTGAAGAGGAGATCTTAAAATAATGCTTTGGGTTAAAAGTGAAAATTAATACACTTCATAGAATATAAATCAAATCCTTAATCCATCCCTCATTCAAGACTTCAAGTAAAAAGTTGTATCTTGTACAGAGAATTTGCATTTCTTGAATTTTATTTTGAGCTAATTTTTAAAAACTAACTACAGAAAAATAATTTGAATGGAATGTAATACACTTCAAAACAAGAGGTTTGGGGTTTTTTTTGCTTATTACTATGTATTCATAGAAAGAATAGATTCCTTTAATTTACAAAAGTTGCAGGACTCAACGGACATTAATGGAAAGGTATTTGCCCTAAAATAATTAGATTATGTCTGTGTTGTTCTTATTGAAGCCAGTTTACTTGTGCAGTTAGACCACTGGATTTGCGTAAGTTTGTGTGGCAGTGTAGCTTCTTCTGTTGCTCAGAGACAGGGCTAATAATGATAATAATTGAAGAACAGTTATGAGAAAATATCAAAATGCTATAATCAAGTGTGAAAACGATATTTATGTTGTTTATTTGTGAACTGCTTAATTAGAAAAAAGTTAGCAAAGTATCATGTTAATCTGAAAGGTATATGTTCATCTTTTACTGGCTGTGCCTTAGGTTGGGGAATTTTCACAAACATAGATGTGAAATGGAAACCTAAGTAAGAGGACTGGTTACTACTGGCAAGGCATGACGAAACAGGAGGAAGAATTTTCAAATTGTCTTGCAAGTGTATAGTCTGTAGGAGAAAAGTAAATGAAAGACCGTTAAATGAAAAATGAAAACAAAACCCCAAAAAACCTTACAAACTGGGTTGCCACTTAGATGGGGTGAAAATAATACCTGTCCATGGAGAAATGTGGCAACTAAATCAAAAGAAAACCCCACAAAAAAAAAAACATAATAAGAAATATTAATAGAGTTAGTCTTCCCTTTGTCACCTGAGAAACAGTTGAAAATAATGATAGTCGCCTGGACTATGTGGTGATTTCTAGCATTGGCCCTCAAATCATTATGTAGAAGTAGTACTACTACTGTTATAGTTTTAAGATTAATTTGAGCGATAGAGAGGGCAAACAGCTCTCTAAGAGTAGTTAACATACCGCTCTGGGTGCTGAGCGGTGCCAGCCATCCAGAGCGCCTGCTTTGGCGGTTTAGAGAGGGGCTTGAGTAGAATGAAGAAAGCCTCAGCACAGGGAGCTGTATCATTTGAAGGAGGCATCTGGAAAGTTATTTGTGAAAAAGGGAAGATGATTTCGAGCTGTTGTTGTAGCCTAGTTTCCGAGTGATAGGGAGCGGGTGGGTGGCAGAAATGGGAGTACAGAAAGGCTCCTGTGAAAGATTTTCTAAATCTTTCCCTAGAGCTTGGCAATATCTGCTGAAGCAATAGCTTTTATGCAGAGAGGTAATAAATCTCTTTCCCATAAAGATCATTGCTTTTTCAAAATAGAAGTCAAAATAAACCCAAATTCTATGAGAAACTGGTAATTATACCATTATATATGTGGTATACTGTTACAGAAAGGCCCCTTTCAGCGGCCAGGCAGGCCTGAAGGCCCTGGGCTGAGGTAAAATGGCGCCCGGAGAGCAGGGGTGGAGGGGAGGTCCCAGGTGAGGTGTCTGAGGCCCACTGTGAAAGGCTTTGTTGGTGCCCACAGCAGCCCAGGTGGCCTTGTGGTCCCTCTGCTTTTGTCATTATGGTGGGGAAGGGAGCAGGTAGGAATGTGTACAGGTGAGAGTTGGAGGCTATGTTGAATGGTGGGGAGGGAAGCAAGCAGAGCAAGTCCTGGGTTCAAGAGACCTTCTTGTGGCTTTGTTGGTCCCTTGGGCTATTATCCCCAGATACCTCTGCTCTTTAGTGACAAGAAGACTCACTCTCTCTTTGTAAGAGCATAAAAGTTTCCTGATGGCAAATATCAGCCCTGGTACGAGTACCACTGTGTCCAGGCTCACTCTGTCCCCCGATGGCTTGCAGCACCACAGATTAGCCCAGAATAAACTGTAGCTCCTTTCCTGTCCTTCTGGTGAGAGCATTAAAATATTTCTGAATGTAGACCAAACAAAATGCAGTAACTTTGGGGCTGCTGTCAAACACCTACTAAAGTAACTTTTAAATACCACCACAATGTGCCCTTACTGCCCCTACTAAAACTTTGTGATTCTCTCTTCATTTAGCAGGCCAAGTAATGAATTTTTCACGAATAATGTATTTAACAAAAAGAGGTGTTTGACACTGGATTTGTATTTTCCGAAGAGGAGTGTGCCTACAAGTTGAGGATTAGTCATTTAAGCTTTCTGAATGCAATTTAAATTGCAAATGTAAACTATCAGAAGGAAACACCTGTAAGTATTAAATCAGGCAACTACTGATTTTCAACCAAATCAATAATTTGTAACAGGACAATGAATTTGTACCATCCAATCAAAACAAATAAACACTATCTTATTATCATAAAAGCAATAAAAAGACTTGCACAGCATTCTTTAACTAATTTGTCTTTCATTCTGCACCATAAAGATAACAAAATGTGGTGTTCTCTTAGAACATATTGTTTTACGCTGTATGTTTTTCATGACTATAGTCTGGAGTATATTGTTTTTTAATTTGCTGATGGAAACCATCAATTAGAATTAGCTTGAGTGTTGTGGGAGGATAATGACAATAGATATGAAGGCAACAGAATAGTATCTAGCATAAATTAATGATGCATTTATTGTGCATCTCATTAACTTGGTGGCAGGGCTTATTCTATGAGTAAATAACTCATACTTGCATCAAAAGCTAGGAGGGTTTGGTTAGGGAACCATCTAATTATAGTCACTCATCTTAAAATGAAGGACTCTACTTCTTTGATAAAAATCTGATTAAAAGAAACAGTATTTTTCCAAATGTCAACATTTTATGTACAGTTGCAGCCTGTGCAAAAATATTCTGACTCTAATGTCATTCACTGAGTCTGTAAGGCTCTCAAAACTTTCTGTAGAAAGAGTACTAAAAAATCAAAGATAAAGAGAAACAATACATAACTTCTAAAAATGCTTTCCATTTGGGAATTCTATAAACCTATATGTCATGCACTTGTAACCATTTCTGAGTGAAAAAAACAAATATCCCTCATTATGCATCTTCTAATAAAATTTACTATGCTAAAATTTTGATTATGCTGGCTTTCTACTTCTCAAATCAAGAGAGTTATCATAAAAAACTGTGATACCTTCAGCTGTAACTAGCAATTATCATCAGGATAAAGAGGGAGCCAGATTCAAGCTACTATCACAGACAGTATTGAAAACTTGTTGCTTGTCAAAGTCTGAAAATATCCACATACCCAAGTAAGTGTCTGTTCAAGGTCTTTTTCTTTGTGGACACATGGGCAAATCCTGGACGCTTAATTCAGTAGGACACTTAGAAATGGGATGTGGATATTCCCACAAGGATGAGTGCAAACAGATAACTTTATTTTCACGTATGCATGTGTTTAATGTACATATAAATATATAGATTGGTATATTATTCATTCTGTAAGCTTGTATTTTAAATGGCTTTAAATAGTAAGAATTTTGAAATCTGCATTTTCGTTAAATGCAGGAATCCAGAAAAGGACAGTTAAATTTTTTGTGGGGTTTGGGTTTTTTTTTTTTTTTTTTTTTTTTTGCATAGAAATGGCCTTATCACCAGTGGATAAAGTATTAACTAGCTACAATGTGTTCTCTGTGGATCACTAATACTGTGCTGTTCTGAGTTCACTAATGTATAGTGATGTTTTTTAATCTCATGAAACAGGCAGAATTTTTGAAGACTGACCATCTACTTGCAAAAAAGGAAAAGAAAAATTACGTTGTGAAATTAAGTCAGCCAGAATGAATTAAAACAGTCTTCTCAACGTAGAGCCCTTCCTGCCATCCACTGTACAGTAGGTATGTAATTTTTAATTAATGTTTAAAATGCAGTTCACTTGTACTTGATATTTAATTTATAGTTATAAGCAAAGTATGTAATCTAACAGTGACATGAATGATTTCTCCATGAAAGAATCTGCCCCCTTAAAATTATGGGAAAGAGGAAATGCGAACACAAAGGTTGCTTTGTTCTCTTTTATAATAAATATAAATATTTCAATATCTTATTTGTTTCACCTTTAACTGAATTAAAATTTTATGTGAGATGAGCAGCAGAGTAATTGGGGCAGTAATATTCTTTAAGTCAAAACTTGTAAAACATAAAGTCTGAAATAAATGAGAATTCCGTGCAGGCTGACAATTTCTGAGCATTGCCTTTGAAATCCGACTGTTATGCCAGAACTCTGACTCAATGATGAAGAAAATGATCTCCTCACAGTTGAGAGTAATTTAATCAGGACTGTAAAATTTGGGACTAGCTTACCCAAAAATAGTCTGTACTTTGTAAAGCCAGCTAACAGATTCCTTAACTAGAATTAGATTTATTTACTTACTCATTTAAGTGTTTAACTGGATTTAATAATAAAAGTAAAAACAATCCCCTAGGCCTATCTGGATATATACACAGTGTAATTATTTTAATAAAAGCAACAGCTAAGAACCAATTTTGCAATGTATGCTATATTTATCCCTCTTGTGGGGAAGAAAAGAAAAAATACCTCGGAAATATCCCATGTTGTCATTTAGAGGGAACAAAATACAGGTTTGTATCACTTAAAAAATTAAATCTGAGCATGTAGCATTTCCCCTTCTTATCAGGAGATATATTCAGCAACACTGACTCTGTTGCCGGACTGTGAAGGATCATGAAGTGCTGCATGAATTTTTATCATGTCTTGAAGTACTTCTGAGCTTATAGTTTTATTTCACAAGCTATGTACTGTGTATATCTGAATGAAGAGTTTTGTTCTTATTGGATTTCTTGGCGGTGGAAAGGGTTATCCTTATTTTGTGCTTTTTGTGTTGAGTGTGCCCTGATGCTAGATGAATAAGGCAGCTCATGTTAAAAAGAAGGGGGGGGAAGAAAGAAAAAAAGAGTTGTAAGCATTTTCTTTTTTGCTTTATCCCTGTTGTGGCTTCTCTGAATGTCTTGTCTGTCTCACCACTTCAGAGAGTTTGCTTGATCTAGGAATCATTCGTATGGCTAGCCTTTTAGAAAGAGTATTAAGTAGGGGCTTTGTTCTTAATGACCCATATATAAGGTCCTCTCTAAATTGTAGGATATAGCCTTGGGACAGAACTGTTAAAAATGTGAGAACTAAAATTTTAGTGATATGATCCAACCTTGCAAATTTTTTTAGTTTTTTTTTTTTCAGGAAGTCTAATTAAGGAAGAAGAAACCCCAACCTGTAAATGTCGAGTTTTAAACTTTTAAAAACTGTGAAATATGAAAGGAAGTCTATTTTGATAACGGGCTGTGTAGAAGAAAGAGAATAAATAATGAGAGCTGTGCTTTAAGTGGCAGACTTGGATTCAGTAGCTTTCAAGGAATGACAGGCAGCACCGACTTCTTGTTATTTATTGACAGAGGAGGCTGGCTGACCATTAGTGATGCCTTTTCACAAACTGAAGCAACCTTGGTTCTATCATTAATAAAGCAGTGCTAAATGCCTCCTGGTGCAAGATGGTAGCTTTAGTTTTGAGCTTGGACACATGCTAATTTGAGTAAATGGCTATTTATGGAAAGAAAGAGGGAGAAAAATAGCAGCAAAAATATTAGAAAACTAGCCATCATCTTCAGTGAACAGGTACAGACAATTGTCTGCAGATGTTCAGATATTTCACCACTGAACTCTGAAGGCAGTGGGAAAAGCTACCAACCTCATAACAGCAGGTTCAATCACAGAAGACTGATAAAATTTGCTCTCTCTAGAGACCTGAGAAATGGAAATCTCCTTTGCACAGGCATATCACGCTGGTGTAAAGAGAAGAAAATGGAACAGAGTATGTGTATATATTTTCCTAGTTGGGTTATGTGAATGTGAGTTTTGAGATGTCACTGACACGGTATTTCATCTGAGACTAAGAGTTCATAGATGTTTATCTGAAATTTGGTTAAAATTCAGACTCTCTTTTTAACAGGAATTTATTTTTCGTGTTTGTTTGCTTCTGTCCGGTTTCATTGACAAGATTCCGTTGAGGAAGAGCTGCCACGCATAGTGCACAAGATTGTGCTCTCATCCCGGCACAGGTATGTGTTTCTGAGTGCCACCTGCTGGCTTTTTGCCTCTCAGCCAGTCACAGATAAGCACACGTTTTTCTGAAGGTGTATGTACTGTTGTGTCAGGTGCCAGTTCCGGAATATAGCCTTAGAGAATACGATTCTCTCATGCCTGTCAGCTGTCTTAGGGAGATGCAGACCAAAAGACAACAACTGTGTATGCGTTCCAAGGCTTTCCTGGTACCCGCATTTCACTGAATAAAACTAGGCATTGCAGCTTATCTTTGCTCTTCTATTCTTTTGATAGAAAGGTGCAGTACGAGAAACAAACAAACAAAAAAGGAGAATAAAAGGATCATGACAAATATACAGTGAAGTTCATTACTCTGAATAGGAACAGTTTATATTGAAAGCATGTCCCCTGCATGTGAGGGAAAGCATGTTCCTCCTTGTGTGTGAGAGAGCTCTTGGCAAACTATCTGCTCAGGGTCCAGGTGTCACTAAGTAAAGTAAGCAGAAAAAGTTGTGCTTATTATTGCTTCTCTAAAGGCCTTTGCTTTCAGGATCCTATCCACCTTTTGTGCATGGCCATAACTGCATTTCTAATGACATGATTGGGATCTTGATAAAACATCAGAGAGATTATCCTATGTAACAGTCTGTTCTGAATAGACACTGTCTTTCACTGTGGATGGGAAGTTCTGTGATGAAAAGTACTTGTTTATTCTTCTGATTCCCGTAGAGAACAGGGAGGAATAAAGTGACTGGTAACTCAAATCCATCTAACTCCCACTGGATTTCTATTTACAAACTGCCAGAAGACAAGCTGTCTCTCCTGGTGGCGTTCTCCAAGGAGGCCTCCGTGTTATCTGTGACATTCATTACACACGTGCCTGCACAGCACCTGTCAGTCACTCTCACCCAGAGAGACACCCATCACTTCCCGAGACACTGGATGAGTTAGATGAACAAATTTAAAAATACAAAATGTTGGAATTAAGTGAGTCATGGATAACTAAGCAAGCATTGGTAATGTAGGCAGACATATTAAGACCTAGACTACTTTTTTCTGAGCTGTTCAGATGTCTCTGCTTTGAAAGAGTTTGAGAGACGCATTCCTTTGTTTTTAAGCATTGTGCAGCATGGTTTGGTCTGTTTCGTTGTTGGTTTTTTTCTTGTTTTTATTTTTCTGTTTTGGTAACTAGAAACTTTGAAGGTTTGATGTTGCACTTGGTGGATCTTCCCCAGAGCCAGGAACCCAGAGAGGGTGCGTTGTCTTGTGGCAGTCCCAAGGTATCCTATCTGAGCACTGAGTCCTCTGCTAGTTTTGACAAAAATTTTATCAAACTAAGGATGTCTTGAGTGAAATGTTTCAGGGTCAGTTCATTGGCAATTTTTAATGAAAATTTTCCAACATTAAAAAACTAGACTGGTTTACAGGGGAAGAGAAAGTAACTGTAATATGCAATGAAACAAATGGAAAAGAAAAGGAAGTTGATAGCAATGAATAAATGAATATAAATGAGAAGTTAGGAATTGAAGACATTTCTAAAGGCAACAGAAAGACAGAAGGAAAAACCTATGGCCATTGGAATTAAGAACTTAAAAAAGTTCTTTAAAGAGGAAAAAATCCTAGTGATGGCATTAGCTTGTTAATATGTGGGAAAGGCAGAAATGTGTGTAATAATGCAGGAAAGTCGGAGGTAGTCAATGAACATTTTTGTTACATATTTACCCAACTATTTTTCTGAACTCTGTGCTAACCTGTCCACCATTTATAGATAAGACAACTAGTTTCCCAGCTAAAGGGTATTCAGTGATCTCATCTGGGTGGATTTAGGAGGCCCAGGAGTGCTACTGGTGAAATTGTTCATTAAGCTTAAGTACGTAGAGGTTAGGAGCAGCAGATGAATTGTAAGGTGTTAAATAATTAGAGCTGAGATGAGAAAAAAAATTACTTAGATGAAGATTTTGGATTTGCAAGGATTCATTTTGAACAAATCTTCTTTTGTTCCTATAGACTTTTCCCCTTAAGCTGCTGAACTGCCACTGTCCCTTCAAATCCCTGGGGTTCTTTAGTAGTCTTCTTCCTGGCCATCAAACTTCTTTGCCATTTCTGGGTTCCCCAAGACCAGTAATCACCCCTTGCAACTCTTTTTATTCCTGGAGCAAGAGTCCCATCCATTTCTCCCTTGTCTGACTTGCTGCCATCCCCAAGTGTTACAGGTTAATGTGTAAAATTCAAAGTTAGTGATAATCCAGAATGTTCCTCCTGGTTCTCTGTGGAAAAGAAACCACTTTATAGCCACATGATGATGCTGAAGCTTTCAACAATAAGGATGAAAATGGGCACAGGCCGCTAACCTTGTATCTTTTAAAATCAGCATTTCTTTATTGTAGGTGTCCAAATGCTATAGAAAAACTGTCTGAGTACCTCATTGGATCATTGCTATTGCTTTTCAATAAAGCTGGAACTGGAAAATTCTAGAAGATAAAAAGAAATCTATTGTTGAGCCAATGTTTTGAAAGGGTGAAAGAGGTTATAATGGTAATTATAGGCCTGTCAGACTGACATTCATCTTAGGCTAAATAATGGCACAGATGATATAGGACTCAATTATAAAGAATAAAATAAGGGTAATAACAATTGTTAGACTTGTGGAACACAGATATTGTAAACCTGATATGACATCCTTTTGGTAATATAAGTTTGCGTTGATAGATATAAGAGTGCTGTTGATGTAGGGAGGCTTTTTTATGGCACAGGGAGGGCAAAGAATTTTGATTAAGCAGCTAGAAGAGTACAAAGTTGTCCCAGTACACACCACATGAATGAAAAATGGCTAAATAAGTAGTGAGTAATCATCAAGCAAGCACAGGTCTTGCGGTCTTAATTGGGGATGGCCACACAGTGTTTAAGCATTTGTCAGTGGCCTGGAACAAGCAACATCATTAGTGACACAACGTGCAGATGATGCAAAGACTTGAGACATCTAAACGTAAAGAGCTTAGATCACTGATACTTGGAGCAACAGAGATTGTTGGTAAATAGAATGTAAGTAAGAAAGCTACATTTGGATAGGGAACAAAGATATGAGGGATGCTTATAGCACAACATACTTCACAAAGTACGAATGCAAAATGATTAGCTTCTTAGATTCTGTGGACAATATGACTTGTATAGTATTTAACGGTCTTAAACAGGAACACTGGGTGGGAGGAGAACATCAACTTTTATCTTGGTAGGTGTTTCTAGGTCCACAAAGATTTCCTTTCCTCTTAAAATCTGGTGTTATTAGTATTAAATGTGGATATTCTTGTATGTATTCTATCAGTGCTAAGAGTCAAGTTTTTCTTGCTTAATTTTGCCATTTACTTAAAAGTAAGAACAAGTCTCAAGGCTACTATAAGAGACAATAGAAGACTGATGCACTTGCTCTGACTAATTTTACATGAACAGGTGTTGTCACCCTAAACTAGCTTCAGTTTGGACAGAGGAGAATTTGTATTTTTTTGCTTATTCCACCTTCCTTGAATCACAGATAATTCTGTTGTTTGTGTGAGGCAAGGCCAGAATGCTCTTTCTTTTCCACATTCTCATTAGTACCTTAAGGATATTTTGCAGTCATCTAATAGATGTAGGTAGGTCTACAGATTCACCAATCTTTGTGGTAATTCTGTCAAGTAGCATCAAGTTCTTCTTGGTAATTTACAAATATTGCTTTGTAAAAATGTGAATTAGAAAAAATATTTACTACTTGTACCTCTGTAGTATTAACATACTGGGTAATTTTAGGCATTCCATTTGATTTTTCTCCCTCATTTTCTCCATCTGAAAACTTTCCTCCTTTGTGAAATGTGTTCAGATCTCCTGATGAGAAGATGATCTCTGTTCAACAATATTGCAAACAGAAATATTTTACCTGATAGTGTAGTACCAGTCTTTAAGGATTTTGCATTGTAGAACAACATTCAAAGATGTTTTCCTTGTAATAATAGGCTTTTTCTAGATTATGTTGAACTAGGATTCTGAGAATACAGCAGATGTAAGTGAGAGCTCCTGGAGGTTAAAAACCCCAATGAGTACAACTTTGGAGAACTGTCAATTCTAAATATTTTGTCTGCATATTTGCTGATCTCTTTGATTAGTTCAATGCTTTTGTTATTGGGTACCACTCAATGGCAAAGCTGCTTTTCTTCTCTGTGAGGCTGAATTCTGTTCCTTGTTTTAATCAGATAAGATAAGTAGGCATGAAATTAATAAAACTAGCAGTATCTTACTGGACCTTTATTATTCATCTATCTTTTCAAATATTTAATAAATATACTGGATGTCTGTAGTATGTTTGTTTTGTCAAAGACCGTAAGGGAAGCAGTCAAACTTTATAAATTCCAATTTGTATATGACTGTTTTGGTGTTTTCCCTTTTTATCAGTATTTTTGTTCATTCTGCACTTACTATCTATGAACATCTAAAAATGCCTCTGTAATGAAGAATTGTTTATTTCCTATTGTTCTTTAGTGTTTGGCAGTTCAATTTAGAGGTACTACACTGTAGATTGGCACATTTCTTTCTTTTCTCTTCTACTCATTAGCAGGGAGTCTTTAATCTCTTCTTTCTCTGCTTTTCTTAATAATCACAATATCTCACTTTCCCAGTGGGATTCAGCCTAAGATTGAGTAGAAAATTAGACTCACATCAGGCAGGCTGAGCTTATAATAATGCTGAAAAAGTAATATAACATAAAAAATGAGACATTTCTGCTCTACATATGGTTTTAATTATCATAGCTTTTGGAGTCTAATTCCAAAACTACACTAATGAATTGAATGGAGGTTGAAAAATTTGCTTTATTTTTCAAAAAAGAAGTATTACAGCCAAACATGTGTTAAATAATATACTGTATTTAAAAGTGTAATAGGAACTGCTTATTGAATAAGAGTGCATAAGGCTCCACATTAATGTGGATTTTAAAATTTCTTAACAATCTTTGTATTTGTATTTAGATCACATTGGCAACATAGGAAAAATATTTTCAGTATTGTAGTTACTTGACCACCAAACTGATCATCAAAGGAATTTTATTGTAGCCATTGAAGAAATTATTTCTTTTTCTTGCTACTTCTTTGTCTTGTATTTACTGGGTTAGTGAGTATAAGTAAAAATCTAAAAACCTATATTAAATATTTTCTCTGACGTGCAATCAAAGGTATTGTCTTTGTACATTAGTATGACCATTTAGTTTCTAGAATATCATCTTAATTTGTTACCAGATTTAAAATAACATTGAAAATTAAAACATAGCTTTAACCAAAGGTCAATTTAAATTGTTCATATTGTATGGTTGAAGTATTTGCACAGGTTTCTCTTTTAATTGAGTATGGCCAAAATATGAAAGAACATAATATTTAAGTTCAATATGAAGATGATTAAACAACATTGGTTTATTTTATTTTAAAATTGTTTTATATGTATCTGTAAAATAATCACAGAATGATATGGGGTTGGAAGGGACCTCCGGAGATCATCTAGTCCAACCCCCCTGCCAAAGCAGGTCCACCTAGAGCAGGTTGCACAGGAATGTGTCCAGGTGGGTTTTAAATGTCTCCAGAGACAGAGACGCCACCACCTCTCTGGGCAGCCTGTTCCAGGGCTCTGCCACCCTCAAAGTGAAGAAGTTCTCCTCATCTTTAGATGGAACTTCTTATGTTCAAGTTTGTGCCCGTTACCTGTTGTCCTGTCACTGGGCATCACTGAAAAAAGACTGCCCCCTTCCTCTTGACACCCACCCTTCAAGTATTTTTAGGCATTGATCAAAGACGGATCAAAGACGGATCAAAGACCCAATTCCCCAGCCTTTCCTCAGAAGAGAGATGTTCTAGTCACCTAATCATCTTTGTGGCCCTTTGCTGTACCCTCTCCAGCAGTTCCCTGTCCTTCTTGAACTGGGGATTCCAGAACTGGACACCATACTTCAGATGTGGCCTCACCAGGACAGAGTAGAGGGGGAGCATAACATCCCTCATACTGCTGGTCATACTCTTCTTGATGCACCCCAGGTTGCCATTGGCCTTCTTGGCCACAAGGGCACATTACTAGCCCATGGTCATCCTGTTGTCCAAGGGCACATTACTAGCCCATGGTCATCCTGTTGTCTACCAGGACTCCTAGGTAATAAATACTACAGATTCTGTAAGATTTTCTTTTTTTCTACAACAATCTTTGATAGTAAGCTGTCAAAGCTGTAGGATGATTAATAATACTTTACAGGCAGTTCAGTGAATATCAGCTAGAGCTGAGAGCACAGACTTGCAGAGCATTGGTCCAAAGCTTCCAGTTGGAATGGCCCTGCAGCTTGTGCTAAGGAGCTCCGCACGTGGGGCTCCACACATTTCAGCAGGTATGAGCTTGCTTGTGCATTCAGTACAAAGTTGATCTGTACATCCCTGTTAGAGCAGCAGGACTAGAGATAGACACAGTTAACCAGCCAATGCTGAGGATCAGTCAGGTTCAAATTTACTTAAGGTCAGTTAAAAATGTATTTTTTTCTTCATCAGGATTTAGATCAGGTCCAGTGATGTTACATGGTTAGAAGATCTTTGTGCCCTATAAGCAACCTAAAATATGCTCTTGAGGAGTTCATTAATTTTACTCTTACTGGTTGAGAATTTTGCCAAGATAAGATTGAGTTTTGCATATTTAGATTTTTCTGGATCTATTTTTCTTCTTAAAAATTCTGCATGGCAAGCAAACAGTATTTTCTACATTTTCAGGATGCACAAAATGTTTAAAGGCTGGATCAACAAAGACATTTAGAGTGTACTTTTATTTAAGTACTGTTTGTTTATCTCCCAAGCTTTCTTGAGTGGACAGAGTTTACATATGTAAATAACTCGGTGGCCCTGTGCCACGGTGATTTACATTCAGGCAGTGAGAAATTTGCAGAAAACCCTTAGCTGAACTTGGCTGTCCCTGCATCCTAGGTCAGCCCCCTTAACCGCCATGTCATAACCACTGTTAGTCTGCACCTAATCTTGCTGTTAGATATGTGATTTTTTTCATATGCTGGCTGGCTCAGTTGAACACATAAACAAGATATGTTTAGACTAAAATCCATCTCCAAGATTAGAAATAAAGCATAGGACTGTGTTTGGATGTTCCCTTTCACTTCTTGATCACTTTGAAATCAAGAATAGATGTCCTAACAGAATGAGATCCATATTTAGCACATGCAGATTTAAAGCTCACAACTATAGCTGGTTCCAAAAGGTACTATTTTAGCACTGAAGAGTGTGCTGTCCTAGTTTTCTGCTGTTACGTATTT
The DNA here is from genome assembly GCA_026546715.1 of Gallinago undulata. NCBI lineage: Eukaryota > Metazoa > Chordata > Aves > Charadriiformes > Scolopacidae > Gallinago > Gallinago undulata. The sequence goes on from JAOTQQ010000032.1 coordinate 9,503,091, forward strand.
GTAATATTAAGTATTGAGAAAATGACAGGACTTGAGTGATGCCTGATCTTTGAAAGAGGTAATTCTGAGTATACTCATGTTACTCTGAAAAAATTCTGGCCTCATTGAGCATAACAGTGAAATTATTCTCGTTTCCTCTGCCAGAACGGTGCTACGTGATCACTGCCTTTTACTTGCTGGTGAACTTTTGAACAGCCCTGATATTTCTTCTTTTTTGAAGGCAGGGGTGAAACATGCCTGATTACTTATCTGCTTATCTGCTAATCCCTTCCCAGTAGCTTTTGAACCAACTGTTCAGCTTCATCTAAATTTGAAGGAAGGCAGGAGTCTTGAAGTTCCAAGTTTTATGAAAATCTCAAGCTAGGCAGAAGAGAGAAAACTAACTTTTTGTCCTCACTGTGCTCTGAGGGAAAGGCAGGAACAACTCAGCTCTTATATACTTTGCTTGGTCAGTCAGAATGAAAATAACTTTCTAGCCACTACATATGCTATCTGTTGGCCAGTGGAAAAGTCACAGGGATGCACAGTGGGGAAAGGGAAGAAATGAGGCAGATGATGACCTTATGGCAGTATAGATATAGGGGAGTAAGAGATACACATCTGTAAGAAAACCTGTCTCATCAATCTTTCCAAGTTCTCTGTAAATGCTAATCATGTTTGTATTGTAACAATAGAACTTTTTGAATGATAATGACATACTTCTTTGTAGTGCAAATTTAAAATATATTTCCATGAACAGGTTTTGGTATGTGGAGGAGGAATGTGGTTCAAAACTTTGTCGTTTTGGACTATAGAAATAAAAATTAGTGAAGTTAGCTTCAAGTGAAATTATTTTGAAGTGACTGCTGGGTTTTAGGGAGGAAGGGGGGGGGAGGTGTGAGAAGGTGTATGCCAGTACAGTAATGCACTCCGGCTGGTGCATAATTCAGACGACTCTTTAAAAAGCTCTTCACATCTTTCTGCAGCAGCTATAAAGCTTTTTTGCTATATAAACCGTTTGTTTTTTTTTTTTTGTAAAGAGAAAAAGGAGATCTCTGTATAAAAATTATGCAGAAATAAACTTTGTATTTACCATTTATTGAAATCTAAGTAGGATAGCTGAGAAGAATTTTTTTCCTATGTGATAGTATATTTCCCTGTCTTTTAAGTGAGTCTAGTCTGTTCTTGGGAGTCCGGTTCCCAAGCAAATGCTAGGAATATACTGTATAAGTGGAAGGACCATTGTTTTTGACAACTGATCTGACTTTTTATGTCTTTCAAAACTGGATGTGCATTTCCATGCTCTCTTTTCAATGCCAAAATAGTTGTACAGATTTATTCAAGATTTAAGTTAGTAGCATCTTTCATAAAATGCCTTTATGTCATGTGCCCAGTAGAAAAAACTTTTCAGTGTATTTTCCTATTAAACCTCTTTAAAAGATATATTCTACAATTAACTGAGGTGTGAGATCTCTGGATGGTCATGTCTTGGAAAGGGAAGGAGAATCATAGAAAGAATCATAGAATCATAAAATGGTTCGGGTTAAAAGGGACCTTGAAGATCATTGAGATCCAACCCCCCCTGCCATGGAGGGGGAGGTAAGGAGTTGTAATAAAAAGAGCCGTAATAAAATAGGGTAAATAAAAGTAGTAATAAAAAGGTAGTTGCATGAATAGTCAGAATAAATAAATAAATAAATAAAATACAATAAAATGTACAATAAAATACAGACACAGAATTTTTGGGGTACCTCACTGATGTAATTCTGGTGTGATCTTGGGTGGAAGGTGATGTAAATTTTCTCCTCTTTAAAACTGAAAATTTCAGTGTAATATTTTAGTATTTGAAATGGTCTCTTTTCCTTCTTGTTGTAAACTGAAAAGTGGTAAGGTTTGCTGTGGTAAGTTAACTGTAACTGTCTATGAGAAAAAACAAACTTTTATGGGTGACTGAAGTTGAGATAGCAGGAAGAAAGTTTGTAGTTCATACATATGAAGGTGAACAAAGAACTACATCGGATTGGAAGTGAACTGGGGCAGATTAATTAGATCCCTGAGCAGCCATTCAGGGACTCCTGAGCTCTCCCGTGTGCTTGTGCTCTCACACTGTCTTCAGAGTCTGGAGTTTGCAGATGAACTAAGCAGTGGCCCAACTCTTCTCTTATTATGCTACGTGATAAAACTTCCAGTTGAAGAAGAGTTAGACCAATACTGAACATATCTGAAAATCATCCAGAGTGTTCGTCACTGGAATCCACTCTGGAATGTGGATAATGAAAAATATTTGCTGCTAGGGGTATAAAACGTATTCCTCAAGACATTTCTAGCTGTTGTTCTCCACCAGTTTAGCATATAAATATACTTATTTTAATACAACAGTCTTGTCTAGTACTTTAAATTCAATAGAGTAAAACATGATATATATTGTTCTGTCTGCATTTGCTAGTGAAAGTGCATGCACATCATAGATAAAAAATAAAATATTAATTATTTTTAAATACATGCAATTTCCCACCTGGGGACGGAAAAACCAGAAAAACGCTAGGCATGTAGCTTAATGTACTAATAGAAAGGCACTCCAGTACCACACTGACAGGGGAGGTTTAAAAGCCTGATTGGAATATTTATAACTGGTAGGTTGTAAGCAGTCGGACAAAGGAACACATCTTGAGATTTTTGTAATGTATTACATACATTTAAAGCAATGCATAAATGGTTATTACTTAGAATATATTCCTTAAAATATGATGATACTTGTTAATTTACAATATATGGCGTAGCTATGGATTAATTGTTATCATCTTCCCCCTCACCCCCTCCCCCCCCTTCCCCCCCCCCCCCCACGGCTGCATAACTGGCTCCATGGCTATCTTATTAAAGATGTAAGAGAGGAACATTTTAGTTTTCTTACAAAACCACAGCTGCCCTTGTAGAAATATGTGTATATTTATCCTCTGAATTTAGCTTAGTGTTACAAGAATGCTTATTTCTATGCTGTTGCATAGAATAATGTGTTGATGATTATGATCATGGTGTACCTGGAAATTGAATGGCAATCTTTCAATAAACCTTCTGGTATGCCAAGACATTATCATTTAATTTCAGGCAAATTTGCCTGATAGTGTTTAGTTTGTTTTGGTTAAGATTTGTTAGAGACAGTTGCACAGAATTGAGTTCTGGGGGTTTTGAAGGCCACGGTTTCATGATAGCAATCTGCCTTTTAAAAGGGACAAAGTAAAATGCAGTACTCTTTCCAAGTCATTCTGATTTTGCATTACTTTTAGTGTAAGTGCTAAAATCCTCCACGTATTCGTGAGAACTGAGGCAGGAAACTTGCCAGAATGTAATAGTAGCTAACCTTTCTTCTCAGAGATTGATGTTTTTTAAATATTTAGAGTGATACCTCACATCTTGTGAAATTCCGAAAGAGTGATTTCCCCTTGTGTTAGGAAGCAGTTAGCTAGGGAACAATCCAGTAAGAAAAATTAGAGGTAACTATGTCTGTGGGCCAGAATCCAGAGTGTGTCACCAGAAGAACATCATGCTTCTAGTAATTAGTAGTTAGGTCATAACACACTCTTCCCTGTTTTGTGGGGTGGGAGGGTAGGGGGTGCTGAACACTAATAGAAAGTGTATTTAGATATATTAAGCAGTATATTATGCATTGCTGCATTCGGGGAGAAAATTGTTTAGACCACCTAAGGTGCATTACCATTCTGATTATACCCCAATATCTTAAAATAATATCATTTGTGTGTTAGTTTTCATACTGTGTCCTGCAACAGGTGCGATTGTCCGTAAGAGTGTATAGCTTCTGGTTTGGAATCCCATCTTGGCTCTGCTGGTTCACACCAGTGAATGTCTCATTGTGACTAGTTGTATTCAGAACTGTCAGGAGGCCTGCTAATAGTAGTCAGGCTTTTTATTTACTGCTTGTAGTCTTGAAGAAATCTGTCCTGTGAGTAATATGCTGCTCATCCTAATGGGTAAGAGGACTAAGCAGTTTTGTTGCCACCTTAATCAGTAAATTTGGGATTTGATGGGAGATGTTTAAGAGATTACCAACAGGTAATAGTTTCTTCAGCAAGGGATAGATCACAGTGTGTGTAAATAAAGTTAGCATTTTGCCTTTTTGGATGGAAGAAAGCCATAACATTAACAAGATTAAAGACCTAATAAACATTAAAAGTAGGTATGGAGTCAGTGCAGACAAGACAATATGTCACACCTTTAGGACTTGTCCACAGACAAAAGTTGCACCTGTTTAATTGAACTTGCGTTTAAATAAATCAATTTAGTTACAATCCTGAAGCTGACATATAGCTACTCCTAAATTGTTTTACAAAAGGCTTACATTGATTTACCTTAAGTAGATTTCTTACTGACTTAAGCTAAATCATAAGAAACCTGTTGTAGACCAGTTTAAGAATGTTCACGTGGGTCTGAACTATTTAATTAAATGGACCTGCAAAATAGTGAGAACAATGCAATTTTTGTGTTTAGACTTGCTGAAAGTAATTGTCAAGTTTCACGTGTGTTTACTTTCTTTTGGCTTTTAACATCAAAAATTTCTTTTCATCATTATAATGTAACAAATTTGAAAATATTCATTGTCTTACCCTCTGTGCCTGAACATGTTCTAATATTTAACCCTTTTGCTACTAATCTGTAAGTGTTTTGGGGTGCAAGTCATACCATCAATCATTTGCAGCCTCCATTAAAAACAATACTCCAACAACCTAAATATTTCCTAGTGGTCAGACTAACATAACAGGATCATAAAGTGAGCAGTTTTAAATCTCCATTACACGATAGTTTGACTCTAAGTCACAGTAGGTAACCACGAGAAACACACATGTACAGCAAAACCAGTAGGCTGCATACGTTAAAGCCACACCTTTTTTTCCTCAATCCACGGCAACACATTCCTTCTTTATTGTTCAAGGTTGTGTCCACTAAATTATCTTTCAGGCCATCCACAGGAATTGGTGCTTCTGGCTTAGTTTTCCACCTCAGTAAGTAGTTGCTTGGAATCCCTCTTGATGGGTGTAATTTAGTGCAGTGGATCACTTTCTCACACAAATGTCAGAGGCTGCGTGCAAGTCAAGTCTGTGCTGTGCACTTGTTATCCCTTGAAATCCATTCTTCATAGTGGTCTCACCCAGAGTTTACTCCCAGACATATGGGGAAGCTGTCATTGAAGGGGATGTGCTTGCAGATGAAAAAGCAAGGGAATTCTGTATCCTGATTCACTTTCTGGTGTCAAATGTTCTGTTGGGTCATGAATTTTAGTTTTAAGACTTCTCTTTGAATGTGAGTTGTAGGTGTCTTTTGAGAATCGGGGCTGTGAACTGTAAAATTTTCTGGGTAGATAAATGAGGGAAAAGAGCATGCAAGCTTTGTGAATTATGCAAGATTTTTGTATGTTTTCCAAATGGATAGACCATTCCCATTATATCAGCAGCAATTACCTAATTTATTCACATGAAGTTGTATAGCAATGACATTTCAGAGGCTAGTGTTGGAGGTATTGGATGGTATAATCATTATCTCTCAGGTAGTTTCTCATTGGTGAAGGAATACTTTGTTCTTAATTGGAAGCAAATAGTCACAGTTTGCTGCTATGTAAATAACAGTACCTGTAGAAATTTCACTTTCGTAATAGACAGCATTCTAACAAGTATTTTGCATTTCACTGACTCTTCACTTTACGGAGGGAATAGAATACTAGCTGGTTTTGAACACAAAGAGTTCAAGTTATAGCTTTTATACTAAATAGGCACCTAGGCAATTAAATGTAAAGAAAGCTGCTTGTTTCACATGGTGAAAAAAAAATAGAACTAAAAAAAAGAATATATTGTCAAGAAAATCTCAAAATGCACTATAATTTTTAGGCTAAGTATAATTATGTGACTGAACAATCAGTAGGAATTAAAAAAAATCTTTTAGTTTAAGTGTGTATATCAGTTTTGTTCTACAGGAAAAAATGCAAGATTATCTGGATTGGAAGTAGACCTTGTTGATATAGCTAACTACAGATAACAAGAGTGTGGATAGAAAATATTTTACCCATGCTGCAAAGAATTTTAAAATTCACATCTATTCTATTTCTTGTATGAGTGTGTATTAGAAATCTTCCCCCCTCCCCCCAGTAAATCACAGCTTTGTTATACCATTGTACTCTGTTGCTTGCTAATTCTCTAAGGCAATTGCTCCACCAGAAATATAGAAGAAAGGTTTCAAATCATTCCTGCTTGCCCTTTTTTTCTGAAACAGATACGTGAATACAGGTCTTCTAGGTGGATTCCAATAGCCACCAGCCCATTGTAGCATTTGGGTCTCTCTTGTCCAAATGACACATTTACTTCTATATAATACAACAATATCCAAAATGGGAGCTTGACAGAGGCTAATATCTAGAAGATATCCTCCATATCCTGGGATATGAAAGACCAGGAGTCATGTACCTTCTTTGGACTTGTAAAACTTCAACAGTAAACAGTGAGAAAGATCATTCTTCACAATCGAGATTGTTCTAAATTGTGCTCTAGACTGCACACGCAAAGGATAACCGGAACCCGGTTTTCCTGCCAAGCAATGCTCTTGCTGTAGTACTGTAAAGCCAGTGCTGTTATCTTATTCTTCCTCCTACTGTTGGAGTTAGTTATTATATGCAAATGTTTATGGGACAATGGGTGGGCAGACCATTTCTCTAATTCATGGTTAGAATAATCTCCTGGAGATGGATGGATTTGGACTATACCTGATCAGCTGTGTTTCTTTTTCCCTATTCTTTCTGATTTTTCCTTTTGTTTTGAGCACTAATTCCACTGTGGACCTGAAGTGCTTCTGAAGAAAATATGTGTTGAAGCCGATCTGTTTCTATGAGCAGTTTTGGTTAACTGGAAACAAAAAATCTCATTTTCCAAGACTCAATTTATTTGCTTTTGAATTAACTGTGCTACAAAGATAATCTGGAAAGTTTTTTAATTAGGTTTTGATAGTACTTAGGAGATGCTTCTGAATTCTGAAATTCAAAGGCAGCCTATCTTGGAGGGTGGTAGAGACTATTATTTGCAGCCATTTCTAACTTCTCAAAGGACATAACCCAGAATGATAGGCAAATCTGCAGAAGTTCAGTCGTGTTTTTAAGTCTCCACTTTACAAAGTGTGCTCTTGTAATGAAGAAAAGGAGGTTAAAACTGAGATTATAAAATTCAGGCCCTAGGTAAATGTAATGACGATACGCTTTTTTTATTATACATAGATACAAAAAACTATATTTAAAAAAATGCATGAGGCATACAATTCATAGAAAAATTAAAGAAGTGAGTACAAATCATTATTCTGGGATGTTAAAGTAGCACATGAAATAGTAGGCAGCGAAAGGAGCAGCAATGATCAATTCATTTTGCTGCTGAAACGAACAAAATAGCAAAGAGACAGCAGGACCACTGAAAGGATGAAACTTTGACATAACAGACAGCCAAAATGAATTCTTCACCCTAATGATTATGAACTGTGGAGGTGGTAATATTCCAGGAACAAAGAGAGGTTTCGCTCACGGTTTTTCCTTTTCGTTCCTAGCACATGAAACATTAAGTGTCTTTATCACTGTATAAGAGCAAATGATAATAAGGCAATTAGAACGATCAAAAGCTGACAAAGAATCAGCCTCAGAAGAGTCATATATTAGGATTCAAAAATTATTAGCAATAGAAAAAGGAAGGTCTTCTGCCAAGAGGACTAATAGATGTGATTAGTAGTAGGGGAGAGAAAGATGTTTTTGTAGAGTAGTGGGAACTAAGGGAATGCAGTAAATTTTCTTGGGAAGATACAGAAAATACTGGCAAAACTACAGGATATTCAGATAAAACACATAATTCACTGATAGGTCTGTTGGCATTAATTCATAAAGAAGATGCTGAGACTGAAAAATATGTTTCATTTGAACATTACTAAATTAGTAGATAACAGTGAAACACCTCCATGGCAGAATTTATTTGAGGCTTTAGGAAAACATTTGATACTTACATGGATTTTCAAAATAATGAACCATTATATCAGCCAAACCTGTTGGAATGGAATGAAGAGTAGAGAGGGCTGAGCAAGCATCCAGAAGTAAAGAACAGCATAAATAGAAAATGCTAATGATTCGCTTATGCTCTTCACAATTACATTAAAGGGATTACCAGTAACCATGTTTGTTTTGTGAGAGAAATGATAGAGAATCAGTGGCAGTATCTCAGATTTTGAAAAAGCACTGTTGTCTTAATGGAAGATTAAAAATTAGGCATTGTTTGCTATCTGATTTGTCTCTGTGCTATTGATACATACACTTGCTGACATTTCCTGCATAAATTGTAGCATTTCACAAACCTCTTAGAAACTACTGATCATGGTGAATGGGAGGAGCTGCAAAGGAAGTATCTGCTGCAATCTAGAACAATTAAGAATAATAATACAAACAAACATGGCTAAACAGATATAAATTGAATGCCTCACTTATTCCTGCTCTCTCCTTTTATATACTACTGCCTCAAGATAAGTCATATGCTCCTGGTATAGTCTTAGTACTTCATTAAAGTATTTCCAGTTTGTTGAAAGCTATACAGAATGGCATCAGATCCAAAAAGTATTATCTTCTTGTTGGAGAGAAGTGAAGGTAACATTACTGTGATTCATTTTTAGTGCTGGGTAATACTTGAAGATGCATCATGAATACATTTATTATTGTAGAGGAATAAACCATGCTGTGCAAAACCTTCTTGAAGAATAGTGTTATGTGTAGGGTATAGTACAGTACATTACAGCTCTGCTGCTACACTGAGGACTCAGTTGACACTTCCATTATCCTCTCCTGATTTATTGCTAGAGTTCATATTACAGAAGCATCTAGAAGTCCCAACTGAGATCATGCCTGCACTGCTCTGCAGAGCTTTTACTCTGAGTGGGTAAGGTACGGAAAGTGAGAGAGGAAACAAAAAGATGAAGTGACTTGCCCAAGACTGAGAACCAATTCACTTAGGAGATGAGAGATGAGAGGGGTCTGGTCAGAAAGCTGAATAACCACATAAGCAAAGACCTGAATGTGTAGGAATTTTCTTTAGCTCTTTTAGTGGGTTTGTTAGCTCAGCTCTCTGGTAATACTATCTCACAGTTTTCAGCTGAGGATGATTTTGCCAGCAAACAGAATGAGTTTGTACCTATCTGTTTTATTACTAATGGCCATATTCTCACTGATGGCACCCAGTTTAGAACCTGTATTTTGCAATTCTCATTCTAGCCAACTTGTCACTATATTACACGCCACATTTGGATGGATAGTGGGATATTGTTGCCAATTTATTTCAACTGGATATTTGCCTCAAAACCAGGTCTATTTGTTTTAAAATATTTTATGTGGATCAGGTGGTTATTTCCAAATGAACAAATATTGCTCATCTAGAGCATTTATAGCAATCGTTGTTTACAATGGAATTAGATTGCTATGGGGAAAAGTACTATACAATGCACCGCTCAGTAAAAGAATAGGATCCTGCAAATACAATACCAGAATTTTTCTTTGGCTGTTTGCATAACACATTAGTGAATGCTCTTTAGTTTGGTTTTTGTATTAATCAAAGGTACATTTATAAGTATCTGTTTTAATCTAAATGCCTAGAGAAGGCCTTTATCCTTATATAAATTATTAATGCTCCATAGTCTTTTCAGAGATGCAAGGGGTAATCAGTCTTAGAGCTTGCAATGAATGTAAGTATTGATTTGCTAATATGAAGTAATTTGTGTGATCTAAATACGGTGCATACAATGTGTGCAAATTGATTCCGTTTAATAACTTTTGACTGTGCTCCTATATCTTGGTAAGAGAAAGCCCTGTATTTCTTGTTGGCTTTCGAAGGATTGATCTTTCCTTTAAATCTTTGGGCCCTGATCCAGCATACCATTTGGTGGCCTGTTTAGATTTAATCATGTGAGCATCCATAATTACTTTACAGAAAAAAATATGCATGCTTAAATTCAAATGTGTGTTGGCATATTTTGCTGCATGAATGTCTAAGCTTGCATCTTATTTGATTTTCATTTGATAGTAATTATTGGACAAAAATATTGTCAGCTTCGTGTTAGGTGATACTAGATTAGTTTAAAAACACAGAGCAAACTGGAATTAAATTAAATGCACCCATTATACAGCACACATTTGCTACACTATTAATGAAAGGTTTAACAGGATAAATTAATCTGCACACCTCATAAAATTGTTGTTAAGTAGTTTTGATGGGAAAAGTGTGTCTCGTAAATTCTAAATTTATCAACCTGAAAAGTTGAAGTATAGACATTTTAAAGCAATATTAACAGCTAATACATGCCTGTAATTTCTATAAAATATATTAAATATTTTTATTAAGGTATTTTAAATAGAATGATCATATCTGAAACACATATACAGTATGAGCTAAAAAGATAAGCTTGTAGATGAGATAGGCATTATTTGAAGAAAGGTTAGAAGTCATTATTAGCTGCATTACCCTAGTATCCTGATCACAATGTAAATTGACTTTGCAAAGTATAGTTTGCCTATCTAAAGTCTCCAATGCAACTGAATTTGAGTAATAGAGTACCTTTCTGCTACCACTTTCAATCTACTCTTTTGTGTTGTATTGGCTTTAAAGCAAATCAATTATCTTTGGGCTGTCTGAATTTCAATAGTATATTGAATAGCAAGTTACATACTATTTTTATCTCTACTGCGATCAAATGAACCATAACCCCACAAAAAGCTTTCAAAATACACACAAACATATCTAACATAAGGACTTATGCAGCTGCATGGCCATATCATTACTCACATCACTTTTTTGAGTTTTTTTTAATGCATATTTGTGTGAAGATAAATGTGTTCATTTGAATGTTTATGGAAAGTGACTGAAATAAGTCACAATGCATCATGGTGCAGCTATAACTGAATGCCTATTTGCAAATGCTTTTGCTACTGCTTAGTGGTACTTGTGCAGTTTAATTTGTGATCCTATATTAAGAAACGGTTTCTACGTACATTTTTAATATTGCTACAATGAACAAGAAAATGATAGTGTGTTTCTATGTAACTCTATACAAACTCTATAGAAACTAATAAGACTATTACATTTTAGAACCTTCTGCAAATGGAAATCATATGAAAAAGAAAACTAATTAATGGGAGCGGAATCTTAGTCCTTCCAAATTGTAATGCCACTACATGATGATTCAGGACACACAAATGCATGCAAGTGAATAAGTTAAGACACAACAGCACTGTGCATTAGTATCTGTCATCTCTTACCTCTCAGGAGATGACCATCTGAAAACCATTGCAAAGGTTAACGTGTTCGCAAGAATGGGTCTGATTTTCAAACTGAGAAGCATTAATAGAAACACAAATTCTGAAAGGATGTTATTTAATTAGCGTGTGGAAAGGGACAGAAATTAATGTGTGTTTTTAATAATTGATTGTCACTACATAATAACTTCCATATTAAATGTGCATTAATTATGTTTGGTGCAGAGCGTTATGGTTTTCTTTTCTCATATTGCTCTGTGCATACAATACTTTGAGAACAGACTTTGTCCCTTCCAAAAGAAGACTTAAGATCAAGATATGAAAACAATTTACTCTGTATATAATATAGTGGGACAAGGTATCAAATTCCGTTTGTCAGCTTCTTCCCGCTAAAAGCCTGTGTGCTCCTACCATATCCTAATAACAGATTGATTCCCATCTCTAATTCCTTGTGAAGTTCCCTACATTCTGGAGACTCACATAGACCAGACCAGCCAAAGCCCCTTTGTTGATGCAGGTATACAGTGCAACTCTCTGTCCACCGCTGGCTTTTTCTTGCACACTACTGCAAAGAGATCGCATTTTGCTTTCTGCCATCTGACATAGCTATGTCTATAAATATTAGGTACTTTTTAAAAACCATAGGAGCAAGTTGGCTAGTTTGCTAGAAAATACTGTATCTCTATTAGGCATGTTTGTTGACGTAATGCTGTTGGCAAACCCTGTTGGTGCAAAGCAGACCTTAGAGCTATAGTGCCTGTTCTTGTATGTGATACAGGAATAGCACATTAATAACAAATCCATATGTAATATTAAGAATTAATAAAGTTAATACAATTTAGATGTCCAGATTGTTACTGAACTTTTTGAACCTGCAAATTTGGGACAGTACTAATTCTTAGTACTTCTTAAATCTATCTGACTTACCCTAAGATATTTTGAAAGGTAAATAAATAAGCGTGTGCAAGAGAAAGAAGAAGGAAAAGAACAAAAATTTAAATGAGGAGTTTGGTAAAGTGTCACTGAACTTTATTTCCTGATAGCTAGTTCTGGTTTAGGATTGCAGTGAGTTTTGCTTGAAAGTGTGTTGGTAGCAACGGGAATGTTTTTAATATACCAATTCATGCACTTCAACATCCTTCATTGTATCTCAGTTTTGTAAAATGCTGAATTGTAGTGCTTCATAAAATGAACAAAGGGAGCTAATTAATGCCTTTTCACTAACTGTGGTTAATCTAATGTTTTAACAAAACTAAAACTAATCCTAAAGAGAATTATATGAAGACCTGATGGGATTAAAATTATATTTGATTATGCCTAACAGTTTTTCTATATGATTACTTAGAAACTGTGCTCATATAATAGTTTGATGGACACCTGGATTATTTAGAGCAGACTCTGGCTATTTGTCTTGCTGGAGGACAAACACTCCATTGCTCTTTCAGGACAGAATATGTTTTCTTTCTTGTAATAGCTACTGACCTGTACATGCATACACACCTATAAAAATAATTATAATTTGTAAACAGCAAGCAGACAGTTAAAGAAATTTTTTGTGTACAAAGATTCTGAAAATGATTGGTTAAATTAAGAAAGTGAGGTTCGAGGGCCAGTGTAGGGTGCCAGACTGAGGTCCTTCACAGGCTGCAGGATGGAGTTCATCCCAGCAGAGGGCTATGTGACAGCTGTCTGCCTGTTGCAGGAGTTCCTGCCAGCAGACCAAGAAGATTCATTTATACCCAGACTCTCTAGAAGCAAGTTGTCTGTGTGTTCTCCAACATATATTGTTCCTTTCTTCCCCAGTACCACTGAGTTTTTCTGGCTGCTGCTGTGCCCTCTGGCATAAAAACCCTCTAGTTTCTCTCTGCCCACTGCAGCAGCTTCTCAGAAGAGTGATGCTATTGAAATGTACCATTTTCTCAATTTTGTTTAGCTGAGTAAAAATCTAAGAGCATTTTAATGCAAAGGGTGAAGGGGAGATGTTTTTCTCAATATAAGGCTTTTCACTTCACCTTGAGTTCTTGGTTCACCATTGTCAAGTATAAAAAGACAGGTGCATGTTTCAAGGTTATTTGTCTTGTAAGTGATAGTACATTTCTTAACACTGTCTTATTGTCAGTGGGTATTTCTGCTTTAATTTCCTGTTGTTTATTAGAGCCAAAACACAACACTTGGAACTCTTGCAAAGCATATGCTTTGGGTAATCTGCACCCATGTGTGATTTGGCAACTTTAACCTTTATTCATAGATACGGTACAGCACAAAATATCTGTGGTCTTCCTGGCCATAACATCAAAGAAATTGACTGATCTATCTAGAAGAAATTCTGGAAACCTTTCTTGACATTCACCTTATTCCTTTAAGAATGGTACAATATTTTTAAGGTGGAGGAATAAGACAAAGAGGTTAGCCTGCAGTCTCAGGTACTCTGTCAGTCCTGACCATGATTCATCAGTTTTCCAAAAAGTACTCATGCCTTGTACCCCACACATGGTTCCTAGTGTAGAGGGGATTGCATTAATCCACTTAAGATGGAAGATGGGTCATCCTAGGCTGCTTCATTAAAGAAGAATAACCTTAACATGCATGTTTCTCAAGCACAAGGAGGAGGGCTCCCACCTTATTTAACCTTATTGTGCTGTGAGTTCTGAAATATTTTGTTTTGTTTTACAGGTGAGAAAGATCTCTTCAGAGCTTATGATTCTCTTCCTTTTCTTGTTTAAAGACTGTAGCATTTTTCATTTTTATTTTTTAGCCTGAGAACTCTTTCAGTTTGTATCATTCCTAAAATTCTTCTTCACTTGACTGAAACATCAGCCAGTAGCTTAATAATTCAACTGGCAATTAAACAGAGTCATAGATTCCCTTCATGGAGAAAGTGCTTGGTAAAGCATTCTGCTGTAGCTATGGAGCCCTGTGCCATCAGTTGCAAAGCCTTAACAGAATGCCAGTCTAATTGTCACATGCAGCTTCATAGAGCTGTGGGAGAAAGCAACTCAGAAATGAAGTGGCTCACTTGATATCAAATCCGAAATTATTTAACCCAGAAACAAGTAAGTGTTCTGTGCCTAACCAGCACACCCTTCACCAATGCTTACCCAAGTAAGAGGCTAATAAACTTTGTGACACATAAATATAGTTCTAAATCTTAAAACGAAGTCTTTCTGTTGACCATGTACAATAATGAGGATTTATTAAACTCAAATCTAACATGTTCTTTCATGTAAATTTAAGATTAGATGGATCTCTGAGGGTCACAAATTCAGCAACAGTGCTTCATAGATGACTGTGTAAGAACCTCTGCTGAAAGGCCCAAGTGCTTTGTAGACATAATCAGTATATAAAACTATTGCATGGATAAGCAATACCAATTTAACTTTGTCACACTTCAGAGGTATTATTCAGCTCAGCAGCATCCTACCTCTCCACCCCATAGGGTTTCAGTTTGAATTTTTGTTTTTGTGTCTCAACTTCTATTTTCTTTGTGATTGAAAGAATTCTTGGGCAGAGTCTGTCTTCATTTCAAGTATGTTCCATGTTTGTCAGGTATTCCCAAAGACAGCATTAATATGTACAGTGTTGCACTAATGTTGCCAGCATCTGGAAAACATGAAGAAAATTTTACTGATCATCTTCTCTTAAAGGTCAAGAACAATTCATTAGTACCTTTACAAATTCCTGTGTATACTACAGAAAAAAAAAAAAAAGAAAAAGTGTTTTTACTTAAACTGCGATGGTTTAAGCTTAACCACCTGTATTTAAAGATATTGCTTTAGCAAGAGTATTTTTCTGTCTAGGATTGAGCCATGTTCTTCCTTTTGATAATAGATTGTGTATCAGAAATATTTGCCAGCTCCTGAACATGTTTATTTTTTCCTAACTGTCACAGAGATCAGAAACCAATGAAGTCTGTTTGTAAAGCATTCTGGATACAGAACTGCATTTTTAAACTGATAGTTAAAGTTGAAAGCATGCTCTTTTTTCTTTTTTTTTTCTAAAGGATCATTATCAAAATAGAAAGAACATCTGGTAGAAAATGAAGGATAGTACTCTGTACTAAATCTACCACTAGTTTCTAACATATTAGTCTATCTAATTTATTTAGTCAGCTGAAGCCTAAATAACCAGGGAACATTAAAATTAAATTCCTGAACAGATATCCACTTCTGAGTAGGAAATCCTACTGCAATCCTTCTTGCATCCACAGGAACAAGCTGGAGGTGAGATAGT
>JAOTQQ010000032.1:9518719-9600781 GCA_026546715.1 Gallinago undulata
CAGATATCCACTTCTGAGTAGGAAATCCTACTGCAATCCTTCTTGCATCCACAGGAACAAGCTGGAGGTGAGATAGTTGCCTTAGAGGTGGGAAGAGCCGGAGAATCTGTAGAAGCCCATCTGTGTCACACCAACCTGAATCTCCAAGTAAACTGAGAAATGCTGTATAATAGTTGAACAGTTTCCATTTCTTTCCATACTTCGGCTGGCTATGCTACTTCTTCCAGGAAGATATGCCTTAAAATGACCTGAGATTGCTACTAGGTATTTAATAAAGAGAACTTAAAATTCGTAGTTAGCAGAGATCTATCTACGTATGGAGAACTTGCAGTTACTTCTCCAGCTTTTGTCTTAGAGCACCAGTCATACAGTTTGTGAGCAGACAAAGACATGAAAGAGCTTTGCTGGTTACCCAGCATATTCAGTCATAACAGTTGACAATAGCATCTACTCCTGTAGTGGGGATCAGGATATTAATAGTGAACAAATATTGGGAAAAATTACCATTAAAGCCTTGTAACATGGCATACTTGTTAGCCTGGATGTTTCTGTGTATGTGGTTAACCATTGCCATTCAGGGGGTTGTGTCTTTATTTTACTCAGTTAAGTTGCCATATTGTCTTTTGTACATCTTGTCATTCATCAGCAGGAAGCTGAGCAGCACTTCACTCAGTCTCTGTCAGAAAGCGGCACTGGGGCTCTGAAAGGTTGCATCTCTACTTGGAAGCCAGAGGTGTATTCTGTTGGCCTGTATAACAAATCTGCTTTATATTAATGAAGCTTGCTCATTAAGTGAATTCTCAAGTTCACTGCAAACAGTAGAAGTCCTGTTTTTTCAATGAAGTACATAAGAACTTTATTCTTGTTTGCTATTAGAACAGTGCTATTATGTGCCATCAAGTCATAATGTTTACAGCATCTGAGGTTCCGGTGTTTGTCTTTGCTTTTCTGGTACTAAAAACTGTATCTTGCAAAATAGGATTTATTACAGGATAGGACCTTTACAAACAATAATGACAAAAAGGAATATGTATTCGTTTTTGTTAAAAATTGTTCATTTGTCAAAACAATCTTCATGATTGTCCCGTAGATTTTTTTTTCAGCCCTCCGATGATTCTCATATTCACTGTGGTTTTGGGTTTTGGTTTTGGTTTTGTTTTTTTTTTTTAAATAGTCTGTTTTTCCTACTGTGGGTGCAGATGAACACTGGAAGGTTCAGCTCAAATACTATTGGGTGTTTTTTGTGTAAAGAGAAGGGATATCAAGAGAGTCAGTTTGGGGGAGAGGAAATAGAAACAAGCACAAAAAAAGAAATAGTGCTATGAAACTAAAGGCAGAAAGAAGTACAGTCTTTTTAGTTCATAGTAGCAGCAGTCCAAAATGCTTTTGGATTAAGGACTGCTTAAATACTCGTGTTACAGAACATCAAGCTTTTACACTGCTAAGATGTGTCTCCCAGACAAAGCTTTTGCTAACATAGGTAAAAGTCACAACTGAATTTGGCCAAGTATGGTGATAGTATGGCCAACTGAGGATGAAACCCAACACAGCAGCTACAGAAAATGTAGAGGGGCAGGTTAGTCTTCCTAAAATTTGTTTCTGGTTGTCTCTTGCTATATATTTGTCTTGTCAGATGATTTTGTGTAAATACAAGATGAAAACATATAATTAATTAGACTCACTTTGTTGCCTGGAGGGCTTTTGTAGAGATGGCTTAAAAATCTACTATTCCTGATGGAAACAGCTCAATTAGATGAATTTAAACACAGTGGATATAAGGAACAGGCAAAGTACAACTTACTTTTTGTTAATGCTACATTGTATGTCATATAAAACTTATCATGTGGTTTGGTTTCTGGAAGGAAGATGTTTTAAGAATTTCCAGTGGGAAGAAAAGGTAGCATTTTTACAGACAGAACAAAAAAAAAATGTTTGTGTTTTATTACCTCTGTTGCCACTGTTCTGTAATGGAGACAAAAATTCTGAATTTATTTGCAGTAAAAGCCCTATAGCATGTAAGACGATGAACAGATAAATATAAGATTTTAATTTTAGGGCAACAAAATAGAATTTCCTACAGAATTATTCTTCAGAACTATTCTCTTGATAAATGAAAAGTGAAAGGAGACTTTTCATGTGCAAATGTATGGAAATTTATGTTTTCTCAAGGATTATTGTACTATATTTATGCTTTTAAATAGAAACAGCTCTCTTCTAGGGTCCAAACACATAACCCCTTTGGTGCCATGACCATATTATGTATCTAAAAAGACAAAGAATGGAGACACACAAATTTAGTAGCTGTCTTGTCTTGTACTTGAAATGTGGAGTACAGCTAGGTCTGAAGATGGAGGAGAAGACAGATAGTGTCAGGATGTCTGGAATTTTTTCCCCGGTTATTTAAGAAGTGAATCTCACCACTTCTGTAGTTGGAGGAGCTCCTGTTTATTGCAAACACACACATACAAGTCTGGTCTTTAGGAGATGCAATTAAGATCTCTTGCTTGTTTTGGACTTAATTTGATGGTCATGTAGGAAAGGTATGTTTCTTTCAGCATGTGCTCACAACTTCAGTCTTCTGAGACACTTTTGACACTCACTGAATTGGAGATATTTTTCCCCTCAGGGTGCCTGCATGTGATATGTAACTCTGTGATTATCCTGGCAGCAGCTCAAATTGGTCTGTGCTTTAATGTTACCAAACTATAAAAGTGAGGATTGGGATTCTCTCACCTATACATCTATGATGTTATCTGTTTATACAATTAAGGGAAAGAGCAGAAAAAACCACCTATTTATCTGCTACTGTTTGTTAAATCCTAGATAAATTGTTCAGGTTGGCTATACAGAGAGCACAGCTGACACATACTCATTTACCCTGATGTTCTGTCTTCCCTATTTCTCTGTTAGGTAAGTTTCTTTCTTTGCATTCTGAAATATTAATTCCCTTTGTTTTCTGCTACTTATAAAAATTTATTTTGTGAGCAATGGGTAGTGAGTATGTCTACTAGGAAAGGGAGTAGCTGTTCTCAATATGTTAATTGATTTGCAAATTTAGCTGTCAAAAAAGACCCTGAGAGGAAACTGCAGTAAAACTTTGTTTTCGATTAAGCTAGTATCTCCACAGCATTGCTATGGGCTGCTATGCAAGATGCCTTCACATCTAGACTCTTGGAGATCAGGCACACCACAGAGGTCCTTGGTCCCTAAGGGAAGGAGTCAACCACAACATACCTCTTTTGGATGAGTCAGTGGGAGTATCGTTAGCTGAGATGACTGCAGGTTGGCCAGGATGCAGAGGTATGACAGTGGAGATCTGGGAATAAGAAAAAGAGGAAACCCAGACTTTTGCATAAGCTCTCCCACATTGTTCAATACAGCACTCTTTTGCTTTTATTGTATTATGAAGAAAAAAAAAGACAAAAAGAAACAAGTGGCCTTTTCAGCTACCAGAGTAAAAAAAAAATCATCTAAAATTCATATGCTTGAAGAATTAAGTTACACCATTTTCGTTTGTGTACGCTTTTGTCAACAGCATTCAACATTTTGTGAGGGAGCACGAAAGATTTCTCGATTTCAGTGGCAGCTCCTGATGGGAAAAGACGTCTTGGCAGTAGGTGGCAGTGCAGCTCTTTCTTTGCAGAATTTGAGCAAGCAGCATAAATCCAGCATTTACAAAGTACAGCCTTTTCCAGATGCAGGCCTCGGGGCCATATTCAGTCCTGCAATTCACTTCTCATTGCTGGGGATGTCTCATTAAGAGATTAACTGTTTAAAATGCAGTGCTAATGTGAAAGTTTTAATTGGGAAATCCTGTGCATGTTAAATTAATCTTAAGTACTTTTATCTAGAATGCCTGCTTCCTTTCCACAGTGCTTTGTTTTTTTAACTACCTCACATTCTTTTACATCATATTAAAAAACTTGAAATAGACAAACAATGCTTTTTACCTTAGCGTTTGCGGGAAATGCTTTAAAAAGCTGGTTTCTGAAGCCTCCTAAATCCTAAAGTACAGAGATTCCTGAGTGCTATGTGAGCTGAATGGTAGCAGTACTATAGTATATTGACAGACAGTTTGTATCTATGGAGAGAATGCAGGGCAAAGGTTTCATCCTAACCACAACTTATGTTTCATGGATAAGCGTGTTATGCATTAAGAAATTCTGAGAACAACTGGGATTTGCAGTTTGAAAGAAAAGCAGATAGTAACTCAGCTAAACATTTAGGTTGAGATTTCCAAAGTGGCCCTGGGGATTTTAGATACTGGAATCTCAGGCTGCTTATAAAATCGTCAGTCCTTAGACCCGTTTTCTTTTCTAGAACAGGCTTGTACTGCCTTTAATTTGACCACATCCTACACACATGTCTTGATACATGGTAGAAGGGGCAGCAAAGGGAGAAACTGAAGTTGCAACTCTGCCAGAGAATAAATTATACTCCAATTCTTGTCTTATGTGCACGGTTCAGGTTTTGTCTGCATACTTCTGTGGTTATTGGTGCTTTTAAAGCCTTGATCTTTCTCAGGGGCACTGTACACACCATTTGGCTGTCTCTTTTTGTCATCTTCCCCAGCATTTTTTCAGAGAGCGAGCTTTGGGCACAGCACTGTGTGAATGTAATTTCCAGATTTACCAGCCTGGCTGAACTCAAACACAGAAATCCTTGTGATTGTTCTACATTACCCTGTGTAGACATTGCTGAAAACTTGAGAGTAGTCTATGAAATAGATAAAGGTAGACAGCTGGCCATGCCTTTAACATACGTATTTTAGACTTTGTTATTAAATGGGATTATTTATTAAGGAATAGCCTGGTTGTTTTTTAAATGTCTGGAAAAAGATGTGGCCAAAGAAGTTAAATGATAAAGATCAGTCACAGAGCAACAGGCCATTAAAGGACGGAACTAACCTATCATGATACAGAGTTTGTGAGTATGTTTGTAGGTAACATCACTTCTGCAGATGCTGAACTAACATTAATAGGATTTAACACACCCTGAAGTCCTTCTTCTCAGGGCTGATCTCACTCCCAGCCATGTGGCTTTCAGTCAGTTCTGAAGACAGGCAGAGTTTGCTCACCTCTGTTTAGGAAATGAGCAGAAGCAGATGATATCTTTAAGCATTGCACTGTGTAAGTGTACTTAGCAAAGGATGCCACTAGGTGATAGCTTTTCAAGGTGTAGATGCCAGAAACTAAACTATTCTCAGTGATCTCATTTCACATAACACATGCAACATGATCATTTTAGCTATTGTTGATCTGTGTTGAGCAGTTAATCTAAAAATTAAAGGCTCTGTATTCTCTTATTATTACTAATTCTGTGACCCATGCAGTCCCCTTGCTTGTTTCATTGACAGAACATTAATAACTAGTCATGGTAAAGTATTATTTCATTTCATTTGTGAGTCAGTTGAATAGCTCCAGTATATCGACATTTTTAGTCCACTTAATTAAACCCAAAAGTACAAAAGCAATTAATTGCAGCAATCAATAAATATTAAATGCAAAGTATTGAACACAAACTCATGATTCCATGGTACATTGTAATAAAAGATTTTTTTTTAATGATAAAAGCTGGGCTACACTTGCTTTCTCTGACGGCATAATTTGCTAAGAATTTAATAACACAAACGGGATAGAATTTCCTCTTTTGGACTATTGCTAGAACTTCATCTGGAACAGTTCATAAAACATACATGAGATTTACAGTATTAAGTAGTCATGTAAATAAATACATTATACATAGAGCAGCCAAGAAATGGTGTGAGGTAAAAGTCCGTTGGTAGCTATTGAGGTAAATAAGCTATGCAAGCAACGTGTTCTAATTGCACAGTACTCTAAAAGAAAATATTCCTTAAAGAATCAGAATGGCTGCAATTAGAAGCAATGGAAAATGTCTTTTAATATTTTTTGTATTCAACTGTTAAATTAATCACTTGCCTGTATGCTGTTTCAGGATATCAGATAATGAAAAGTAGTTTAGCTTTTCAGATTAATGTACTACCCAATTTTTTAATTTCATTCTCCTAAATCTTACTTCCCTAGACATCAAGTTGGATTTTCAGTTGTCTCTATATCTACTGTTTAACCTTATATAGTTATTTTAATAATGGGTCCTGCTGAATATTAAAAAAGGTGGTTCTTCTTTCATTACTAGTTTGTCATGAGTTGAATTAATCACAGTTGAACAACTTTTTAAAACTATGCCTCAAGAGTTTTCAAACCATTAAATATTTTTCTATTATAAGGACTCAGAATTGTTCACTGCAGAGAATAAAGTACCACTTTTGCATACATTACACAAACATTTTGTGCTTCGTGAATCTACAATAAATTTTCTTGCTGATTACTCATGTAATCTAAGGATCTCCTGCTGTTTTATGGAGAGTCTTATTAATTTCATTCAAGTAGTAAAATTAGCACCTGTAGAGAACCCTTTATGATTTTTAAATTTTTATCATATATCTAAGAACCTGCTTCATTTATCATGTAACAGTTGGTTTATTTTATCTCCAAACTATTTATTGATTCTCAGGGATTTTTAATGAGGAAAACACCAATATTTAAATGAAATAAATTATCATATCAGTAATGCTGCTTATTGGTGATAGATTCAGGAATGGTCAACAGATATGGAAGCTAGATTTTTGGGGATTAACAATGAGAATTTAAATAACGCTCTTGAACCCAGAGGGTGTGCTGAGATGTTAGTGTGGAATCTCCTTCTCTGCTCACGTCAGTAGAAACTGAATGAAGTACTCATTTACTAGTGAATATGTAGAGATTTTGTCAGACGGTCAGAGCTTTATCTGGTGGGTCCTGTTATAGAAATAACATAAATGGATTGTAGAATACCAAAGACTGATGATGAATCTTAGGAAGGGAAACATCAGGATATTGAGAAAATTGGCCTTCCAGCTGAGGTGGAAGGGTACAGGAGCCACATCTTAAATTCTTCTTTCTGTCATCTATCTGCTTGATACTGTCTTTTTCTTCTCTGTATGGCTGATTCCCAGTCATGTACATTTTTAGCAAACCTCTACATACAAAGTCTTAGATAAAACGTGTTAGGGTAAGTGCTAATATTATAATTGCAGACAATAATGTTAGAATACTGAACTGAGTACAGATGAATATTGCGTTAGTGTTTACACACAGAAAATGTTTCAGGAAAATGTAATCTCATTTCCATGAACTAAATTCTATACCTATGGCTCAGAGGTATTTTTACATTTCTTCTGAAAACCACCTTTTTCCAGTTGTAGGGGTGACTTGACAACAAAAGCTGAGTATTGAGTATGCTTTGTAGAGGGAGAGATGATGTTAGGTCCTGGAATATGGGCTTCTCTCTGATGGGCTGAAGTTCTTAATCAAAAACGTATGTTCATTAGTCATTCACCTTTTTATTAGTGGATAGTCAAATCAGCTTAGAAAGGTTCTAGTCTTTTCACAAGAATAATTGCTTGCAGCTCCTTTTCAGACAGGAAGCATAAATGAGTGAAGTGGTTTTCTAATGCTCATATGCAAAGAGATGAAATATTTCCTATTTTTTTTTGAGGCAGTCTTGTTATATTTTGAGGCATGTGTTTCTTAAAAATTGTATTCCGTGTGGTTTCACTTGCACTTCTTGAAGTGAAAAAGATATCTTTGATTATCCCAAATGGGAGGTTAACCAGTGACATCTGTAGCACCCGGGTCAGGGTTCAGGTAACTGAGCTGCTCTGAAGTTGGGGAAATCAAAGATGGGATCTGTATGTTAGCTGCAGGGAGACTTGGTTGGGTAGTTTGGAAGACTGGAGTGGAAATTCAGTATTGTAAAACTAACAAGGAGCCTTATAGGAAGCATAACAGTGAATGATATAATTTTTACTTTCATGTTGATTTCATGTAATTTGTTTCAGGGTTCATTTTGCCATGATACCACAGTGAGAAGTGTTTCTAACACTTTCATTGTCTTGATTTTTTTTGTTTGTTTATGTCTATCTATTTGATAGCATAGTTTGATGTATTCTTTACCCAACTGAGTGGTGCGCCCATTCTAAAAGCAGTTTCCAAAGCTGTGATTATAGATGATCCAGGTATGCTGCATGTGTTAAATTGTTTAGTAAGTGTTAAAAACTGTTCAAACAAAACTCTTTCTCTCAAATAAGAGAACAGTTATTGTATTTTTTTTTCTGAAAGAATATTTTGAAATATGAGAACTGCTTTCGTTTTTCCCTTATATTCTTGAATACCAAAATTAATTTTACAATCTGAGCTCAGGGTGTTTCAGTTTTAGAGTATGAGCTGTTCTGTGTTCTCAAATATGAGTTTAAACTCAGGTATGACACCCTCCGTATCTCTTCACTGTAACTCTAGTAGGCCCTTGGGTAGGTCACAGCCTTGTAAAAGGGATCTGAAAGATTTGTCATGATGCCTTGATTCTCTGGTGTCTTGGGATGTTCTTAATTGCTTTTGATGATAATCAGTGTCCTGTATACCCTGATAACTATGGTGGAAATAATTATTTAGCAGAGTTTAAACTCTTGCAGATAATTAATACTCCTTTTTGTTATTATAGAATTAATTGCTGCTTCAGTTTCAAATCAATCTGTGTAGTATAATGACCCACAGGTTTTTGAAACTGCAAAAAAAAAAAGTTAGGAAAATCATGCACTTTATGAACTTTTTATCACTTAAAATAATTATGGCCTAAATTAATAATGAAAGGCATTGATTAGTGTAATTGGTTTATTGTAGAAGGAAAACCTTTTCAAAGAAACAGATCTTTGAAACATATACGGGAGAAATATATTTCACTTAGTTTCTATATCTCTATCTCTGCTGATAAACCTAATGTGTATGATGTTGTGTTCTGCAAAAGTGATCGACTGAAGTTTGTAATACCGTGTCACTGCCTTAGTAATTTCAATTTGAGAAAGTATTTTACATTGTTCTTGTTCAAAATGTTTTTGCTCTAATGGATTGTACTCATGCCTATTTTTTCAGATATTTTCCCTTCTCTAAGGTGTAGTAACAATCCTACAATATATGAATAACAAAGGCCCAAAGAAAACTAATAATGCTTATTTTAATTTAGTTATTTGTCCATCTACAGTATAATAATAACAGTCTCTTAACACATGTGTATTATGGAGTGGTCATTTATTTTAAATCTTAACAATTCTGGATATCGTGAAAAAAATGTTGTGGCCTTGCCACCAAGTATAAAAATAACAGGACTTATTTGTACAGAAATTTTGTGTAGACATTGAAGTTATTTGTAGAGAAATTTTCAAGAAAGGGACCTAACAGATTTTGTATATATTAGGTGAATTGACACTGGAAGTCTAATTAAAAAAAAAAACATCAAACCATTAAATAATGGCATATTTTCTTTCATCACCAGAGTACACTCTTCTCATTTTAACTAATAAGAATATTTTAAAATCCTATATTTAGCCAACATCTAATTTTAGGGAGTATAATGACCTTGGATAACTGTTATACTTTTTTAGCAGTGTATCAAAGAAACTCAGTAGAAAATTTGAAACAATTACCACATTTTGCTTACTGTCACTGTGTCATAGTAAATTTTACTCATCTTTGAGCAAGCATTTAAAAAAAAAGGGACAGTAAAATCATGACAAAATTTCCAAATATATTAGAATTTATATGCTGTCTTCTCTTTCCAGAAAGAATCACAGTTTTTTTCATTCATTATTTTCCTCTGATTTTATGCCTACCATCATAAATCCATAAATGTAACCCTGTCAGGTAGATGCTAAAATGTTATGCCTGCTCTTGAGAATCCTAAATGTCTGTTGGGTATGTGGCACTGACGGTAAATATGTGTGTCACTCGAAATAAACCTACCATTCCCAAGCCCACATCCCATCAAATAAAATTAAGACCAATATTATTAACTAGACAGGGTTACACAAAAAAAACCCCACCTACATATGAGTAGGTTGGGGGGACACAAGAGGCTGTGAGGAAACACAACTGTCCCAGCTGACCCCAAATAACCAAAGGATGTTGTGATCAGCAATAAAAGCTGGCGGAAAGGAGCATTCAGGGTTACAGTATTTGTCTTCCCATGTAACCATCACCTGTTATGGAGCCCTTCTTTCCTGGAAGTGGCTAAACATCTGCCTGCCGATTGGAAGCAGTGAAAGAATCTCATTTTAATCACTCTTGCTGTTCTATCCCCCAGCCCATGGGGGTATGAGTGAGCAGATCTGGGGGGCCTGGCCCAACAGAAGCTAATCCTTTTTAAATGAGGTTAACTTGCAACAATAATGAACTAAAAGCTGAATCCACTTTTGTTATGTTTGACTGTGACTTTTATTGCAATTTTCAACACCTTTGCAAATAGAGAGAAGAGATGTAGCCCTCACTTGCAATTTTTGAGTTCTTAAATGGAGCCTAGAGATACAAGTTGCCTGTAATGCCAGGTGTGGAATGATTTATGTATTTACTTCTCTAGAATGATTTCTGATTATTTAATTAGTGCTGAATATATTCAAGAAATATTGTATTCCTAAAGTATTGGTTTCCTATAGACAAATAGTGATTTAAAAAAAAAAAATCATCAATTCAGTTGAAAGTTTACTGTAGATTGTTTGGGAAGGAATTTACTTAACTATTAAAAACACAGTAGAAAATGTACTTGTTCTCACACTGAAAAAGTGGGTTTTTTCTTCTTTCTGAAGGACTAACAAAAAAGTGTTTTGTATTCAGATTTTTAGGAAGCCATTTTTGAAGCCAGTGAATCCCCCAATCATGAAATATCAGGGATGCCAACAAGCTGAGTGCTTTTTATTTGAAGTAAGTCTTTTGTAAATCATGCTGTGACATCATAAAAACTATTTGTGTGTATCATCTTTGGAAAAATGATGACCTATATGACTTCGTGTGTAATAAGGACACTGAGAGCTGTGCTGTGTCATTTAGAAATCATACAGAACTATTGGTGGTAAAATGCCAGGTAGTCTGGGAGTTGTTTTATACTCAGTACTGTAATGAACATTTATTAAAAAACATGACTGAAATTACTCCGACTTCTTTCGGCTTTATGAAGATCACTCCAAAATAGCAATGTAGGTCATTAGACAAATAGATTTTAAGGCAATTATTTTTAAAATTATAACAAATTGCAAATTCTGGCACAAGTTCTTTAAGGGAAGAATGGAGGATTAAATCCCTCTGTGAATTTTTTTTTTGATTGTGCAGTGAAATACAGGAATTAATGTTTGGTAGCAAAAATCTTTGGTAGTGAAGAAAGATTTTTGAAATCACACATGCTACAAAAAAGAAACAAACTGATGTCACAAAAGCTGTGTGTACAAATATTAGCCTCTGGTCTCTTCTCCTCATTGGGATTACATACGCATATTCTGATATTCAGTTTCGAACAATCCAGTCCAATGATGCAGAAATGAAATTATCTTCTTCCTGAACTGAATTTTTTCTTTTAGCTTATTGAAGTAAAGGTTTAGAAATATTAACAATGCTTGATTTAAATTATATTAAGGTATTGCAATCTGAATTTAAATGGTAGCAGTTACATAATTCCTATGATATGAATCACTTTTGCCTGAGAATTAACTTATTAATTACAGCAGTTAAGTGTAATTATTCTGCCTCTTAAGGTACCTTATTGCTTTTTAACAATAAGACAAATTTTGCCAAAGGTAATTATCATAACAATAATTTAGTGCACACTTTTGATCTTGTTAGGAATACAATATAATCTTCATGAAAAGATCTTTTCCATGTTAATCAGTCATTCACTGAGCTGTCTTTCATGTTTCTTACTCCTCTGAGAAGTGGATTGAAGCTTGTTAACTGGAGAAGCAGTGAATGATAGCAGAGAATGTATTGCTCTGTTTCTGGGTCTGATTTTGGCCAAATACTGAAATTCTTGCAAAAGCTGAATTCAATTTCTTCCCAGTATTACCAATATTGCAGCTTTTAATAATTCACTTTAAACCCCCTTCGTTTTCCCATTCCCAAACTACTCAGAAGTATAAATTCGTTTCTGAATTAGTGTATCACCAGCTATTACCAAAAAAGAAGAGACTTCAGCTTTTTCCATTGTCTTTTCTCTCTCTTTTTTTTTTTTTTTTTAATCTGAGTGTGTTGAATTTATATACTTTCTTGCATCTGGGCATAATTTCATTTAAAAATTGGCAAACCACTATCTATTTTTTAAAAATCAAGTTTTTGGTAAAGTACATCTAGCAAGCGTGTTTTTTATTAGAAGCTTAGACTTTGATCTTATTTTATTTTCTTTGTAGCAAAGATAAGTTTATTAGTGATTTGATATTCTCTCATAAACAATATCCTTTCCTTTACATCTGTGTTCAGGTGAGATAAAAATGAAGCAAGCCTCTTTGTGAAAGAGACACTCTAAACCAATGGGGATGGATATCACTGAACCCTTAAGAATAAGTTTATTAAAGTAAATTTTTGTTTATTGCTTATGACCATGGAGATGTTTCTCTACAGGTGTAAGACTGACAATGAAGAAAAATTAAACTAGTGGAACAAAACTGTTAATACTTTTACAGAGCTCCTGAATAATTGTTAAATTGTTTAAAATAAATGTTGTATCTATAATATGACACATGATTACCTGCTAACCCCCCAAATTATTCCTCTCTTTTGTAGTGAGATCTTTGTCTACTGTAAAAAGGTAATAAGGACAAGGCAGGTTTTAAATTTATGATCCAAATTTGTATAACTAGCAGTCTAGCCTGTTTAGTGCTCTATGTGTCAAATTTGACTGATAGCATTTGACAGCCATAACAAGTGCTTAAATTTATAAAAAGTATGCTTTTTCTTAAAAGGTATCATGGGATTTTGAAATAAGGGCTTTTATCTGTATTAATTCCTAGGTGTTAAAAAATGTGGATGGAAAACCGGTGTGGCACATGAGAGGAAGAACTCTCTTCAAGGCCACCTGCTTCCCATAGCATAGTAAATGCTATCAATGTTTACAGATGTAATAAATATCAGCTGACCATGTAATACAAAGTATTGATATTCAGTATCTCTTCTTCTATTTTGCATTTTAGTCTTTCTATTCATGCTTGAACAAAATCATTTGAAAGGCTGTAGCTTAGTTAGCTTTTCTGAGATGTAATATGGATTACAGCCCCCATCAAATCAGATTTGCCCACCCTCTCCTAAATGATTCTCAAAATCTGATCATGCTCACTTTTTGGAAATAAAAAAGTTTTAGGAAAGCAAATGAATGTACTCAAGGTAAACACACAAACACTACATATTAGTTCCACTTGCACTTCTCTGTTTTTAAATCCTTTGCTCTATGGCGATACTGGATTATTATGGGGTACCATTCGGCTCAGGTCAGTGATTGCCCTGGTTAGCAGTCCAGCTCAAGCACACCAATGCCCTTTTCAGTAGGAGTGGAGAGGATGAGGTGATAGGCACCCTTATCTTATCGCAGCTGATAATAGGCATACTGTTGGATGCATACATTGATCCTTAGTTCAGACTATGAGAGGAAAGATTGTTTTCAATACTGTGCAGCACTGACTGTATTTAGAACACAGCTATAATACTAAAAAGTCAAACAAAGTGATTCTCCTTTTATTTTTTTAAAGGAAAAAGATGCTAGGTTCACAGCCTACATGCTTTTGAAGGTCAAGGGTATTCTACCGGGGCAGCAAAGTTGTCATTATGTGAAAGTTCAAATCTGAATACCTTCATTAAAAACACCAGTAGGAGTGTGCTGCATTATGCCAGTGATTCTGTCATGTCTTCCCATTGAAACTGATGGCATGACAAAGAAAAATATCAGAAAACTAATCCAAAATGACAATGAAAAAAATCTTACTGAAACAAACAGAAGCTTTATTTATTTGTTTTTATTTTTTTGTTTGTCTTTAATTAAGCCTGGGATTTCATCCCTTTCACTGACTGGGGACATAGCACAGACAGTACTGCTTGAGTAGGAAGGAAAATCAGAACTGTGATTGGGTTAAAAGCAGTGTTAAACTTCTGCATTCTTTCTTGTATTTTTAAGAGAAGATATTAAAATACTAAATAGCTGTCTTCGCTGAGGAAAAGGTGACTGGCTGCCAATCAGTTTAAGATATTCCATGTACATATTCATATTATTAGGAGGACTCCTTGAGCAAGATAAAATATATCCTGAATAGTTCTACGAACTATAATAATATTCAGTGGCATGGGATTGTCAGCAGATTTAGGGGGAGGAATGGAGGAAGGTTCAAAAGAGATGGATGAAGAATTAGAACACAATGATTAGCATGCCATGCTTGATGAGTTTAGTGTCTCCTAACAGTAGAATCTGAGCAAATTCTGCATTGTTACTGCAGCAAACATTAGCATAGCTCTGTTGCTCTACATAGCAAGTAACGTGTCAGGAATCGAGTTGAAACATCATACATTTTTAAATTTAAAAGGATCAATATTATTCAACACAAATATATAGAAACTGAGAGAGCTCTGCAGAGGAAGTAAAAGAAAAATCCTTGTTCTAACTTAAGGTGGGCAGCCACTTCTAGAAATAACAGGGTGTGATAATGCTGCACGGATTGCTTTTTATTTTTGAGAGTTGTTTCTCAAATGAAGAAAAGTCATTGCTGCATTAAAGAAGAAATTATGAGTATACTTGCAGGGTGATAAACAGAATAGAAAATGTGTTTGTGTCACCTTTATATCTGTTCTTAAGAATCAGACTCTTGCTTTAATACATACTGATATCTCAGTCTGACATCATCTCTGAGATATGTACAGTCTTTTACATAGTACACACTAAGGCTAGATAAAACCCAGACTTTTTACTGGGGCAAGACTTTTATGAAAACTTGAAAGCTCTGTCTTGGTGCAATGTGGAATGAAGAAAACTATTTGAAATCTAGAACGTTAATAGCCCAATAATATTATTTCCTATCCATCTTTATTTCTGAATATCTTCCATACTATTCTTTTTCATTTATCTCTATGGTTTGTTCATGCCTATAAACAGAATACAGAAGATTCATTTTTAATGGTCAATTTAATAATAATTAAGACACTCAGTAATAGGATTTACTAGTAATTAGAAGTGTAAATAATTACAAATGGAAAGAGGTAAGGCTCATGAGAGCCTCCTACGTTTGATTTGGAGGGAAAAACAATTAAAAGGGTTATTAACTGCATTAAGGACATGTTAATGAAGGAGAAAACATTCCACAAAGTTTTCTTTCTTGGCTGCAGGTTGAAAATTTCAATTGTGATTTAATATCAATAATCTATTTTGAATAATGTGAAAGAACAGGGTCTTTTTCATAACATTACTCACAGACCTACATAAAAGTCATGTTCCTCTTGCTGCTGAGGTAGTTTTATTGTCTATGTGTCACCATAGCTGAGTTGTCATTTTTAAGGCAAATCTCATAACCCTTTTGTAACTCTAGCTTGACACTTAATTAGACTTGGCTTGTCTGATGAGATTGCAGCAGTAATTATGTCTGCATATCCTTTTTCACATGAAATATTTAGTTATTAGCCATTGTCAGCTACTTTGGCCTTTTGAGAAGAGGGAGCCAGCTAACAATTCTAACAGCTATTTCAAATGTCTAATTATCTAATGCATATCTAATTCAAACCTAAATGTGGACATTGGTAAACATTCTTAGATATTTTGAGAAAAGTCACCTGAAATAATTGAGAAGTCTAGCCAATTTGTAGATATCTACCATATTGCAAATATAAGCTTGACACACCATTCTAATTACAGGATGCATTTGTCTGTAGCTGGATGCTAAATGCTAAATGACAGAGATGACACAGAATGGCTTTACCCATAAGTACCAAAAACTACACTTTACATCGAGTACTGTGTTTCATACAGCATGGAATTATATCCATAGAACGCCGTATGGAACTATTGACCACAGTGAGTATTTTTAACCTGTATAATGAATATTGATTAAATACATCAAAAGTGATACTAGCTACTCCCTATCAATTAGCAAAATTTTTTTACATCATAAATTGCCTATGTATTTCTTGCTTGTTATTTTTACTTGCCTTTCATTGACTTCATAATTCTAGAAATGTTTTTTTCTATATCAGTGAACTTTTGTTTATATTTCTGCAACCATTTTTAAATCAATGAGATGGTACTCCCAGTGTGTTGTGATCAGAAGATTGAAGCTGTACATTTAAAAATTTTGTATATAACTTGTCTATTCTTCCCACGTTAAAAAGGAATACTTTGCACAGTATTAGCAAGGGGGCAATTGAATTCATAACACATAAGTTGTTGAGTACTGTATTATACTATATTTTTGTGCATTGTTGAAACACTGGCTCCCCCTGCATATACAAATTAGTTAGAAGAGACAATTTACATGATATCAGCCTTCCTAGTATGCATTGCCAAGTACTCAGAAGTCAGTTTATTACTTTTTTGAAAAGAAACTGCTGTGGAGATTACCACAGCGTTAGCCATTC
Source organism: Gallinago undulata (assembly GCA_026546715.1). Lineage (NCBI taxonomy): Eukaryota > Metazoa > Chordata > Aves > Charadriiformes > Scolopacidae > Gallinago > Gallinago undulata. The sequence goes on from JAOTQQ010000032.1 coordinate 9,535,195, forward strand.
CTTGCCTGACTATACAGATATATGACTTGATTGGATGTAGGGATGACTTAAGTCAAATGAGAGTTCTGAAAGACTCAAAATTAAGGAAATTTTAATCAGAGTTTTTGAGATGTATCTAGAATTCATATTTTTGGAAGAACATTACAGCTTTATCAATCTTCTTGCTTGTTTAGTGTTCTTCATGTTATCATGCAAGTAAAAGGAGTAGGAAATAGAGTGTAAACTGTAAGTGTATTCACATAACTTATAATTTGTACTGTAACCATATTTCTGGATGCATTTTTAGCCATGTTTGACAACAGACAGAAGAGATAAGATGGGCATTTTTAGGTCTTAATTCTCCATGTTAGCAATTTCCTGCAGTGAGAAGAAGCAAACCTGTGTCTGGAATGGGATGCGTGGTATGCACTGAGTGCAGTGTTTTAAGAGTTGGCACCCAGCCATCTTGATTTATGTAGTATCAGCTGTTAGACAAATTTATGTGACACTGAGCCAAACATTAATCATAGTTTAATTGAGTTGATTTACTGATACGAGGCAGAGAAAGAACATCTTCCATGCAACACAGGTATCTTACTATCCCAGATGTGAAGAACTGACTTTCTCTTTTTAGGAAAATAGTGAAACATACCTTAAAAGACGAAGGTATAACCGATAGCACAGATTCAAATCTAAAGCTCCAGTAACTCAATTGATAAAGGATTAATATAACCACTGCTTACTAGCAACTTCTGAACAGCAATGTTCTCCAAAGGGGAGAGCCAGAACCTAATTTGTCATTAATTTCTTCATATTAGGAGGTTTATTCATTGAGCATGTTTGGCTTACAAGACACAGAATCACTTGAGATGTCTTGAAATCCAGTGCTTTTAGCAGCTCTCCAGCCAAAATTATGAATTAAAAAATGACATTTCAGAACAGAAAATTAAAGGGTAGTAAAACTATTATCCAAGTTGTTTAAAGTGCTATACTTCATTTTTAATTTTCCCTTATTTATTTGTGCCTTCTTAAATAATTTCTGATTGGTCAGTTTCTGCATAGTTCACATAAATGATGCATACTTTAAATATTATTTGCATTACATTTTAGGAAACTTTTAAATTAATTTCAATATTTATTTGGGCTCTCATGAAGGTGCACAGTCACGTAAATATGTCATCTAGCCATATGAGTATACTGTGGCAAAGGTAGTTTACTCAGGTAGGTAGAGCAGTGTCCTATTTTGCTTTCATAGTAGTTAACTCTGCAGGCTAAAATTTAAATAAATGGATGTGAGCTACCTGGGTAGCCAGGTGTAGTATCTAATAAATGGGAATGAAGCTACTTGATTTGTTGTAAGAGGAGCACAAGGCAAAAGAAAAATAAAAAACAAAGTTTTTAAGGCACAGTAGAACAATTTCTAGTTATTCCTGTGTTTTCTTGACTCTTGTTCCTTTAGGATAGCTGAAGCAATTCAGTTTCATTGTTCCCTGAGTATCTCATGAATATTTCAGTTCCAAATGGTTGAATGTTGTTTTTATTAGTCCATTTAGATTGCAGCACAAATATATTTTCCTGCATGTGGCTGAGATTTGGAATTAGGGAATATTTGTGGCATGAAGCAATGAACAAAAAGAAATGCATACTGTACAGTTCAATACAGTTGTAACAATTGAGTGCTTTTTACAGTTCACACTTGCAGTGCTTCACAGACCTGGGACTTGACCTGCCATACCTTTTATTTTATATTTTAATATTCATTTCTTGCCAATAGTACTGTCTACTTCCATCACCCTGAAAAGTCATCAGACTGTGAGAGAAAGACTATACTCCATTTCTTTTTATCTTTCTAGTGCAGTTTTCTTGTTTCCTTTTTTAGCTGTCTTCAATTTACTGGTGGACATCCTTGAAAAAAGCAGCTCTGCTGAGCCACCAGCAAGAAACACTTGTAAAGCATGTTTCTTGTGCATGAGTTTGATTCCTTTTTTGTAATTGATTGTGTGCACACAAGTGGGGTAGTTGTCTGTGGATAAATCGTCACACAGATCAGATCCCCATCCCAAAGAGGTAATAACCTAAATTATTAACATGCCAGTTAAAAAAAAAAAGAGAAAAAAAAAAGAAGAGAGGAAGATCTAGACTGGTTAATTTATCCATATATAGTTTTTTAAGTTTTTTTTTTTTTTGTGAGTTCTTTGTCTTTGTTTGATTGGTGTTTTCTTTTATATATATTTAATTATTATCCTCCCTTATTTATTAGGTTAGGAAGGTTTGGTTCTTTTATAACTAAGGCATACAAGAGTCTTCAGACTTTCCCTCTGGCCAGGTTTCCTGAAATATATGGCATCACGTAGGCAAATTTCAGTGTGTGGTTTCTGAAGAAGCCTATTTTAAAACACTTTACATTGCTAATGAAAGTCAGGATATTACAAGGAACAAAATCCCTTATATAATACAGCCTGCTAGAATTTAGCCTGCAGCAGTTTGTTAGGTACTGGCATCCAGTCTAAATAATCAGGTTACAGAAATGAGGAGAAGATTCGTAAGGAGTGGTTTTAGCAGTGGAGATGTCAGGTAATGACAAGACCCAGAGGCCAGAAATTGATAGATACTGTTCCGGCATCCAGAGGTATCTGTCTTGCTTCTGGAATTTCTTCTGGGTCAATAGAATGTAATTAGGTTGTTGATGGATCACCTAGTTTGCTGTGTTGACCTTGATCCCCTTTGGGGTTTATATCTGATTCCAAGAAATTAGAACACCTTTGTCTGGGGCTAGGATAAGATATTTTGTGAGTCTGCCTCCCATGAGATTTATGCATGGCATTCTTCTGTGGTAAACAATTTTCACCCATCCTCCTAATCTTCTTTTTTCACCACACTATAGTCGCCCTAGGGACATATCATACTTATCCACTAAGCAGCATCTGTTGGAAAATCAGAGCTAAAATTCGCAGCATCTCTGTCACCAAGAAAAAAAATCATGCAGGTTTTAATATGTTCATGCATAAGTTAATTCTTTAGGAAAAGGGCCTTAAGCCATAGATGTAAAAAAGAACATCAATGGAATATTGTTACTGGCAATCAAATCGGATGTCTCTGAAGGGTGTCCAGGCATGTGCATTGGAAAGAACACTATTCTGTCCTCCTTTGCTGGCACAAGCAGCAGTCTGCTGATTTTCAGATAATTAAGGATTGCATGATGAAGGCAACAGGCATATTATTTGATGGAAAGGTTGAGATGAAGGTGCCAGCTAAATCTGGAAGATTCTGTAATTTGATGTGACTGCTGTCAGGAACACAAACTTGCTGAAATAAGATCTACTGGCTACCACCAGAGTAGTTGGTGAAGTGAAAAATGTACATGCAGGGCTTAGATGGGATTCCTGAAGTCACTGACTGTATATTTTCATACATCACTCCGGGGCGAAGAAGTACAGCGTTAACCTTCTGTGTACCAAAGCTGACAATTTGTATTTGATAAAATTCTAAAGCATCAGTGGCTTTAGCTGGTTTGGATCCCAACCGCCGAAACAGAAGGAAAACCTAACATCTTTCAGAAGCTTGGCTCTTGGTATCCTGTATTGATCTATCAGTGCTGTAAGTACAGCATACCTAACTGATATCTAACAGAAGACCAAAATATAATTTTGCAGGATATTCTTAGTAACTTAGCATGTTTTATGAACCTAATCATTCTCAGAGGAAATGTAGAGAGAAAATACCTGATGAGGTTTTAAATGTAATAATCAATTGTGAGCAAAATGACCTGCCCTGTACCTGCCCCATTCTCCTCCCTTTCTCTTGTGTACACGCACCTGAAAGTAGTGGAATGGGGCTGGAGGCCTATCTGACCTAGTCCCTGCTCTTCTTGATTGTACAAATCCAGCATTCAAACAATGAGGACCCTCTTCTTGCATTGTTTTGTGTCCTTTGGTTTCAAGCTGGTAGGGTAGGATAAGCTATAGAACTGACAAAGTAAGTTGATGTGGAATTTATTTGCTGAAGATGCAACTGAAGACAGCAATATTCTGTTTTATTGGTGCTGGCTTTGTTCTGTAGGTATCTTGTTTCTGATGGCTGGGCAGGATGCATCAGAGGGACCAAGACCATCCTGGAACTGTGGTTGTGTTCTGGTATCTGTTGATTGCTCCAACTCTGGCCTGGGTTTCAGCTCAATGCTTTAAATCTGATACTTTTAAGAAGTAAATGGCCTCTTCTAGCTTCATCAGTATTCAGTTCTGCAGCAGCTAGTTTATTGATGCAAGCGTTCATTGGCATCATATTTAAGGAGCAGACCCTCAGAATGGCTGAAAAAGCAACAAACTGAAACTTGCTCTGAGAAGAGCAAATGTTTCAGCATTGTAACAGGTCATTTGATACAAATTATTTTCATGTCCCATATACAATGGATTATCTACTCCTACAAACCATTTAATCTAATATATCTAATGGACTTTTTATGTCATGCATACAATGACACCTATCTATGGATTTTTACAGATGTTTATAATATATTTCAATTAAATATAACCAGAGACTTTAAAAACTCCAAACTTTGCTTTACTTTCTGAATAAGTGTACAGTAGACACACTCCTTTTATTCTGTTCTGACATGTTTGAGTTTTTATTTTATCCTGACTTGCTTTTTTGTTGGGCCAGAAAACACATTGAAGGTGCTGGATGTATGGGTAGATTTCCCATAACTGATCCGGGATTTGTCTTATGTCTTACTATGCTTTGGAGAGATTTTTACTTTGTGTCGTTTTCAATAAATTCCAGTTTTAATTGTCTTCAAAAGAAGCTTTGAACTGAGTAGGAAAAATCTGGCTTTGCTCATCAGAGTGTGAAGTAGAAACCTGCCATCTATCTGAACCTCATTATGTTGTATGATCTACTGGAGTAATACACAATTTTAGTATTTTCCCTGCTAAAAGACTTGAATGGTATATAGGCAAATTCAAAATCAGGACTGAGTTATGGTTTTTGGAGTTGAATTTCAAAGAAATACAAAGTAATTTTTTCCTGGTTGGGATAGTAAAGGTATAAAATATCTCTTATTATTAGGCATGTAGGTGATGCTGCAGACCGCAACAAGAGCCTCCATGGAGCTGCTGTCACTTCTGAGGCAACAGATGCTGCCATGGGACATTGCTGCCATGTTTGTAGCATTGGCTGTCCACACACACAGCACTCAGCAATGAAAAACAAAAGCTCTGGCAGGTTGTGACTCCCTGGTTTGAGGGAAGAGCACAAGTGGAATTTACAGTTTGCTGTCTTGCCTGTTTCTGACTTCCAACAAATCTGTGACATAACTTTCTCAAAATTACTGTTAAATGCAAGAGCTTGTGGGCTATCTGCAAGGAGTCTAGACTGGAGATTTACTTAATCCACATACCCTTTTATGTTAATACAGTAGGGAATAAAACAGTTCTTGTACCTCATTAATTGTTAAGAGCCACATTATGATTTACAGGTTCACAGTTTTTGTTACTACATGCAGCAACATTTAATTAGAAAGAAAGTTTTTAAACAAAGTAATCTAGTTTCTGTGCAATATAGTGGTGATTTATACGATTGTGGGTTTTCTGCAACTGCATGCAGGTGATTCCTTCAGCCAGGGAAGAAGGGATATGTCAGCATGCAAAGGCTACAACTACTTTAAGAAGCTATGAGGGGATGGCAAAAAAATTTGGAAGACAGACTGGAAAAATACAGTAAACTACCTATTAACTGCCTGGTTACTAATCCTCTGAGCCACATATGGCTACAGGCTTAATGAAGGCAATGAAATCTGTGCCATTCGCATCTGAGGTAATTAAAAGGATACTGCAGTTTTTCAAAACATATTAATTTTATTAATCTTAGGTATGATAATGCACAAAGAATATTTGTAAAACAAAAGTAATGGCAAATAGCATCAATAAAAATACATTAATGTCATTTCAATTAGCGCAAATATTTATTTTGTGAAGCTCCATTTTTACCCTAAAATTCATTTGCAAATGATTTACTGAAGCTAAAACTGGTATATGGGCATGTACATGTGTAAAAAAAAAAAAAAGAGAGACTCAAATATTTGTAAGATATCTGATTTACTTGTAGCTGCAAACTGGAATGTGATTCATGAATGCAGTCTTATTCACAGTTGCATAGATCAGCTGCCTACCATTAGATACTATAAAAATAATACTGTTCAGTAACTGTTCAGTATCACTTCCCTTTAAAATGGCATGCTTTACGAAAATAGGTCATTACAACAGTGTGTTTTACTTTTGTGTGTGTCTTTTTGCTTTTCTTTGCTTTTCTTTTCTCTTTCTAATACACTATTTTCTGTCCTTTAAATCAATGATATTTAGGCTGGCCTTTTATAGAATCATAGAATCATCCAGGCCAGAAGGGACCTCCAAAGGTCATCTAGTCTGAGCTCCCTGCAGTCAGCAGAGACAACCCCAAATAGACCAGGTTGCCCAGGGCCTTTTCTGTGTACTCCTCTCATAATCTATGAATCTCCTAAAATTATTAGGCATGCATATGTTTGAAGTATGCATCATTTACTCAACTGTACATGGATAACACAACTTTAATTGCAAAAAGTGCCATAACTTCTTGTTTGAAGAGGTAAAAATATTTTAGTCACAAATTCCCCTTCTAAATCTAGAAAAACATAAATTGAATTCTGTTATATTTTGAGCAAGTTCTGAGGGATGTTGCAATTCCCAAAAGGGAGTGCAGTACCACTGAGCTCGTGGGGTGTAACTTTGCTGTAACTCTACGTGGAAGATCCCTGTCCTAGGGCCGTGTCCATTTATAAATCTAAGAGGGTGCTAATTAGGTCCACACCCTAATTTACTCCTGTCATTATTGTAAAACAAGAATCCTTCTGGAACGTAGAAAAATGACTAGTGGAGGGAAAAAAAAGGAAAAAGTATCAAGGCAAAAGGCTAATACCCATAGAAAACCTGGGGGGAAAAAAAAAAAGTCTTCTAAGCATTTTAATTAGGTAAATAGCTATTAACCCTGAAGATCAAGCTTTATAGTTCATTAAACTATATCTTTTTTAAAATTGCTCTTGTTAGATTTTCCACTGAGGCAGATGAATTCAAACATGGCTGCAGGCGTAAGAAGACTTGGAATGCATGTCCATTAAACTGACAAACAGCTTGCCAGATGGAGCCAATGGAAACAACCCTTTTCCTTTCAACTGTAAATGCTGCACAGTGATTAAAATAATGAGACTGAACTGCTGCAGTGGCTGCAGCAGAGTTCTGTGATTGCATTTGAAGAAGGTTCCAATATTCGTTGTAATGTATGCTTCTGTCACTGTCTGAAGATCTTTGCATTGGGAAAAAAATTAGAAGTGGATAACCTGCATTATGAAGTTAAAATAGTCAGGTCAGTAGTAAATATCACAAACTAAGATATTTTAGTTAATATCCATATATTTGCTTCTGTGGCTGTGGAGTTTTATTACATGAAAAATTTGTGACGTAGAAAAGTGGTGCAGTATTATGAAGTATCCAGGTAGAACTGATGAAATCACAAGCCTAAAATCTCATTCAAAATTTTTCATTCATTCATTCTTAGTCTACACTTTTTTATAGGGGATCTCTTAATCTTGTCTATTTCACTGTTAGTAGTGACCTCGAAGTAGAGGTAGTTGAAAGTTTACATGGGGAAGCTTTCCCTTTCGAAATTTGTTTTCATTGAATGTAGCGAGAAATGTAAATTCTATCTAAAAAGTGGACATTTCTGTGGGAAACGTAAGTTTACTCAATGGAAGTGTCATAATATAATGTTGATATAAGGAATATGAAAACAGACTAGAGTCTTTCACTATAAGGACAATATTTTTTATGTTATTTAAATGTTTTTTCATGTTTTTACTCCATAAGTTATGTTTTAATTGCTCTCACTGCAAGTACAGCCATAAAGTGCTTTTTTTGCCTGATTTTATTTTTTAAATTCTTCATTTTTTTTGTCCTCTTTATGCATAACAGGCAAGTTCACATGATAATAAAGTTATAATCATAACCATTCTGTTTTATAGATAAGCTACATAATACCTGAGCAGCAGAAAAACATCTTTTTCTTTATAGGTCCAGATGACCTATATTTTATATTTTAGTTTTTTAAAATTTTTTTAATATATATACACACACCTTTTTTTAAAAAAAGAGGTCTTTCATTGTTGCCCTGAGAGACTAGGTAGCAATGAAGTATAGATTTATGTTCTTTGTTTGAAATATGGGGCAGCGGCAGTGGTGTAAGTCATAATACCTCTATTATGTCTATGTAGTTAAATTAGTATACAGTCACTGAAATTGAAATCAGAATTAGGTTCAGCCTACACATTACTTATTTAAATCCCTTCATGATTATTTTTAATTTCTTATCTAGACCCATCTAAAGTCAGTTATGTGACTGCTTTTTGAAACTAATGACTGGGGTTTTCTGGGCAGTGATATAATAAAATTGGTAATTGAGTACACTAAAAATATGAACAGTTACAAATGTTGTGCATTAGGGCCTAAACTGAAGAGCTGAAAGAAGCCTTCCACTATTAGAACAGTTTTATAATGTAATACTCTAACAAATGGGTTTAAATTTTCCTTGAAGAGATCTGGCATAGTCTATGGGTATTGCATAAGTCATAATAGAAATGTAATTGAACTGTGTGTGATTTAGTGGAGCTTCAATATAGGTGAGATGCTTTGTATCACGCTACCCGGTATGGAACCCGTACTGCTGGGGACAATATACACTATCCTGAGTGGTCCCACGCAGACAGAAATATAGTGGTTCTTGTCTAGATCCCTGAATTCAGAATTATAATGAGAAGTTTAGCAAAGGTATTTCTGAGTGGATTTAGCCTGCATTTTTTAATTTGGTTTGGTGATTCTGGGGGAGAGCGCCTATTACACTTAATTTAAAAATAAAGACTGGAACTAGAAGTTATTACACTCTTTGCAATGATAACTCCTCATTTATTCAGGCTCCATCTTCTGTCACTCGGGTAATGCATTTGGCTCCAAATTCAGAGTCTCAGATGACTGAGCTAGAACTCTAATAGCTGAACCTTTAACCGTGAGGCTCAAGAAGCAGTCATTTTGAAATTATATATATATTTAAATACAGTGCACCAATTTACTTCCTATGCCCCATGTCTGTATATAACAGAAAGAGTTTGAAGTCTAGCCACGGGGAAGTGATCCTGTATTTGGCACTGATGAGGCCCCACCTTGAGTACTGTGTCCAGTTTTGGGCCCCTCACTTAGAGAAGGATATTGAGCGAGCCCAGAAAAGGGCTCCAGTGGATTTAGTTTGGAGAAAAGGAGGCTGAGGGCAGACCTTATCGCTCTCTACAACTACCTGAAGGGACGTTGTAGAGAGTTGGGGGTTGGTCTCTTCTCCCAAGTAACAGGCAATAGAACAAGAGGAAATTGCACCAAGGGAGGTTTCGATTGGATATTAGGAAAACATTTTACACTGGAAGGGTTATCAAGCATTGGAACAGGCTGCCCAGGGAAGTGGTTCAGTCGCTATCCCTGGAGGTATTTAAAAGATGGGTGCTTAGTGATATGGTTTAGTGATGGTTTTTGTCAGTGTTAGGTTGATGTCCGGACTAGATGAGCTGAAAGATCCTTTGCAACTTAGGCAATTCTATGATTCTAATAATATTATTTATTGTCCTTCAAGCCTGCAACCTCCACCCTCAGCACTCTTTCTCATTCGATTTGAGCAAGATTCCACCAGCACCCCAAAGTCCTGTGACGATACACTGCACAGATTTCCATGAATTGCATGCTACTGTTGAGAAAATGGGACTTCAGGACCCAAACCAACTCTACTTCTTGCTGCACCTAACTCACATCCTCCTGTTGGATACTGCTGCTTGGCTCATTCTCTTCTACTTTGGGACATCCTTAATGCCCTTTATTGGCTTTCTGGTGGTGCTGACCATTTCCCAGGTAAGCAACGATATCCACAGTCTGTATGCATGGACTTGCATCAACTTTTATACACATAATACTATTGCAGTTTTCCAGTCCTCCATTTCCTTACTTGGTGTAGTTCTCCTTTGTTACAAGAAGACAACCTCTGTATGGCATGTGTTTATAGAAGATGTGTAAAGAAGAAATGTGGCATGTGGGGAGCTCCCACTAAACCTAGTCTAGGATTGCTTCAGCAAGATATATTCTGGGGGAATCACAGATACTTTTGATGGCAATTAGGATTTCTTACTGGTTGTCCTGCACATTTTCTAATTCTGCATGGTCTTAATAGTTTATACATTATTTATAATCTTGTTACTCTTTGAAAAGAATAATAGAGAGGTTTCTGACCATCGTAACCAGTTGGACTAGACAATTGTAGGTCCCTTCCAACTGAACTATTCTTTTTCTATTCTATAATCATGTCTTCATTACGTGTTAAAGACCTTTACTCAAGTCATGAGTGAAATTTTCATCCTTTGCAGGAAAAACAGTGAAAATTTTCCTGCTTGTGATTCCTGTAAATTGTGACCCCTACAATATGTTAAGGACCCCTTTTTCAATTACAAGAATAAGAAAAAAGAATACAGTTCCACATCTGTTACTTTTTACATCATATAATATTTGAATATTCCCAGACAGAATGCCATGAATTACAAGCTGAGTTTTAGCTATATCTGCAGTGGAGCTTTTTTGTTGCTTTGCGTAGTATCTGTAACAAACAAGCTATTGAAATGAAGAATAGGATCAGTTACACTTTTGGCAGTACTTCCAGATTTCAAAACTGTGGGAGTCAGCATCCATAAATCATTTAAGAACTGTCCAGCAAGCAAAAATGAAATTAGCAAAACTATGTTTTAAACACATTAAAGAGAAGAGTTACAAATACCATTTCAAGCATAGCAGTAAAATGGGTTCAAAATTTTCTTGGTATGAATGATTCCTTTGGTAACAGTAGTGGCTCTCAAGGATCTTTGATCTTTTCTCGCTGAACATAATTTGCTCAGTATTTCTGTCAAAGCCCTTGCTGTATAAACAGGAGAAGTTTTCTTTTCTATGGGTATTCACAATATTTTAAATTATATTTGTGAATATTTTTATCTGTTTGACTCTCTTGTTTGGGTAATGAAGTTATGAGCTTTTTTATCAGTGTCCATAGAATAATTTCAATGGATAGTTTCCCACATACCTTTGTAAGACTTCTGTATACCAGAAAGATTCTTACAAATAACACTGACTGACCTGAGTAAGCAAAGGAAGGAGTCCATAATGAAGGGAGAGAATTGAACATCTTTTGTTTTCAGTTATATTTGTATCCTCCCTTTGGCCTAAAATCTACCTGGATCCAAAATGCTACTGTATCCTGTGTAGCCTACACATTGTGCTTCCCAGTACTTTATTCAATAGTTAGTGTGAATTACCTGTTATTCAAGGGAAAAATCAAAGGAAAATGATTACAATATTTGGTGATGACAAACTATTAGTCTAGTTGGGATGCCTAATTTTAAGCTTCCTTTTGAGATTTGGACTTCCAAATAAAAATAGGCTGCATTTTGTGAAGTCCTGAGGTTAATCTGAGCTGCAATTAAACAGCAAAATCAACTTAGAAATTGATTATTTATGTGCCTCTAGGCAGTCAAGTATTGGGCTTGAGATATATAAAATGCTGGAAAGTATTACATTAATACTGCTTATAAAAGCGATAATTTTTAGTGGCCTAATTTTCAAAAAATCCCATTGAAAGTTAATGAGATATATATGGCAAAGTACCCACTTTTCATTTGGAAGAAGCTTTCTTTTTTTCAAGAAGCTCTTAAATGTCACTGAAAAGCAGTATCTCACACTTTGAGTTTAATCCAACTTCAGTGGTATATATTGTTTTTTTTGGTATATATCCTTTTTTTTCAGCTTCACAGACTAAGAACATTATATTTACTTGTATTTTCCAACTGATGAATTGAATAACGAAGTACCTACTTTTCAAGAAGTTTTTAATAACATGATGATAGAATTAAGTGGTGCACACATTTTGTATGTGTCACTCTTCCATTCAATGAAATAATAATGTATTGAGGCAAGATTGATTCATTAGAACTACATGGCATTCTTGGAACTTTTCACTCATTATGATTTCATTAGAACTGATAAATCAATGAAAATGAATAAACAGCTTCAGCTGATCTTATTTTGACCTGTTCAACTCTGAAATGTAAACTGGATGGATCACAAACCCCAAATTCACTACATAGTGAAAAATAAGTAAAATAAAAAATAAAACTAATGAATGACATCAAAAACTGAAAAATGTGTAGGTAACCTCCTAAACTCAAATGATAAATATTCCTGACAAGTTTAGTGTGACCTGTGAAGGTTAGAGTCCTAGAATTGTAGAACAGTTTGAGTTGGAAGGGACCAGGCTGTGCAGATCGTCCACCTGGTCAAACCTCACACAACTTTTCTCACTACAGCCATCTGTTACCAGCAAACAGCTCTGGTGCTATCTGCAGCCCAAGACCTAGATGGCTACATGTTTTTGTGGGAGCTCGCTCTGGCTTGCTGCATGCATTCTGCTGAGTGCATTCCGGTGGGTGGATACCACAGCCATACTGCTTCTGAGGGGGTGATGGCCACCAATTGAACTCACCTCTTGAGCTGTGGGATGACAATGCCCTTCCTGCGTTCCCTGCTGCATGCTACACCTTGTTTGTCTGTGCTGGTCTCAGTGCTTGTGCTTGCTAGTGCTCCCCAGGCTGCTTTTTATGAGTGTGGTTGCAGTTGTTCTGGCAATACCCAGGACATGCTGGCTCCTGGTGGGTCTCTCCACTGCCCTGATGTTTCCCTGCCTCAGAATAACTCGCTGTGCACCAAGATCTTCTGCTCCACTGTGGGTTGGACTGGCTCTAGAGCAGCTCACCTCGGTGACTGACTGGCTCAACCCTTGGGGAGGATATGGGACGATGTGCCAGGGAAGAGAAGACGTGTCTCTGGAACATACTGGTTTGTGAGGTCAGACATGGAGTCTGTGTACCTGGGCTTTCCTGATGCAGAGGAGCACCCAAGCGATGCTGGCACCTGTGGGACTCATCCTGTTCTTGCTGATGGTGGGTGGCAGGTGCGAGGATGCAGTGGCAGCCAACGTGGGCCGTCACACCATGAGCCGCATTGCCAAGCTGTTGTCTCCCTCTGAGTGCCGCCAACTCCAGAAGTGGCTGGCGTGGCCCAACAAGGAACTAGAAGAACAGGAGCTGGAGCAGCTCTCGGAAGAGAACAACTCCAGCCGTCATCGTCAGGACCTATATGGCCTCGTGGGATGCTTGGAGGGCCTACACAGCTGGCTGAGGACAGCAGGAGAGATGGTGACCTGGGACTGGCTGGTCCATGGCCTCCGCCAAATCGGGCGCCCTGACATCGCCCGGGAGCTGGGGAAAAACCTGAACCAGGACAGGAGCCTGGAGTTGCAGAGGAGCATGGAGGAGTACAGCCGCAGCGTGCAGCACTTCACCCACTCTCTGCTACTGGAGGGCAAGCGGCGCAGCCGGGCACGAGGGAGAAGGGCAGCAGATGGGGACCTGGGGGACCTGTGCTTTGAGAGGCGGTTGCCCCCACCGTATACCCGCAGCCTCCTAGGCTGGGTCAGCCCCTTGGTGTTTGGCATCCTGGTAGGCTTCCTCACCTCCTTCCTCTTTGCCATGGTCACCCTGTACTTCTCCTGCGGGACACTGGGCATCTGATTATAGCCACCTGCATTGCTGTTATTAAAACCTATATTTTAATCAAGAAATCGCTTGCATCAATCAGACTAGCTAGAAGTGGCATGCAAGTATTGGAGAAGAAAGTGAAGGAAAAATAACGCTAAGTGTGGCTTTAAAAGATAAGTGAAGCAGTTAACTATTTGTGTGATACTTTTTTTTTTTCCTAAATTAAATTGCCCTTAGAGAGTGCCATTTCCTGAAGGACCAATGCAGGCAGTTTCTGGCACAGAGATGGTCCTCTCAGGGAGGCTCCTAACAGTAAATGAAGATCAGTCAGGGCTCAGCAGCCACTGAGGAAGGTTGGCATACAGCATTATGACTTACTTGAACAGACAAGCAAGAAACCTTGCATGCTGTCTTGTAAAACGAATAACATAATAAATTACAGAATAGCGAATGAACGGTTAATGACTGAGAAAATTTGACTGACAAATACATGGAGCATGAGTAAGAGAGAAATGGATCTTAAAAGCATTGTATTAAGCTAAGTAAAAGAATAAGGAAAGAGTCTCTGTTACACTTCTCTGCCTACTTTTTCTCAGGAACCTCCTTTGGAAAGCAGAAGTTTCTGTTATTGTTCTGTTTTCAGTTCGGCTCCCAAGACAGGTGTTGATCTGTCTTTCCAAATACATCCTCAACATTCATGGATAAACCTGTTCGAATAGTGAAAAGGTAAAGATGAAATCCCAGCTCCACTGAACAAAACTCCTTCTGTTTTCAGTAGTATCCAGAATTTTTCTTTGTGATATGCAGCTCTGCAAATAAATTAGCATTTTGATTTCAGAATTGTAAACATAAAAGTCCAAAGATATGAACGAAAGAAGGGTCTCATATGTGTTGATTTTGTAGGTTCAGGCAGATGGAGCTCTGTTTAAGAAAAAGTTCTTTAAGAGGCCACCTGAGAACTCAGCATATCCAATACAGCATATAATTTTATTTCCCTTAAGTTTGAAGAACACTTTCAGCATTTTATCCTTTTAAGTGTTATTCATAGATGTGTACACGGGATGCCATTCACAGAAGAAATGAGGCAACCTATAACTCAGCTTATTAGGTCTGTAGCTGGTAGAAAAGGAAGATAAAAAGGAACTAAAGAAAAGAATTACAAGCAAGCAGCTCTTGGGGGGCCTGATTCCACCAATATACCTTAATGGGCTCATTGATCAACCTCATCTGGGGTCCCTCACAAGCCCAGTTCAGTCCCTGCCTGAGCCACTGTGCTAGTTTTGGTTGGGATAAAGTTAAATTTCTTCATAGTAGCTAGTATGGGACTACGTTTTGGGGTTGTGCTGAAAACAGTATTGATAACACAGGGATGTTTCAGTTACTGCTGAGCAGTGCTTACACAAAGTCAAGGCCATTTCTGCTTCTGCTCCCACCCCACCAGCGAGTAGGCTGGGGGTGCACAAGAAGTTGGGAGGGGACACAGCTGGACCCAACTGACCACAGAGATATTCCATACTATATGATGCTCAGCAATATAAAGCTGAAGGAAGAAGACAGAAGGAGGAGGATTTTATAGTGATAGAATTTGTCTTCCCAAGTACGTGTTACATGTGATGGAGCCCTGTGTTCCTGGAGACAGTTGAATAACTGCCCGTTGATGGCAACTAGTGAATGAATTCCATGTTTTGCTTTGCTTGTTTGTGTGGCTTTTGCTCTACATGTTAAACTGTCCTTATCTCAACCCATGAGTTTTCTCACTTTTCTGATCCTCTCCCCCATCCCATCCAGGGGGGAGTGAGCAAGTGGCTGTGTGGTGCTTAATTGCTGGCTAAGGTTAAACCATGACAGCCACGTTGAACCTGTGTCTGTCTCCAGCCCTGTCTACTGGATGGACCATGGACTTTGCAGTGGGGCCAGCCAGCCTCCAGGTCAGGCCGCTTGCACGTACATTGTAGCCTGTCTCTGGCCCTGACAGGAGTCTTTGGACTGACAGGATGGACTCTGGACACAAGGTGTAGCCCTCTCTCTGGCCCCATCACCAGCTGCTCTTGACAGGGCTCTCTGTGGAGAGCGTACATTGGCCTGTCTGGCGAGTCTGGGGCTGTTGATGGACCCTCTTGCCAGCACTGTGCTCTGCCTGCTGTGTTCAGACCTTGTGGGATGGTGCCCCATTGGGGAGGGTACAGCCAGCATGGAGGTTCCCCTTGGCTCCTGGCTCCCTGTCCCTAGGGGAGCAGCTGGCTTTTGCTATTCCCTGGCAGCAACGCTTGTCAGCATAGTCCTCCGTGATGGGTTCACCCTGTCACAGCCAAAACTTTCAGGCCCACCAGCTTTCCCTTTGATCTTCGCCTTTAACTGAACACATCTATCAAGTTTACAAAATTGACACACAGCTATCCGATTCATAAGCTTGAAAGAAAAAGAAATAGCTCTTTTATGAAACCACGGATGAAAACCAGAACATTCTGTCAATACAATAATAGACCCATTGCAGAACAGAGGAAAACAAAATCATATGCCATTTTCTAAAGTTAATTTTATACATAGATATTCTTTAAGTTACAGTATTACCAAAAGAAGATAGTCATAAAAAGCATGGACTTCAGCTGAGCCATAATTTCACTACAAACTATTACATTTCAGGTGTCTGTATTAAAGGGACCATGCACTGCTCTGACATCAGGAGGGAAGTTTCTACATGACCTGTTATTATGTTCCCAGGTAGGTCTTATTAGACCTAGCATTTATTAGTTACATTGGTGAGACACATGGAGATCTTCAAGCTAATCAAGACTTTATGCTATATAGTTATAGTAAATTATAGTTTCCACCAAGTGAGTTTATAAACAAAATGTGAGAAAGGGCAGCTGAGAAGGCAGAAGAAGGTCTCTGTAATAATGGAATGATTCAGTTTTGATAAACTAGCTTTTCTAGATGAATTATTTTCAAGATGGTGCAGCAGATGAAGAATTTAAAGTTAATTTGAAGGTGCATAATGATGTCGGTCTGAGGACTTTAATAAAGGTCCTCCCATTTAGAAGGACTGGAGTAGGAGTAAATATAATGGTTCTAATAAGAAAAGCCTTCCTGGGGCTGGTAAGATTTATAGAAAATACTGAAAAATAAAAAGAAAACTGCTAATTAATTTATATGAGGATTGTACAAGTAAAGAAGAATGTGAAGGCTGTTGGATTTAGTGAGACAAAGCTGGTATTCTTTTGGTGGCAGAATGAAAATCTGTCAAAAATGATGAATCAAAAAATTATCCAAATAGCAGCATGTAAATGGATCTGGCAAGACCCTGAAAGCAGCAGTGAAGATTGCATTTGCACAAGGCAAAAATGGTGGCTGGAAGAATACCGCATAATGACAAATACCGAGACAAGAGACATGACAAGTTATTGATAGGTAAGCTGTTTGGATGAAAACAGAGGGTTAAATCAAAGGTGAAGTTCAGACTGTGGCTTTAAAAGATGGGAAACACAGCAGTGGGTCTGTATAGAAAAATGCGGAAGGGAGGGCTTGGGAGGAGGAAAAAGAGCTTGTTTTTGGCTATGTTTCATTTCAATTAATGAATGTTCAAGGGAGGCATAAGACTGGTATTTTGAAAGTAAAACAAACGTGTGTGAGAGCACAGGCCAGAAAGGTGTGATTTAGAAGGCTTGGGCCTGATGATGATAGACAATCTAAAGAAATTACCTGAACAAAATAACTCTCCTTTGGTTAATAATACCCAGGCAGCCACAGAGCTAGTCTTTTCTTACTTAAAGAGAAAGGCAGGCAGCATCTGACACTTCTGCCATTGTTGATGAGTAGACCATACCTTTTCAAAGACTACAGCTTTCAGTCTCTGGTTAGTAGAAATTTTGTGCCTGTTGCTCAAATTTTGTGTATGATTCTGATGTCTCTCATTTTTTTAAGTGTGCTGAACATCTCTATTTTACAAGAAGTGTATTTTTTGTCTGTGGTTCTGCCAAGTTTGGCCTTTCTAGTATGCAGAGTTTTATCATGCTAGCATATCATTTTAATACACACATACACAAGCATATAGAAGGAGAGAGCTTCATATATGTTTAAAAAATAAACAACAAGACCAACCTCAAAACTAGTTGCAGAACTGTGAAAATACAGAATATACAACTTCAAAAATGTCAAGAAGAACCATAATGAAGTTGTTACATGAAGTCACAGGTTAAAAATGAAAGAATGCACTGGTTCTGTTATAAAACTCATGTTAATTTTGTGACTCCACTAAACTCAATATAATTATCCTCACTGACTTATGTCAGCCAGATCATTTTAAGCAGGTGTCTCACAAAATTGTAGAGAAAAATATAGACAATATTTGGTCGGTTCGGTTCATTATTTTGTAAGACTATTCAGGCTAGCATAAATTCTTTGTATTACTTTTTGTCCAAGAATACCATTTTGTAGGACACAAAGAGAAATCTAAGGTCCTAACAGATTCAGGGTCATTACTTAGGAAAGAGTGCTCAAAATCTCTCATTTTTTATCACTTTGATATTTTCTGGATTACCGCATTCAAGTTTACTCTGATTTGGTTCTGCGCTATCAGTTGTCTTGGCATATGGGGAGAGAGCAGAAAACACACACGCTGCTCTTTAGAATTCTAAATTGCTTTGCAAAGATATATTAAATATAATAATTTAACTAAGATTGCTGAGTTTGCAATAGCAACGTGGTGATTGGCAAATCAAAAAGGAGTGTTCTTTCTCTTGAAAGGGAGAGAAGACCTGCTTCAGACAGGCAGTTGTATTGATCAGGTGCAGGAATCTTAACTGGGGATGACAATGCTAGAGCAATTCACTCTGTTCTTTCTTTGTAGGGCCTGTGATTGTCTTTTATTCCTTCTTGTTACATCCTTGCATCTTTAGTATAAAAGGATTGTTTTACATATGTTGGCTACATGTTCTTTCTTCTCTTTATTGTCTCCTAAAAATATTTCTACCCTGCTCTCAAGGGTGTGTTCCCTACTTAATCCATAATTGACCATTAATGATTTATGTTTACACCCTTGGGGCTTCTGTTGTCATCCCATGCTTGTGCTCTCAAGGGCTCCTACTGCAAGAGTGATTCTTGGTGGAGATTTTCTTCAGTAATTTACTATCCTTGCTCTAATGATAGAGTCTCAACACATCACAACTGGAAATAATGCACAGGGTCAACTAACATATAGGTACCCCAGATTTTTGTAGTATGTCTTTGAGTTTACAAGTGTGAGTATTTACTACCTGTGAATTTAGTACTGCAGTAACACTAAGGTGATACCTCCCAATATTAGTTTCCTGAAAAGTCTTAGAAAGATTTTGTGGTGGTGTTGAAAATGAATCAGGCTGGTAGCTTGTCAGCCCTTGAAAGGTTAGCTAAGATGATCCCTTATTCTGTATGCATTGATTGGTATACTTACACAATCTTTATTTAGCAGTGTTTGATCAAAGAAAAGGGAATATGATTTTATGTGAACGTACTCAAGGCAGTGTATCCCAGTACCAAATGATCAGATTGAAATTCACAATTGACTTTCGAGCAGCTGTAAGCAGTTGTTCCACTTGTGATTTGTTGACAGTCATCAGATCTTTGATTGACCCTTAATACTCTTGATGCTTTTTTACTTTCTTGTTTACTTATTTGCTTTATCATACAGGGATAACTTTAAGGTAGAAATATTCTCAAGATAAATTTCTCTTAAGAGAAAGAAACCAGATACCAAAATGAGAATTAAATTGTGCATTTGGGATACTTCAGTTTGGTGTGTAACTAGATGTTTAAAAAACACTAAAACTAATAATCCAGATATCATAACAAATGCATGTTTGCCTCTGTCACTGGCAGGAGTTTGATTTCATGTGCTTTCTTCTGAGGAAAAGTTTAGAGAGTTCTATCAATTATTGATAAATATTTAATAATACTTATTTACGAGTATGATTACAAAAGGGGAATAATGGATCCAAAGATGAAGACCATAACTATTTAATAATTTTAGGTGTATTCAACAGAGAAAGAAACAAAACAACCCAAAATCCAGCCCTGAGAACAGACAGGTCTATTACCATGACTCAATATTGCCAAAATTTAGAGGCATGTACTGTAAATACAAGACTCATGAGACAGGAAGTACTGACTAAAAATTACTTTGGTGTATCATAAAAACAAACAAAATGCATGCTATTAAAAAGAATGAAGATTTCAAAAGACAAAGGTTAGTAATTAAAGTTGAATGTTTGCCGTGTAACCAGTATATAGAATCAGTATCTAATCAAAGTTTATTTCTGGATATATATTTTGGAAGTGCCTAATTTGGGTTTATGGAAAATGTGATCTTCAAATAATCAATTGGGTATTAAACTGTGATTCAGTTCTTCCCTAATTACCAAAAGCTAGACTTTGCCATGTAAATGAAGTAAATGTAAATGACTTTCAATGTAGTATTTTATCTGCAAAATATTTAGTTCACAGATCAATGATTACAGTTGTGCTTGATATCTTGAGAAATGTCTCTGTGCTTTATAAGCTACAAACACAGTTCTACCAGCCCTACTGAAATATGCAGTACTTCAGAGAGATCCCTTCGTTGGCTTAGCAAACATGAGCACATCTGTATTCAATGAGAGATATAGTAATATAATGGGAAGGGTAGGAAAGGGATAGAGATTTTTCTGAGTAACAGAAAATTTCTGTACAATATAGAAGGCTTCTGTTTGTATTGTGGAATGTGGAACAAATGGTAAAGTGATGTTACGCTCATCTATAGCAGAGGAAAGAGGGAAGGTCCAATGAATGTTTTCTTTATATATCTTATTACAACTTTATATATTATCTATATAAAATATATTACTTTCACTATCTATATAAAATATATATACCAGAACTATATTTATGTAATTAAAATATATTATTATAGTATTAATTATACTATAATATGGTAAATAACCCATTCTTATATAATTTCTTTTTATATATCGCATATAATAAATATAGTATATATGTATATATCTCTATATAGATAACTATCAATCATATCTGTATATACAACATAATTCATTATAGGATATGATAATGCAATTTTCCCCTCATAGAATACACATAAGAGTTGTCTAATACTATAACTGCCTATACTATAATTGCATTTTTAGTTTAGAACCCTGTGGCTCTAATTTGGCTGATGACTGGATGATCAAGATTCCCACTAGGAATTGTCTGACATGGTTTTACCAATTCAGCATAGAAACCAGATAGCTCTGCACCTGTGTAGATGGTTTCAGTCTTTCTTTCTAGATAAAGGGACATTTACCTAAAATGGACATGCCAGAACTGCATGATGTTTAAGCCGTAGCTGTTCATATTCTGTCTTGTTCTTGTGGCTAAGTGACTAGAGAATTGTTGGTAATTCCTTACACATAGATAACTGTATTTTACTTCAAGACAAAAAAAAAACGCAAAACATGCTGTAAAATTATTAGATTTCTTATTTATAATATTTTCTTATTTTCTGTTTTTCCATACTGCAGTCTATGACAACTCCATAAACCTGTGATTAATCCTTTACATATAGTTTACATGAAGTTTTTGTTTTAGTCTTTATTAAAATTGATGCATAGTCTACAGTATAATAAAACAATATGGAGATTTATTTTAAATCAATGGTGCCTTAGGCCAATTTAATCGACCCAGTAATAACATTTAAATTGACCCAGATAATCTGATCTACATGCAGCAGTGCTGTGCTCTGCAATGGAATTATCATTACGTTTTACACAGTAGCAGCAAAGATGATGACATTAGGAAACTGACCATTAAATAGAGCCCATCTGCAGCGGACTGCAAATAGGTTTTACTGGTCATAATAAAAATTACATGTATAATGTTTGATAGCTGCATAAGGTGAAATGGCCATTAAACTTTTCCAATGCTTTATACTGGGCTCATCAGTACAAAGAGCTTCCTTTCATCAGTGTCATGATCATGCATCGCATGGTCTATAAAATTCCTAAGTTTTGGAGAGAAACTGTTTCTGTCAGACACATTTTGTGTCATTCTCCATGTCTCATATCACTGAAGTAAAAAGAATTAGCCACTGAGCTGCTTAGTTAATAATATTTTTAAAATCCAGAATCTCAGTCCTGAGAATCATTTTGCTGTTGGCAGATGTCCTTTACAGGTAATAAAATAAATTCTTAAGAATCTGGGGGGAGATAGATATCTATAAATATATATAAATATTCATACATATATCAATGTAATATTTAAATTATATTACTGTAACTATGTCGTGCATATCTTATATAGAATATGTAAATGTAGAGTTGCGATTACTAAATAATCCAACATTCCTTCTCTTTTCCCTACCCTGAAAAATGCATTGATCGTGGAATAAAAAACCAAAGTAGCTCTTTTCTTTACCTACCTCCTGTTCCCCCTTAGCCCTATCACAGTGTTAAAAGGAAATGAACTTTTCTGAAGTGAAAGAATAGAATGGCTTTGTTGGTTTTAGACATAGATAGTAGATTCATGAAAGCTGAAAAATATTATTTTTATTATACACTTAAATTTAAGTAGCTTTGCTAATGGTATTTATTGCTTAGTTTTATGAATGGAAGAATTCATATATCAAATGATTCAGAAGAAATAAACGAAACCCTTTTACTTTAAAAATTGTGCTTTATTCCATATTAGTTGATAGTAATGCTTTTATTAATTATCTGCTTTTATTTACTACACTTGTAATGATGGCTGAGGCAACTATTCTTGAGACTAATCTTGTTCCAAAAAACACGTAGTAACAAGTTCTTATACATGTAAGACATTCAAAAGTATAACTGTTTGGGGGTAAGGATGCTAATGGACAGTGCAGTCTTGAGATGTGAAGCATGATCAAGATTGATGTAGTGACCAACACTGTAAAAGACATTAGTGACGTTGTTGAAGACTGAGCCACATTTTATACTCAAGGGACAATAACCTACTGTGTACTGTACGCCAAAGCATCAGATTTGCTATTTGGGATGTGTAGACAAATTGACGTGCCTCTGAATTCAGTAGGGCTCTATCTGTGCATGAAAAGTTTAAGGCAGAAGAAAAAGCACTCTCCTGAAAGGATAAGAGAATAAGTCCATTCAGGTGCTGCTCTGTTAATACATTACAGTAAAAAAATATTTTTTATCTGTTACATTTTGTTATGTTTTCCACCTTTATACATGCTTAGAACATTAATTTCAGTATTTTCATTCATACTGTAACTCCTGTGCATGTTATACCTTATCCAAATCTAAATTTCCAGGAAAGAATAACAACTGTCACTTTTCCTTTTGTACCCTGCTACAATAATTTCCTCCATGTACACATGAAGACAGTAATATGTTGCTCAGTTCCTCATTGGCATAGTGTACTTAAAATCTTAATTAAGTTTGAGTTCTTATTTGTGCAAAGGACTTTACAGCATTTCATTGTTTCAGGGCTGTTTTAATACTTACAGAACCTTCTCTTGGTCCTTTCTACCTATCATCAAACTCTTTGTAGGTATGAAATTGCTTGGTTTGGATGCTTGTCTGTGAGAGACAGCACAGAAATCCTGTCTGCCAGCCATTCTCTGCAATATACTGGAAAAAGTAAAGCCAAATAAAGTGTTGAAGCCCATGTTTCTACGTGAGTAACCAGTAGCTCTTTTGCATGGCTTTTTGAAGCTATAGTCACAATGTCAGACCAATATCAGGCACGGTGTTGCTTCTGCTTGTCTCTAGAAGTGCACTGTTGTTGTAAACCAGTAATATGTGAGACATGGTTTCCTGGAACAGTGTGTGAAGCTGTATCTGAAAGCTGAAGAGTTTAGTTAAGACACAGTCATCCTTGAGCTGGACAAGGAGCAAAAGACGACAGTAACTTCTGTACCATGTTCTGGGGTAGATCTAGGGTACCGCAGAGTGTACTTAAAAGGCTGTTTTAAATGCACATCCCTTCTTGTCCAAGGAGTGGAACTGATTAAGCTTTTCCCAGGTTTAGCCTCCCTAGAATCCCCGCGCAGCCATACAGCTCTAAATTGCCTTATATTAAATTGTGTTCGTGTGCTATCCTCCATGCCACATTAGTGGAACCTCCAACAGCTAGAGGATAAGATGTGGCTTTATGATAGGTGGGCTCTGGGAAGGCTGAGAATGGCAGTGGTCTGTGCACAAATTCAAATCTGTCTCTGTTCATAGAAAAAATATTTTCTTTCAATCCTTATTCTTCACATGATGATTGCTACAAGTAACTTCCTTCTGCTGAGGATTGCTATTCATATGAATATTGAATTTCATACTTGCAGGTATCTCTAAGATGCATTTTCCTCATGTGATCTAAAGTGTCCATTCTCCTTTGAAAGTTTTGGATGTGCACTTATTAATTACTGTCTCACACTAGTTCCTATATTCTCACCCAAAGCAAGGCAGTTTTGCTTCATTGACTAGTAGTTATCCAGTGTGCAAGATTGAGCAGGCCTTAGCTCTGAGAGCAGGAGGCTCTTTCTAATCCTGTGACTGCCAGTCTTCATCCACGATTTCAAGCAAGTCCTGCAACTCCTCAATAGCACAATTTTTCCATCTGTAAAATCAGGGAAATTGGATAGCAGATGACCTGATGCAAGCGTTCTGAGAATTTGATAATGTTTTTATCATGCTCTAAGATTGTCTCACTTCAGATTATGTTTCCAGATAAGACTTCAAATTTTTCCCACAAGAAAAAGCAGGGAGGTAAAACAGCAGATTATAGTCCCTAAAAATACACTTGGACCTCTTCAAGTTTTATATGAACTTAATTCCACTTGATTTTGAGCAAGTATATTGATTCTATCAATGCCAATAGCATATTTGAACTGATGAAAATTCACAATGAACTTCTAATAGTAAGTGAAGCTGTGGAACTGGGATCAGATTTACAGCAGACTCAAGATTTCTAGCTTTCTGGAGGAGCTTGACCAGAAAAAAAATATTTTTATAATAGTTCATCTCCCCCAGCTTCTGATAAAGCTGTTGGCAAAGGTAACGGGTTCTTCCAGAATGCCTTTACAGTATAATTCAAGAGAAGTCAGTACATCTTCATTGTGTTGATTTTGCATTGTAGATTTCAAGTCTTTAGCTGCAAGGATTGTAAATAGTTCAGAGAAATATATTCAAGTTATCCCTAAAAAATTCTTTTAGCTTCCAGGTCCTGCTGAATTGCACACTCCCTGGGATTCCTGGCCTCATAAAGGAGGACCTTCCCACTGTAGGATGCAAGTTCTTTTACTTACACCTTCTGCTGCTTTCAAGGACAGTCTTTGTCCTGAATAATTTGAAGTGGGAATTTGTTCAGCAAGATAACTTTGAAACCAAAACTGAACAATCAGTGTAATGGTCAGTTCAGTGGAGTTTTTGCTTTCTTTCCATTACAGATGATGAACAAGTTGAATATCTTTTGGCAGAATACATGGCTTACTCTTTCTCTTCTTCCATAATTGCAAATATCCTTCTAAAATTGGAGTGCTAACTTTGCTAAGTATTGGACACTCCTTAGGAGGCAGTATGTCACCTTTAGCTTTAAAAGTTTATGTTTTTCATTATGACAACTCAAATGCATGCTTTGTAATGCCAGTCTTCTGCTTTTAGAGGCCTTTTACTAAAGTCAGATAGGTCACTTAGAAACAACAGACATACTGTCTTCGTTGCTTGCTGTCCTCAGACACTCAGCTTGTTCGCTACAGATTTTCTAAAGAATGCTTTCAAATTGCTTCCAAGGGCTTAATGTACTCCCATTCAGAACCTTTGGGGTTTTGTTTTCCGTTTTTTTTTTCTTCCATTTTTCCCCCATACTGGAAAAACGTCCCAGCAGTTGCTAAAAGATGCAGAGACTGAAGCAAATCTGTCATTTTTTCCACAAATATTCTTTGTTTAGATTAGATATAATCTCAAATTAGTTTTAACGAGCTCATCTGATAAAACCATGCATTTTTCATTACAGTTATGCCATGGTTATACATAGAAGGTGGAACTAAAGGAAAGACGGAACATGACTAATAACATTTCAGTGATTTCTGCTTTTGATGTTTTTATGCATTAAATTTTTTAAGTCATTGTAATTTCAGTCAACTGATTAGTAGAGCATATTAATATTTTAAAGATATTTTATAATTTTATTGGCAAATAAAAATGTGTAAAGTACTGATAGGAAAGACCTATGGGCTAGGTTTATCCATTACGGGTGTTCCCGATACCCTGCAAATATGCATACTTTAGAACCATCTTTCCCGTTTGTCAGATTTCTTAGGACTCACTGCAGTCTGCTTGCTAATTAGAACCCTCCTGCCAGTTTTACTGCTCTTCAAGAAGTAACTCTTCTCCTTGCCTCTCATGTATTTTGCTCTGATCTTTAGTTCCTGTTTTCCTATTATCATTGATGAGCTTGTTGCCTGACTAACAGATAAGTGCGGTTGCAAATCACATCTCTTCTGCAGTTTGTTCTTTTGGAATACCAATCTCTGAACATGGAAAGGAGTTAAAGAGTGTTTCCTAATTGAAACAAACCATTCCAGCAACACCATTTATTTACACAAGATCCTGTAGAGAAAGCACCAGAGACACCAAAGCCCAGAGCATGTATATAATACTCATCTTAGTCACAGCTAGGGTTTTGGGGAACTTCATGGATATAAAATTAAAGTTTACTTGGATTGTGTGGTTTTGTGCTGTAGATACTTAGGGCCTTGACTGATATGGGAAGATTAACTTTATTACTGCCACTGGGACCTACAAATCATTTCTGTAGCCAAGGCAAATAATCAGCGAGACAGGTATCTTTCTCTTAAACTTGGGAGACTCAGGTCATTGCAATCCTGTTCTCTGCTCTGTCATGAACATCCAAACTGTGCTTGGGAGAAATCTAGCTGTCCTGCATTTTAAACTTTTAACTCTAGCATTGTAGCTGTGCTGGTTTAAGCGTAGATAAGGTGGAGCTTGTAGGGAGAACTGATGTCTTTCATTGTGCCAAGTGATATAGCTGAGAAAAAGAGGAGTGCTACTGGGATTTTTAAGCCCTTGCAATAACAGCAGAACAGAGAATGCTAAAGAATGACAAAAATGAACTGAGCTTTTCCTTTTTCTGGTAGGTGTGGGGAGGGAAGTTATCTCCTATTGTGGAATGGGATTCTAGAAGCTAAACAGCTGAGTCTTCTGCCTAATGATAATTTTGAATGGATGATTGTAAGCAACTTGCCTATCAGCCGTTCCCAGAGAATCCACCTGAAAAGAAATACGTTGTAGAAAATCTGGAGAGAAGCGTATCCTCACCCAGTCAGGTAAAACTCCCCAGTGCATAGAACTTTTGTATATAATCTTTTGGAGGGGGAGGATAGAGGCAGAGGAGAAGGCAGGAAGAGTGAGAAAGGGGAGGTAAAGAGTCCTAGGTCTTTTGGAAGAGGAGAAATTTCAACTGAAATTCAGATTATATGGCAAGGTACTCACTAGTTTTATTAATATTCAGAAGTGTACAGCAGGAGATTTGCAGAACTTTACATCAGTCTCCTCTCAAATAACCAACATACTTTTAGTGGTCAGTAGTTACTTTCTCTTTGACCTTTGTTTACAGCCCTCTCCCTGGTACATTTTGTTTCCTCCAAAAGAGTTTCAGGAGTTAGTCAAAATTTTGCTCTAAAAATACATCTAAATCACTTGCTTTGAAAGAGTACATGATATAGGGTAGCAATCCTTCCCGTTCTCTCACTGGCCTGAATATATTACAAAGCCAGTTACATACTTAAGAAATGTAGAGTAGAGCTGAATCTGTTTGACTTTCCAAATCTTTTAGCTGCATTTCTCTGCAATATATAACGATAATTCTTAGATTCTGGATACTGCATAACTTTGGTATTACAGTATCATAAACTCCTTTTGAAATGCAAAGAGATATTTGTACAGCCTCAGTGATGAAGCACTTCATCAAAGCATATGGAGTGACAAAATAAGAGAAATTTAAATTTTTACTTTTCCTATAGAAAGCAAGCAAACTGCCAAGAGGAATAGAAAACAAACATGACTACCTGCGGTATATCCCGTACAAGGGTAATATAAAAGGTCTGATATTTTGATATGCCTTTCTTGTGATCTGTGCCTTGATCTCAAATAATAGATCAATATACTAAAAGTAACACCCTACATTTACATATCTGACTGAATATTCATGTGACGTGCATTTAAAAGGCGTTCAGCTCCAAAGGCTTCACTATGTGTCTCTGTAAATGCTACCTAATACTTTGCATTTCTGTGAATGTTTCTGAATTAAGCAGATAACAACTACTTCCAGCTTTCTAATTTGTCATAGTAGAAGCTGTAAGAAAAGCTAGAAAAAAAATTTAAAAATCCCCAGCTACCCACATGGCCTGAAGCTATTACATAAAGCTTCCAAATCTAAACACTCTGCTAAGATCAAGCCTCTAAAAGAATAAAGGATTAGGTATTTTTTTATTATTATTATTTTATTGAATTGAGCTGTTTCTGTGTCACTCCATCTATAGTCTTTTACAAATTTTCTCTGAAGCTATTTAAAACAAGGGCAGAGTATCAAAGGTAAGCTACCACAGTTCAAACTCAGTAAAGCTGGCACTGCAGAACTAAGATGAAATCGGGGAGATCTGTATCAGAACACAGGCTACTGATATACACCGCTGTTAAGTGGAGTTTGGAAAACTTGTATAATTTTATAGATTTTAAGGTCAGAAGGGATTATTTCATCCAGTCCAACCTCCTTTATATCACAGGCCTATATGGTGTGCGCTACGTGAAGCCCAGAGATCTTAATTAGACTAAAGCACTTTGTTCCTTAGGAGACTAAGCTGTGACAGCAGCAACCATAGATACTTTGGTGTCATCAAGACATCTGTCTTGGCAGGAAATTGGTCAATTGATTTCAGCAAGGAAGTAAAGCCTGCAGAGGAAATGCTAAACTTCCAGGTTATGTTTCACTTTCTACACACTTTTATGAAGAAATTTCTTTCTGACACCAAATCTCATAGTTGGTGGTTATATGTTAAACAAAATCCCTTGATTATCCAAATAATGGGATCTGTCAGTGATCTGCCAGGTTCACATGCCTATGTTTTTTTTCTGTGGAAATTAGAGTATAGGGTTTCTAGACGACTACCCTCCATGTGTTTGATATATGGATAAGGTATGTTACCTCAACTTAGGAGACTGGAATTTCTTTTTGCTTAGTTAATTATAGCTAAAGAGACTGTAAGCATGTGAGAAGACCAGATCAGATACAACAATTGAAAAAACCTCACTGTAATAGTTTATCATTTCCAATAACCTGCTTCCAGCTTTGGCCAATTTATTGTTCTTCAGGCAGAACAAGTCCTCCATTGCACCCAGGTAAAATCTAGCATCCATATATAAAAGCTTCATCCAAGAAGATGACAGTGTTAAAACAGAACACTGACAATAATTCTTGCCTTTAATATAAAGTCACGTGTCATAGGCCTATGAGAGACAGTGTGGCAACCTTTGTCTTATTAAAATCCAAGGCTGGAAAAGATGAACATTAGGACAGTTCAAAAATTCCAAGGCCCACCCTCTGGGGTAGATATGAAGAATTTTTATTTTATCTTTCTTTTTGCAATTCCAAATGATAGCCGGCTCTCAAAAAGCTCCTAGCCAGGTTAGCTGTGAGAAGAGCAAGCCAAAGGAGTCAGCAACTGAAGCAAATACAATTCATCTTCAGCAGCTGGGGGTTGCAGGTCCATAGGGGTACAGGGAGCAGGAGGCATCAGGACTGCTAGGGCTGAATGCTAGACCCCAAAAATGTATGAGGGGGTTGTGAATTTCCTTGTAGGCTCAGTCTGTGCTGGTTTCCCTCTTAGTTGAGAAATTTTATCTTATTCCTTGTCTAATTTCAAACATTTGTTTTGTCTTCATAAACATCTCCATAACCAGATGGCTTTATCCATGTACATGTGTACCCTGTGTCATCTATTAGTTTTGTTTTCAGTACATGGAGTAATCTGACGCTCTGAAAGCATAGTATCATAAACCCTGTTTCTCACCTCTGGGAATAGCTAGGTGATCTTCCTTCAAGCTTTTCTAATATTTTTTGCAGCCTTATGAGAGTGTGGAGGAGAAGAGTGGACTGTCTAACATAGTGGTCTTTCTAAGACTTTATATTAAAGTATTCTTTCTGTGTTTTGTTTTGGGTTTTTTTTGTGTGTGTGTCTTTATACACATGACCAGAGGCATTTTTCTTTTTTCACCTGTGCTAAACATACATTTATGAAAACTTCCAAATACTCTGCCTTCTATTCACTCTAAGTTTTGCAGTGTTAGGTGTCATCTGTGTTTTTCTGGCTTTTCTTATATTACATCCATTTCAGTAGGTGATTCTGATTGCTAGAGAATGACGAGAAAGACCGTATCAAAGTTCTCTCAAGCTCATTAACCTGTGTCTGGGCCAAAATCAAATACCTTATGCTTAGGAATGGGTATAATAAGACAAATAGCAACATTTTTTTCTGGAATACTGTGCACACTTTCAGAAATTTGGAGCTTAGAGAGCAAAAGATATAATTTCTATATCTAAGTTTCCTTGCTTTTTCTTCTCTGAATTTGCCTGGTGCTTTTTGGACCTATACCACCCATAAAAATCCTGTGTTAAGAAGTTGTCTTAGTTAACTACAGGTTTTGTTAAGAATCACTTCATTTTTTTGAGTGAATTTTCTTTTTGCTAGTTTCATTTGATGCCTCTAGTTCTTAACCTGAAAGACATAGTCAGTAGTTAATCCCTCTTCACCTTCTCTTTTCCTCTCTCTTTTATACACTTCAGCTATATTCCATCCAGTCATCTGGTTAATTAATTCAAAATGACTTTAGCTTCTGGTATTTTATGCTAGTAGTTCCCCTAATTTATAGGGGATAGTCATTAGGCTGATTTGTTTGTAATTCCCTAAGATGACCTTTTTTGTAAGTTGATTATATTGGGACAGTGTTGGCAAGAGAAGGCTGTCTTTTGAATGTTTTTAATTTTCTAAGATTTGTTAAGAGGTATCATTAGTGGTTTACTAGTCTCCTAAACTACTTCGTTTAAGATGCTTGGCTAAAGTTTTTCAAGCTGTTGATTCGAAAATACTTTCTTTTAGCAGCAACTAGATCCTCCTTTCCTTTTTCCTCAGCATCACCATGATGGATGTTTGCTCTTCTGCTATTTCAGCAGTAGAACTGGAACTGTAGAAGTACCTGCTGAACATATTAATATTTCAGAAATTCTAGCAACTGCATCAAATAGTTGATCTATAAAAGCCCAAGATATTTTTTGTGTGTGTGTCTTTTGCTATGAAACTGCTTTTCAGTGAAAAGATTCAGAGCATTTCCCAAAAATCAGACCCTTTCAGTTCAAAGATCTAAAATTCAGGCATCTGAATCCCCAAGTCACCTTTACAAATGTGAGTTAGGAAAGAGACTGAAGTTTTGTGTCTCGGATCAGGAGGTACAAGATTTTAATTACAACAGAAATTGACATGTTTTTTTATTCTCACAGAAAATCATAAACTTTTTTGTTTTTCCTTACTTTCTTCAAAACTTTTCTGTAGCATAGGTGACCTACTGTGAGGGAAATATTAGCTGAAAATTTATTCTGAAAACAGATTAAATTACAGCTAAAGAGACACAGAGAAACAAGTATTTCGTTGTGAAGAAGGGACATAGAAATATACTACTTCTCTTTAGTCTCCTAAAACATGCACATACACACAAGTTTTGAACACCTGATGTAATTGCACTACATTCTACCGTAAGAAAAAAAGAAAAACCCTTCATCTATCCACAAGATTCCTTAATTGGCCTAGGAGTCCTGGATGAAGTGATTGATCTTGCGCAGCTGTTTGTAGCAATGCATGGCAAGTATGTTTACAATTGACAGAGACAGATGACACTATAATTGACAGTTTACTTTTCTTCTGTGTATTTTTTTAAGCTAGAAGATCAATTGGACATCTCCAAAGTTTGGAAGGGAAAAATAGATTTGTTTCTACTTCCAATTATTTTTATTCTGCATGGCATGCTGAAACCTGTCACAGCTAAGACCAGATTGTCCAGTTTTAATATGGTTCACTCTCTTTCATCAAAATAACTTATATTACACTTTGTCAAAATAAATGACACTGCTATGTGTCTCAGCCTATTGCAAGCCTGGAAACCTAATGTAGAGAAATACCCAAGTAACTCATTTACCTTAAATTAATCACACAAACGAAAGAGAGGACACTTTTGTGGGCAAACAAGTGTTGCCTTTTCAAGGAAGTCATTCAAAAAAGGTATCAGTATTAGGAATTTCAGAATAAAAACAGGCAGCTACCTCCAGCATTGCAATTACTGGTTTTCCAGTCAACAGTCTCAAATCACTGGATGGCAGTCTGTTTGTGCTGAATACAGAAGAGCTGAACTTAATTGTGTATGGTGCATGTGATGGTAGAATGACGGAGTGCAAACATAAAGGAATTGAGGAAGTAAGATACAAAACCTTTTCCTTAAGTAGCTGCTGCTTCTGTTTCCTTCATGTTATCCTAGAGTTCTCTAAAATGTATGCACCTTACTCATTCCCCATAAGTAGGCAATTATATGTAGTCTGACAATAACTCTTCTTCCTAGTTATCTAATTGTAACTAATACGTAGGTCCCTGTTCCAACACTGACCAGCAAATGAAGCTAAAAAGCAGAGTTAATGATTTTGTCTCTCCAGAAAAAGCATGAAGAATCTCTGATTTTTCTCTCTACATGCCCTTTTTATGCTTTTGAGGTGGGAAGATACGTGTGATGGAGAGTCTATATGGGGAAGGTAAATTATTTTGTAGATATAAACACTGATTGCATCTCTGCTTCCAAGGAATCCCTGTATTTGTATGTGCATGTGTGGGTATGCACATGTGGGGAAGAGTTGTGAGCTTGAGAGGTTAATAATAGATGGGGGATGCGTTGAGGGTTGTGTATTTAAGGCTACAGGGTCCTGACAGGAATTGACAGAAGAATAGAAGGAAATGGTGATTGATGTGGAAGGCTAACAGGAGGAGAGAAGAGACTAAAAGAAAGCTGGAAAAAAGAAGTGAATTAGATGGGAAAAGATGGCAAGAAAAGTATCAGAGTAATATAAATTTGAAGGAAAAAGCAAGATTTAAAGATAGAGAAACAAAATGTAACAAAGCAAAAAATCACATAAAAGAGAAAAAATCGAACACATGCAAAGAGACTTGGTAGTTGAAAAAATGGCTACACAGTGAAAGCTTGAGGCAAATTAGTTCCTGGTCAACATTTTAAACATTTTAAACATTACATTACTTATTAGTAAAATGGAGATAAGAAGTCTCATTTCATAGCTTGCCTGAAGCAGCAAAGAGCCCAAGGCTTAGATTATGAAGGGACATTATTTAGCAGAAATTGGGCTTCAGAAAGTACTATGATTTGTTTTATTGTGACTGAATGTAATTGTCAGGAAAGAAAGAAATATTTTTTTCTGACCTAAAAGATTGCACATCAGTAGGCACTTTTGGTACCACTGCCCTTAGATTTCGTCTGCAGAATCTCATGTTATATCAAGAAGTGCCTTTCTGGGATGTGTTGCTGAAAAGCAGAAAGCTGGGAGAAGCTCCAGCAGTTATGGATGACTGATGAAGGCCAGGGTAGAAAGAGGATTTTTTATTATTTTTTTTTAATGCTTCTGATATAATTTGTTATTCTTCACAAAGCCTGTCCAGGCAGCTTTCCAACTTTAGTTTATAAAGATAAGGACACCCTTGCAGACAGAGGACTAACTTTAGGGGTCAAAAGGTCTTAACACTTCTGAACTAATCATGGAGGCCTGGTGAATTTGAAGTCCTTCTTCCCAGCTCTGAATCCTTGCATGAATAAGGTGGGACCAAATTTCATATTGTTATGGAATGCAGCTTTTTTTCAAATCAGTCTTTTTCTGAGGGGTGGGTAGAAATTACAAATATGCATCTGTACAAATGTGACAAAACATAAGGTTTATAAGGTATCTTTAAATACACTTAAGCAAGAGAAAAAAAACTAAACAACAGATATAGGGTAACTATTACTTGACCTTCAGGGCGTGGAACATGACTTTACTTTGATAAACACTGTTCCAGGCTGTCAGCCTTCGGCATATTCAATACCAGCAGAAATCAAATTCAAATCTGGGGTAGTCCAATGCAGTTTTATCCTTCAGAGTTACTCCTTCCAACAGCTGTTCTTTTGATCTAATAGGAAAGAATGCCTCAATTAACTGGAACAGCTACAGTCCTTTGCTTTAGCCTTGTGAGTTTTTTTATACTCAGATATTTGCTTAGACTTTTTAACAAGGCAAGTGTACGTTCTTTTTCTGTGCCCATTCTCTATTTGTTTGTTTTCAATGGAAGCAGATGCACATTAGAACCACAGTTTTGGGTAGTATGCTAGCATATGCCAAATTACAGTGTTATCTCCAATGTTTTGTACATCACTCCATCAATGCAAAAATGGTTGATTGCTACCTGTTGTCTTGCCAATGACCAGAGTAATTATTACAGTAATGCATATTGCTACCTTGACGTTGTTTGGAATGGATTTTATAACCAAGTATTTTTCACCCAATAGCAAAGTAAGCTAGGTAGCTGTAAACTGCAGCCCTGAATCAATACTGTATGTAGCAACAGAGTGCAAAAAAAAAAAAAAAAAAAGAAGAAAATGCAGCCCATACACTGATAAGTGGCAATGAATATGTTGTACATAAAGAAAAAGAATAAATTAGCACTTCTCTCTTTTTCTGCCTCAGTGTCCCAGAAAACTGTATATAGATTATAGCATTACATACTACTGATTTGTTGCAGCTGCTTCTCTAGTTTTTCTATCAGTAGAGCTAGTCCAATTTTGTGCTCTATTTTCATTTCTCTTTTGTACAGCTCCAAACCCCAACATTACAGTCTTTATTAACGTTTCCATCAAGTGTCTACACTTTTCAAAAATATTATAGTAATTCCAAATTTATAATTCATCTTTAAATAAAGAAAATCAGTGTACTATGGTGATATAAAACTTCCTTTTCTTATTAAGCTATTCAGGTGTCAGTGCAATTGTTATCACTCTGCAATCATTAGAGATCATGGTTGATAAGTAAAAATATGTTATAAATGTGAATATAGTTATGGGATTTTCTTCATTTTCAGAGTAAAGATATATTATAATATGCATTAAAATTAGTTCCTCATTTTCAGCTTTCTTTTTAAAGCATTAATCTTTACCAGAAATTCTTTGGAGGCTTGGAGGTATAGGTTTGGCTGGGTCAGTGGGCACCCATATGTTCTAAGGCTTACCTCTGTGTTTAAAAACCTTCCATGTTTAAAACCTCTGGTTTTGAAAAATTTAGCTGAGAGCTTTGAGAACATCTGGGAACTTTCATCTTTCTTAGGCTTACAAGCAAAATCAGAATGAAATAAATTTTCATGCTGAAAAGCTGTATTTCAGGTACATGGAAATAGTGTTAAATTGCAGTCTAACTGCTTGGTTTAGCTTTTGTTTGGTATAAGATGAGATTGGTTTTTGTTGGCTGTCCCTAAAGTATTTAATTACAGCATTTTTAGGGATCATGATATTGTTATGCTTTGATATTTGCTAGCCAAAAAAAAGACCAGGTTAAGAAAAGCATGTAGAAATGTTTGCTTGTAACACATGAAAATAGACAACTCAGTTACTAAGGTATATCCAGGTTTACATACAAGCTGTGTGAGCAGATCCTATTTAATCTCCATATTTAAGATTAAGATTAATCTGGCACAATTATTCTGTTTCCTACCAATGGTCACAGGTGGCACTCACAAAGGAGAACCTTAGGAATATACTATTTTTTGAACAGTACCGTATTTCAAGGGTTATCTGTAAGATTTCACTTAGTTTTAAATCTTCTTGATCTGTTTTCCCTTTGTCTTTCCCCCACTACCAGTGTGTTTGAACTGTGCAGGAAAGAAGCTTGACATCTACAAGACTGGGAAAATAAAAGTCAAAGGAATGGTAGGAGTCTTGGCTTACTGTAGAAGGGAAAGAGAAAACAGAAAAAAATAGGCTTCTTTGAAGCTCTGGTTTTGTTTACAATTTGTTAACACAGTAGCAGAAATATGATTCTTGTTGTCCTTAACCTTAGTTACTATAAATTCTTCTCCTTGGAGGCTGTCTTTAGAGCAGGGGTTTCGTTCAGTGGGTGGAGTTACCTAATTCTGACTGGATTCAGTATTGACGTGATTTTTAAGGATTAACACTGGCAACATCTAGAACTTGAGCTTTAAATCTTGTTTTGATTGCACTTCAGCTTATTAAACGACCAGATAATAATGGTAGTCTAGGACTGCCACCATCAAATCCATCATTATTAGTGGTGTGTTTATGCTGGAGCTTGTTCTCGTGTTCTGGACCTATATCCTCCTTCCTGAAAATAGATGATATGCATGTAATTAACCATTACCAATCTTCCCTTTTTTAAATTTACCTTTATAATCAGGGTCAGCTGACCAAACTCTTCTAAAATTGATGCAAACTTGTGAAAATCATTCATCAGTTTTACATGGCAGGAAGTTTTATACCAGAGTAGACTTTGATACATGTTAGCACATGTTTTAAATATATAATGGAAGCCAGTAGTAATATACATCTTCTGCATCGGAGTGCTATGTTTCTTTTCCAAACCCACTAAAAAGAAGACAGCATAAAAAAATCATAGTAATTCCATTCCAATAAATGTGCTTCCTAAAATGCAAAACAATGCTATTAAACTTCACAATTTCCTTCCAAGGCTACTCTCCATAAACTTATATGCATTATGTGGTTGGACTATTCAGCTTTCTCTGTTCCTGATGCCAAAATATAGAGAAAATTAATAATTAAGAACTCATTAGTACATTTAATTTTATTGTTGGAAGTGGAAACTAACACACGGACAGGAAAATGTTAGCCTTGCTCTGGAATGGATGTGCTAGCTTGCCTTTTTAGTTCCTTCAGATGTAGCGAATGCAGCCTCAGACAATTAGATATAATTCCTTTCTCATATGTTGTTGAAGCCGGAAAAAATTGTATTTCTCAATGTGGAATTTTGGCTTAGGGTTATTTTAAATGCATTTTTTTCTCTTAATATGCATAGTTATCATTTTAGTGGAATAAGCACATTTGTTTTCTAAGGTATTCATCTTAAGTAGTCATCTACATATTACTCTATAAAAATGTATTTAAATGTAAAATGTAAAATTGTATTTAAAATAATTGCTCAATAATGAAGAAAAACGTCCATGCTTCTCTGCACTTAATAATTTTTTTTTGTGTAAATTAAAATGTCAAAAAAAAAGTATCAAATACTACAATGTGGCAGGAGAAAGCAACAAACAAAATTCTGGACATCTTAAAGCATTTGGAAATAATTTCAGTAAGTGTAGCTAGAATCACACTATGTACATTAAACAGGGACATAATATAGCTCTGTAATTGTCTTTGTCCTCTTTACTCACAACCAGAAGTAGCTTAAAGCTGTGTAACCAACCAAGTAGTTGTGTGTGATATCCTCATTTATTGTCGTTGGGGTTTTTTGTTAGTTTTTTTTTTCAATATAAAAGAATATAAACACAGAGAAGAAAATTCAGGAACTAGAATGTGGAGAACATCAAGGAGGAGATAGGCTTGTTTCAGAATGTGATGTTTGGAATTTAGTCTCCCTGTGCTAGAAAGGGTAGAAAAGCTTGCATATGCATTTTAGATGGCTATGAAAGAGTAATTTTCCATACTTTTATCCTGATTAGAGCTCTGATGTTAGATGACTTGCATAAATGGTAGTCAGTCCCTTTACAGCATTGTGAAGCACCCTCGTTCACCGAAGTCTTTGGGGAACAGAATCTGACAGATTCCAACAAAACATGAGAAGCCTTAAAAATAATCTTACACTTCAACAACAGCCATGGAGTGCCAAATAGTCAGCACCTCACAGCAGAATTGTGACAACCCTGCTTTATCTCTACTCTTAAAACATTGAGTCAGCTTTTAAATGTTTCCTCCAGTACTTGGTCTTCAGCAGGTTGGTTACATATCAATCTTTTTATTAGGTGTGTTCTAAATGCTGAGGTCAGGGTTGTGGAAATGTGTACAAGTAGAGGTTAGGGTAGTAATGATGAGACACTGAGAGTTGCTGCTGCTAGAGCCTCCCTGTTTTCCTAGCAAGGGACTGTTTCCCCATGTGCAGAAGGCAGCAGGATCATAACTCTGGATATAGCAATGGGACATGGGACAGAAAGAGACTGCCAAAGAGGAAATCCCCTTCTGCACTGAACCAGCCGGATGTGTAATATTTTCTCTATTTAGAGTAATCCCTGTGGTCTGTACTAATGAAATTATCTCCCAGGAGATCATTATCTGATGATTGCAACCCATCATGGATTGTTCTCAGTGACCTGAGTGCTGCTGGAAAATATTTTTGTAACACCTGCTACATCCCCTGTTAGAAATTTAGTTCCTCTTTTGGCCGGATGCCTTGCTATATTTTCCAGTCTGTTCCCCTCTGTTACAAAGCCAGTTTGTTTTCCCGTGTTAAAGCTGTACAGGGCTAGTGCTCCTATCAACATTGTCTTTCTCATCTTTTCTATAGCAGTATTATCAGATGTGGTGTCTTCTCTGCTGCAAGCATATAAATTACATTGTTGATTCTTTATGGTTTCTTGCACTCTGAATTGAGTTATAGCTTTTACAAGTAATGTGATCTGGCTCTAAGAGAAGACTCTGACAACTTGTCATTCCTGGAATCTGTGACTGCCTTGTCTTGTATTAATTCATCTTATAAGGCCCACTATTTCAGTGTTCAGCAAGACTATGAGCTACTGTATTAACATCCACTACTGCTAGTTCTTCATTACATCTGTCAATATCTTGCCAAAGGGACTTGCTCTTAGGTACTTCCCCTTCCCACCCAATGTTCTTCTTTTCTGTTTTTCCTCTCTGTTTCTCTGTCATTGCTGTGGGAACTGCCTATTTATGTTTTATTATGTTGGGCAAGTTGTTACATTTGTTTCAAAATATAGCTGAGGTGAAAATTGCCATTTTCAAAAAAGAATTTTAAAAACTGTATATATATATATATATATATGTTTTTGCTTATGCCTTATTCTTATAACAAAGTCACAGGGCTGTATTTGCATATGGCTTATGTTAAGCTTCCTATGCCTCCTGGAGGATTTCCTAGTACTTTATTAAAATAATACTCCTTTTTTTCATAATTTGAAAGTTATTTGAAATGTAGTAAAATATTAAAAATGTGTCAAGATAGTATATGCTTTATTTTACATCCTCATTCTAGCTATTCTCAGTTTTCTTTATCCATGTTTTTGAAAGATTAGTCATTCTTATCCACTGAGGGTGAGTTACTTTTCTAACATTTCATATTAAAAGTGTGGAAAATGATACAGTTAGATGCTATTCTTTTTGTCCAAAAAGGTACATAAAGAAGACCCCATTTTAAAGACTTTCAGGCTTCTAAAATGTAAGAAGAATCAGAATTTTAAAAGGAGAAAACATCTAAAGGCTAATTTTTGTCTGTGTGAATCTTAAAGCAAAAAGCAGGCTTAAGAAAAGCATCTTAGATGATCAGTGCACCTTAAATTGCAAATTGAGAACTGATGTTACAAAGCCCTTTCCTTTTCAGAACTGTATGCAGAAATTACTGTGAACTTTTACGCAGGTTTCCCTTTTTCAGGGCTTTTTGAAGTTCCCCTTTAACTGGCTGCTCTGCATCCTGATTGAGGTTCAGCACATTTATATCCAAAGGAAATCACATCATGGCTAAAAGTAAATGACATTGCTTCAGAAGACTGCTGCTTCTTACAGAAATCAGTTTTCCAATCTCCTTTTGATCTTCAAAAAAAAATTAGTATTATTCTTTAAACCAGAAAAACCTTTACACTTTCAGCCATTATTATAGCCTATAAAAATAGCTCTTTGTAATAAATTAATTACCTTTTCAGTTCATGTATTCATTTAAAACTGTATATGCAGAATCATAATGTTACATGTAAGAGGTAGCTTGAACAAGAATAGGTTAATTTTTGCTTCTGAACATTTTAAACCAAATTACTGTTTTTTAGTGACCCTGGAGGGAAGAGTTAGGAACTACTTGACCCAGTTATTGAGAGCAAAGATGTATAACTTCATTCTTAATCTGCCTGAGAAACCAGAGATTTGGTTTTCTCCAAAGTTAATTTGCTGGCAAGCTACAGTTAACGGTTGGGAAGGAGGGATTTGGGTGGGATAATTTTTCTTGTTTTGTCTTTCTCTTTTTTTTTTTTTTTTCCATAGAGAATATCAGGCTGATTTTCATGGCAAATTGAAGTTCCAGGCTGTGAAGAGGGGTCAGGTAGTATATGCAGTGGAGGTCACGTTTGGGTTTTTTTCTCTTGATCATCTCATTGACAGAATCTATCACACAGTAATCCTCAAAAGTGTCCCATTTTTGCCTATAAATTTTTCACAATGGCTATTTGCTACTGTGAATTCAATTAAGGGCCAGTGGCTGGAAACTCTAGTGTGTCCATAGAATTTTCACCAAGGCAAGTCAATATGAGATAACTTTTGATTTCTCATTTCTAAGAAAGTGTAAAATACATCTTTGAGCTCCGGCTTTCCCACAATTGCTTTTAAATGGTAACCTCACCAGACTTTTAAACAGTAACCTCACCAGACTTTTAAACAAAATGACCCTACCAATTACACCTTCTTCTTGCCAGACAGCAAAAAAGAAAAGAAATATCTTTCATATATTGCTCCTTGGATAAGGCAGTTAGATACTTTGGTGATAAGTATCCATCTAAACACAAAGATAAATTGTTAGGGTCAGCTGAGGTTGGCAGAAGTTACTTTAAACTGGTTTCTCATTTGAGAAGCTGCATTTCAGATGAGTGGTCTGATTCAGTTGAACTGGAGGGAGTAAAAAACTCAAAACAAACATTTTCTTTTAAGAATAGGCCTGTGTGTCCATCTACCTCTGGCAGGCAATGCCCCAAGTTAATTTGCTACCTTCAGCAGTTGTCTTTGAAAACTGTGTTTAATACAGAACTATAGGTATTTGCCCTGAGACAAATATCTCCCCCTCCTCCCTTGGGAGAACTTTTGGTTTCTTCAAAACCAGTTACCTTCTGTAGGCAGAAGTCTGTCTGTCCTTTACTAAATAGTATGCCTTCCATGAATAGGAAATATTTCAATTTCTGAAGGAAATTTTAAAGACTTTTTTTCTGATACAGTTTTTTTTATCTTTTTGTTTTTTTAATTTAAAAAAAATAGCAACAGGCTTTACAGGGTCTTTGGTCAATGAATACTTTTTGCCAAGAACAATCCTAGTTATTCTAATGCGTCAGATCTCTTTGAGTACATCTTTCACGTTTTGATGTGAATGAAGTAAAAGCACAAAACCAGAAGCTGTGTTTTCTTACTTAAGACTTAACTTTAAAAGCCAGTATCATATTGCTTCTTCTGGTATTCCCAAAATGAAATACTTCTGATTTGAGACAGGTAGCAAAATTCATTGTCACTAAATCCCCCAGTGTTCATTGCCTCCTGATTTGAATAGTTTCTGTGGTCCTTCTTGAACATTTAGTGTGTACAGTGAATAAGTTCATTGGTTAAGAAAAAAAAGCACTGCAATATTTTATATGTCCTGTAAAATTTTATTTTAAATGGCTGGACAAAAAAAAAAAAAGAGGCATTTTCTGTGTCATTTTACCAGCTAACAGTCTTAGAATGTGTATATTTGAAAGAAATCATAATGACATAAATTATTGTATTTACAAATGCAATTATGGCACTTCAGGTTTATTGGTCATTGTGAATTTCCTAGATCTTTATGTTGCTGCATTTTTATTGTGCTTTCTGAGAAACAGTAAGTTCAGAAAAACATTGATATGTCCCAAAATAATAATTGAAAGTAATAATAAACCATCAATAATGTACAAGAGAACCATTCATGAGAATATAATTAAACACACTGTAGGCTGTAACGTCAGTGGTATTGCACTATGAAATAGAATTCCCTGTAGTGCATTGCGAAGTAAAGCATTCCACCATCATCTTTACTCAGTGCTATTAGCACTGAAGGAGGCTGCAAAACAGCTCATTAGCTACAGCCAGATGTTTTCTGGTCCAGACAACTGCTATTAAGTGGCATGTATTGCCTGGCACAGGGATTATCGACACAGATCTGTGACCTACAATATATGCATGTACACATAATACCATATTCTATACAGTGCTCCTCTCTCTGATAGTAATTTCACTCCTTCATGGGGTGGTGGAATATTGGGGGGTTAGGGAGGATTTATTTCATTTTCAGATTGCAATTAATCAAAGCTTTCTTAACCTATATATTATATGGGAAGAGAATAGAATATCTAATAGGCTAAGACAGCACTTTAACATAAGTTTCTTTACAACTACCAATACTACTTTACTGGATTTAAATGCTTAATCTGAAACACTAATATTGGTAAAGTTTGAGTAATTTTAGATTGGAAACTTCTCTTTCCCCTGCTATGGGCTAAATCTTACTTCTTAGAGGCTAGATCTTTAGAAGAATTTTGTTTTGAATCTCTTTTTCACTACTGATTCCTTTGGATTTTTAGAAGGATAGTTCTACTCAGATCTATCCTTGAAAAGGAAAACCAAATGAATTTGCATATTAAAAATCGTCAGATATTTATTAAGAGAAGGTTTGTTTTATGTATTTCAGAGACAATGTTGCTGTTCAGAGCAGTCAGTTGAAATGAAAGATATGCTATATGTATCTTCTCCTCTGCATTCTTCAATACCCTTTACATACTGGTGTGTGGCCAAAGTCAGAAAGTTTTTGGCTGTCTTGAAAACATTGAAAGATAGAGATCAGCCATCACCTTTGTAACTACCCTTCCAGTAACTGTAGATGGCTATTAGGTTGTCCCTTAGCTCCACCTTCAACTGACTAAATAAATCCAGCTGCCTCAACATTTATTATTTTGGTAGCTATCTCCTGGATCCTCTTGCACTTCTTTACATACCCAAAGGGGACCCCAGTGTTCCAGACACAGCACCACCAGCACTGAGTAGAGGGAGTACCAGCTCTTCCTTGTCTGTTTTCCACACTCCTCCAAATGCAGCCTTGTCTGTGATTTGTCTTACTTGCAGTGAGAGCTGGCTCATATTCAGTCCTGCATCTGCTGTAACTGCTAGGTCCTCTATGGCAAGGTCAGTATGCATTTTCCTGGCCTGTACCAATGTGTTGAATGACTCTACCCCACAGCAGAACTTTCTGCTGCTGTTTACTGAACCTCATGAGATTTTTGTTGGACCAACCCTCAATTTTTTCAAGGTCTATCTGTATCAAAACTCTGCCATTTGTCATGTCAACCAGTTCCCTAGTGTCAAAATAGCTGAGGATGCAGTTTGTGTCATTATCGAGGTTGGTGATGTTCACAAAATGTTCACAAATGTGGATCCCATGTTAAATTTTGGTTTATTGACAGCTGCCAGCAGGTGCTGGGCCATTGACCCAGTTCATAATCCACTAACAGCCTGGTCAGTCCAAACATCCATACTTTCCAAATGAGGGTGCTGTGGGAGATGGGTTGAATATCTTCACAGTACAGAGTACATAATTTACCATTTTGAACCAGTATGATTAGGAAAAAAAAAGTGTGCAACTAAGTAAACAAAACCAAAATGCTGTAGAAAGAGTAGGTGGCTAAAGAAGGCTTCAGGGAGAGCTGAGACATCACTTGAGAAAACTACCATTGAGAATGAACTAGGTGTTTTTTACGTGTGTCTTGCCCGAGGTAGGAAAGAAATGAGTGTTTTCGTCCTCTGGTATGGTATTTCAGTGGGATTTGCTGATATTTTCTGACTGAGTCGGATGGAGAGTTTGCAGAACAGTACTGAGGCTGTGTGGAACATTGAATTGCTTGTTTCCTGTGTGTCTTATCTTAGCCCTCTTTCTATGTCATTAAGATGTTTAGTTGTTTTAGTGGTCTGTATAGGGTACAGGGCACTAGTGTAAGAACTTGCCGGAGAAGCTATTGCAAAAAATATATTGACTACTGAAAGGGCCATACAGGAAACTGCTTTAGGCCCCTCAAGGATATGAACAGCTGATGCAACTGTGTCTGTGTTGTAATAAAGTGGTTTTTTTATTCAATCCGGTCAAATGGGTTTAGTCTATTACTTCACCACAATAGATCCACCTGAGACAATTTAGCATGTGAAAGCATGTGTCTGCAGCAGAGAACGGTAAAAAAACTTTTTCCAGTTGATAATGCAATAGAGAAAAGATGCTGTCTTTCAAGTCAGCTGCCAAGAACTCCTCATCTGATTCATAAGCAAAGGAAGATGTGGAAATTCCCTATGGATTAACAAACATCACCTAGTTCAGTTTACAAAGGCTGTCAACATAAGACACAAGAGACCCTAAAATTTGGTAAGCTATAGGAAGGATATTATGCTAGTTAATTCTGAATTCTCTTTCAGATCAGTTCTGTTTTTCCAAAATGTAGACTGAAACAAAAAGTGCCCAAGTCATGGACTCCATGACCGTGTGCTCCTTTTGTAGGGTCCTTGTTTGAGATGTGAATGCTGCTTCTTTTGTTACACTCTGGATGCTGGGCAAGAAATCAGGAGATGACAGTAACTCCCTCCTCCTACCAGGATGTTCTTTGTCACTCCTCTTAGAGGAATGCTGTATAAAACTGAAAACAAATGTACCACCTCTCACACAGCAGCCTTTTGTTTTCACCAGTGATGTTATGAGTGTTATCAATACCACTGAGTAGAACGCATGGCCTTTTTGTGTTTTATGATAAGAAAAATGCATATATATAATTTCAGTTGATGATGGTACCAAGAATGTATAGGATATGAAGATAAACATAAATTCCTGCTCTTTTTTGGCAATTGAATATTTCATTTCTCCTATTTTGTAGAAAAAAGTATTTCTGAGATTTCTTCCAATTTGGCAACTTTCTTCAGAATATTGCCACAATCTTCAGTAATTAATATTGAGAGTATATCATCTGATATTTTTATTTGCTACAAAAGATAAGAAATGTCAACCAAGAAAGGCTTAACCACATTTTTATTGAATTATTAGAAATGGAAAACAAAATAGCCTCTGAACCAAAGACATATATTTTAAACAAAGTATAGCATTTAAAATAATAAATACCCATTGAGTTAT
The DNA here is from genome assembly GCA_026546715.1 of Gallinago undulata. Lineage (NCBI taxonomy): Eukaryota > Metazoa > Chordata > Aves > Charadriiformes > Scolopacidae > Gallinago > Gallinago undulata. The sequence goes on from JAOTQQ010000032.1 coordinate 9,580,115, forward strand.
TTAAAATTTCATTTGTCCATTTTGTGCAAGTTAGTTTTAGAATCACTTCTGTTCTAGATGTACATTTATTAATGGAAATGTTAGGGCAACAGTAATTTTATGGGACATATTTATTTTTTAATAAATCATTAGTCCATTGCAATTTAAAAACTTAATCTTTTATAGAGTATTGCAGATAGAGTCGGCGCCTGTATTTATATGCTAATGACTCTACAGGAAGAAAGCAGAATTAACATATAATGCTTAATTAAGAGAAAAAAATGCAATAATCCTATAACTTGGAAGTAAAGCACAAACTATTTCTGATGCATAATAGAGGCTTTAATTATGTACTTTCAATGAAGGAATTCTTAAATAATGGTCCTGGCACTGGCAATAACATAAAAGAAAAAAGTCCCAGTGAAAACTATTGAAATAAATTAATCCTGTTCAGTTATAAATTTTGAAAGCTAATTCCTTATGGTCTGTTTTGTGCATTTACATTGTTGATTAGAAGTTTTTGTCATTAAGTATTTCAGATGAGAGTATTTAATTCTGTGAGGTGTCTGTTATTCCATTGTCCATGTGGTATCACTCCTCTGGAATCAACAGGGGCTTGATACTGGGTTCTGAGGAGTCAGGATTAGATTTAAGGTGTTTTCCTATGTAATTATATATATCATTGTTCCTATTTGCACTATTTTAAGTGGTCCAGAACAACACTGATGCTTCAAGCTGTTCCTGTGGTTTCTGTGCAAGCAAATCATCATTGCAAGGTGTTTACCAAGCAACTGTACTTTGAGATTAAAAACCGAGTCACTTCAGTCCTACACTCACCAGCTATTAGTGTAGTCTGTGTGACTGATCCAAAACAGAATTATGTTTATTCCAATTCAGATTGAAATTAGTTTTAGGAAAGCTGAAGAATTCTACTATTCCTTTGAAAAATTTTAGGTATGCAATTGCTCTGCTTCTTACTTTCAGATTTAAAAGATCTATTAGAACAAGCTTGATCTTCTGAGGTAACAATATTCTTTGTGGGATTTTTGTTGCTTGCTGATTTATTTTTTTCCTTTGTCAGAGAAACTCCAGAGCCTTACCTGAGGTTGCTTTTTTTCAATAAGTTTATTTCACAAAAGAGTGTTTACCCACCTCTATAGCAAAAATCAATACATGATATAAAGAGATAAAGAAATGCCAAATGGTCTGCACACATTCATCTCTTTCACTGTTTGAACTATACTCTTCATAAAAAAGCCTGACTACTGATTTTTCCTGAAGAGCACTCTTAATACGGCACAAACACATTGATGTCAGCATTAAATAAGAAAAACTTAAAAAAATTAAACTCCCAGGCTCTGCAGATTCAGGACTGATATCTGATTCTAGAAAATTATTCAAAGGAAAGCAAAGTAATAGGTGTCTCTATGTCCAACTTTTGTGACGTAAATTGTGTAGTTGAGCTTTAAGATAATTTTATATGTAGAGATATGTTTTGGTGAACTGCAGTTTTCTGCTGGTTGTCAGCACTCAACGCTGAGAAATAGTTTTACGTGTTTTCTACATCCTGTCTGCTGCTATGGTGTTCATATCCAAGTTTTAGAATGCTCTTCAGTATAACTTTTCATAGCAGCTAACAATCTTAATCACTGCTTTTACTAGAAGCTGTGTATAAATTTGCTCTACCTGCTGACAGTAAAATCTACCTTCAAAGGATACCACCTTCTAAACCTCATTTTGAAAATGCAAGTGGGATGCCATCTGAGGGTTATTAAGCATACTACTCGTATGTCCTATCCAAAAGTAAAACTTTAAAGCTACATCCTGCCTGTAAAGTGTCTAATAAAATAACAGGAGAACCCAGCTTTATGAAATTCACAAATGGTGGGTTTTTTTTTGTAAAAACAAAAAATGACATTGGTAGTAGAGCAGCTATAATACACAGTGCTTGCTTTATTTGGAAAATACTGCTTTTGTCACTGTTTTCTGTAGGCTGTCCTCCCATTCTTCCCTTTTGCTTCCTACCCACTGTACTGGTGAAAGATTTTCCTCCAAGGTTACCTACCCCTTGTGCTCCTGATTTTCTGCCTGTGTTAACTTCTTCCTCCTATTTGTCTCATGCGCTAGTGTGAACTGTAGCTTTTGTGTCAGGTGGCCTTCAACTACTGAAGACTTTAATGCCAGTGTTAGAAATAATTTCAATGTTTGTTGTATTCATTTTAATATTTCCCCATGCTTCTTTTTTATTGGTTCTTTTATATGGTGAAATTCAAGGAGCTTCTGAAAGTCTTCAGTTGCCATCAGGTCAAGTTAAGTACCTAAATATTGCCTGAACTCCATAATGATTATAAGATGGATTTGAAAATTAGCCCACAATTTCTTTCAATATAGCAGGCATTGTCAAGAAAACCCTTTCCTACAATTCACTATTTTAATAAAGGTACTTTAAAGAAACATAAGATTAAATGTATGATTAAATACAGGGTTTATAAGAAGCAACTGAACAGAGAAATTAAAGTTGCAGAATTTGAAGAGGAAGGTGGGCTGTGAAAACTGCTATTGAAGGATTCTGATAGTTCCTTCCATAGGGAGAAAACTTGAAAAATAACCAAAGGATGAAGAGAACATTTTTAATCCCTTGGTTCATACGTGGGATAGACTAGAAGTGAGTAATTACTCTAGGAAATGTTTGAAGTAATCAGAATCTGGACATAAATGTAATTTAACATTTGCTTTTGGTGGAAGTCCCATGCAGCTAACTTCCATTCAGATCCCACATACAGATAGGAAGTTGCCTGGCATTCAGAGCAGTAATACCAGCTTTGCAGTGAAGTGCTGTTTGAGCTTCAAAAAGTAATAATACAGCTGTGACCCTTTAAAGGCTCATTTTTCTATATGAATAATAGCATTTACAGTAAAACCAACTGTGATGAAAATTACGAAGCTGATGAATCCTTGGGGTTCAGGACACATATTGAGTACTAATTGGGTTCAAGAATAAATTTCACCAAAAGCTATAACATTGAGCAACTTTCTGGATAAGGGGTTTATGCCTTTTACTCTAGGAACAAAAAGTATCTATTAGTGGAGATTAGATGGAACATTATGTGGTTGCTTGCTTAGATGGAATGTTTGCTTAAAAAAAAACAAACCCACAGAGGGAGAGACAGAAGATATTTCTGTATTAAACTAAACAACCAAGACCTTTAAGAAGGTTACACAAGAGAAACTACAACTTTGATCTATTTCTATCAAGTTATTAAGAACTAGAACTAATGGTATGAGTCCTAAAAGCTCCTTAAGATCTCAGTTACTTCTATTCTGTGCTTGATGTCCTCCCCTCCTGACCTTATGAAAAGTCATTTGAATGGGTGATGCAGCCTGATGAAATGTTGATATCTGCAGCTAAAGTAGTCGCTCTATGATCTCTTCAAATGTAGTCCAGTAAAAACAATTTTTGTTATTTACTAGTAAGTAGTCCGAGGCTTTGAGCTGGCCTAACAGCAGCAGCTCTCAGGACTGTTTGGCTTTGTCATGGCCCTGTCTGGGCTTACCTGGTGTAACAGTTCTCAAGGGGTCAGATGACCGTTCATTGCCTACTCTGCTCTCTGGCTCTAGGGGTGGCCTGGCATCCCTTGGTGGTCCCTTCATAACAAGCAACAATCCTTTGTATTCACTGGGCTGGGGGAAAATCTTCTGCAGCTTTCAGGCTTTAACTGGATACTGCTAAGAAGGAAGCAGACTGTGATAAGGAAGACATATACAAATAACCCTAAGCGGCCCCAACATTTAGAATGAAGAACCCCCCACAAGAGACATTAGAATCCTCCCAACAAAGACCTCCAGATGATTTGTCATCTCCCCTTACACTTCTTGAGGGAGTCAGAAACTATCAACTTTAGCATCCAGAGAAGCACTAGAGGACCACATTAAAAGTGTTTTGCATGACATTTTAAACTTTATTATCAATAAGGATTTCTTAAATTAATTAGATAATTTGGAATTTTAGCCTATTAAAGCATTAACTGGGTTAATAAATTCTTTGCTCCACATGGACGCTGTTTTCCCTTTTTCTCATAACAAGATTATGAGTGTAGCAATAATTGACAGTGAGAAAGAGGTCTTTTCTGGAGGATTATTCTGTAGATTTATGTCATCCAGAAGATCAGATAAATTCACCAAGAAAGTGCCTTTTTAATTGTTATTATTGGCCAAAAAATGAATCAACTCATTGGCGGACGCTAGAGGGACATCTAACGGATATGACTATAGTGCCTGTGCTGAACAGATCAGACACAAGCATTGTCACGGCTGTTCCAGAGAGGCAACAACACAAACTTGGAGCTGTTTTCAGGACACTAGAAGGACAGGGTCATCATCTTGTAGCTCAACAGAAAGCCATGCCATATCATGTCTTTTAAGAAACAAAAGGGAAAATTTAAGTTTCTTTCAAACATTTCAAATATGAGAAGATCCAGAACATGCCTTCTTAAGATTCCTCACTGTTTAATAATTCTTACTGTTTAAAACGTGCCTGACTTCTAATTCGCATGTCTTGAGCTTTAACTTCCAGTCAAGGCATATAGTTGTATCTTAGCCTGCTATGCTGAGAAGCTCCCTGGTGTAAGATACCCTGTTTCCATGTCTGTACTTACAGATTCCTTAAGCTTGACTTTGATGAGCTAAATAGATTGAACCTCTTAAATCTCTTTCTGTAAGGTGGATTCTTCAGTCTTTAAATCATTTTGCAGTTTGTTACTCTACTCTCTCAAATTTTGCAGCACCGTTTTAAGTGTGTGAATATTTGGATATATTATTCCAGTAAAGATCTCAAATAATACCATCACTTTCCAGTTAGCCACCTGTTTACACCATTAAAGACCATCTTAAGTCTTCCAGTTAGACAGTCGTCTAAGAAGTCAGTCTGAATTGGATATTTAGAAAGAATTCAGTTCTTTTTTCCAGAATCACTACTAGAATAATACTGTAAGCATTACCTATAATCTTTGTTTTAGAAGTATGACATTGTCAGATAAATTTTAAATGTATGGTGCTTAATGAGTTCTGCAATATGATGGCAGTTCACTACCTTACCGAAGCACAAAATATAAATAACTTCTAAAAACATTTTGTGGGGGTTTTGGTGTTGGGTTTTTTTTTTGTTTGTTTTGGGGGGTTGTTTGTTTGTTTTTGCTTTTTGAATATTACCATAGGGCCTTTAATTGGAAAACCTTAGCAATAATTCACACTTTCCAAAAATGGGTGGCACAGATATTGAACATGGCTGGCAGAAGAAAGATTATTGCTCAGGCTGTTGTTTGGATGGGACCATTATGTCGTACCTGGTTATTGTCTGCTGTATAAATCCTCACAGACTATTTCAAGCATAATCGGGACATCTTATAGGTAGAACGAAAATCCCACTCATCTCTCTACCCTTTACAGAATCTGTAAATGAGCCTTTCAGTATAGTTTGCTTTTTGGAACAAAATTTTGCATATTCAGACTCATTTGGGAGAGTTGCAAGCTCAACCTATATAAACTGCTTCAGTGCCACATGTCTTAGGGGTTTACTTTACTCTAGCTAGTTCTAATATGGGGGAGAAGCAAATATCCTTGATCCCCTAGCTAATCACTCTCAGTTTCTGGTTATGTGGAAGTGGAGCGATTGTTCATGAGTTCTATGAGCATGACAGAGTACATCTTCCCATGTACATTATGATCAGACTTTTGCCATGAAATAACTCAGAATTAACTACTTGGAAATGTCTAATCTGTGTTGTATTGAGCATTCATTAACAATGAATCCAAGTATGAAAAGAAAAAAACTCATTGTTTTTTATGTGCATGTATAACTTTGTCTTACAACACATAAGGATTTTAATGTGTTTGATGTACTCTTGAATTTGTTAAGAAAAGCTTAGTGAAAGGTCTCTTATGAAAAGGATGCTTCAATTAGACTGTGTGGATTCCAGCAAAGTAGCTTAGGTAAAGGATGATTTAACTTTAACTTCAATCAAACTACTGCTAAAGTTGACAGCTGAATTAAGGATGTCTGAGTCAACAGCAATTCTTTTAAGGTCAGATGGGTCCAGAGGGACTTGGTCCAGGAGGCACAAAACCAAATAGCTCCAGATCAAACAAATTATAAGTTCCACTGGGTAAGACCCAGATATGATAGCTCAGGTTCAAGGAACTTATATACTAATAGAGATTAGGAAGAAAAAGCTCAAATATTTTCTTTGAACTTTTTTTTTTAATAGAAGAGAAATGGAAAGTATGGAAAGTGAGCATTTAGAAGTACAAAATATTTTCTGTCCAAGTATGATCAAATGCTCAGAAGTCTGGCTGTCTGGAAATTAGCATCATTTCTCTAATATTAAAGGTTTAATCAATTTAAAAATCATGATATTGACTTTGATATGTCATAATTACTGTTCTTAGTAATTACACCCACAAGTATTCCAAAGTTAAGCAAAACCAAAATTAAAGTAGCCTGTTCAACCTCAGCTCTTTCATATGCTTTATGAAATATGCACATTTTTACAAAGCATGCTCACACTGTGGCTGCTTCACAGAATCCCTGAGTTGTGCAGTGTGAAGAAGAGAACTGAGCAGTTGGTTCTACTGGCACATCAGCAGGGTAGAACAGACAGCAATGTTTCTATTTGGAAAGTCCTGGTATTGTCCATGTAATTTATAATGGTGGGATATGGCCTTAGTACAGAAACTGATGAAGTGGCTGGGAAAGAAAAAGAGTCAATTTCAATTTTTCTGTTTATGCTAACTCCTGAAATTTAGAGGGTTTCAACTTAATCATGTCTTCCAGTTTGACCAAGCTATAGTTTTAAGACTTGAAGCTCTAGAGCCACGAGATACATAAAAGGTACAGTTTCACTCCTCCCTTCTTTTCTATATATCCCAAGTCCTTTTCCCCTAAAACCATTTATATTTTCATACTTGCTAAGAACATATTAAATTAGTGTCTTCCAACCACACGGTTGAATCTAGCAAGATCTGAATGAGAAGCAGAATCTTCATTATTTTTTTTAATGCATATGGTTTTGCTATAAAATAAAGTTTATGTGCTGTGTTATTGTCCCCAGTCAGTGCTCTGTCTCTGTGGATTTGCCAGTCATTGCCAAGCTAAATCTATGCCAGGGTTAGTGGTCATACACCTCCTAATTTAGCAAAGGCATTAAGGACTTGAGGCATTTAAAAAAGAAAAGAGTTTATTGGAGTTCTTTTTCCTGGATAAAAAACTTTGTCACAGCTCAGCAATCACAGAGACACTGCTCTGCCTGCCTGCTTGATTTGTTTTCTATTTATAAATAGATTTATCCCTCCAAAGAGGTTCATTTAGGAGGGAGATCAACTCTAACCAATAGCAGGAATGGAACAGATTGGAGAAACAAAGCTTTGGAGGGAGGCTGAAATAAATCAAATTAACTGTGTAGGTTTCATTTGTTTTTCATTATTCCAAAGTAAGATAGCATTCTGGATATTTTTGAAAAGACAGTGGAATCCCAATTATCCAAGCATTCACAGTCAAGAGTCACTCTTTCTGATGAACTTTCAGCATCTTTACTTCCTGAATATTGACTTGCTATTACTCATAATTCTATTATTTATGTTATCCAAAAATATTCATGTGAGCCCAACAGTTCACATAAATGGCATTTTAAGAATAAAAGGATGCTCAGCAGGAATAGTCATGCTTTGGGGCTTATTTTGAGTATTCTGATTTGATCTGCAGATCTTTTAGAGCTTGGGTTTGGGAGGATATATCATCCTGTGGGTAAAATTTCAGCTGATGCTTTTTCTAGCAGAACTGCTTGCATCTAATTTCTGATTTTCATCTACCAACTCTCTCTAATAATTCTTTTCCTTCAGAGAGAGAGATAACTTATCTATGTGTCAAAAGATACTGGTACATATCTGACCTTTATGTTTTCCAGTAAACGTTTAGAATTTAAATTGCTTGGTGGAATGTTTCAACCTTTCCTCATGAGGGCTGATCTCCTGTGTTTATGAACCCCATTAAAAATAGTACATGGTCACATCCTAGCAGAAGAGCTAATTTTTTGTTTTATTTGAACTATCACTTAAACCATCATGCCCAGCGCCAACTAATTTCTGAAGTTCTATTCATTACATAACAGTAATAATTAACATCCTTTCAATGTAATATAGGATAAATCTACCCAAACAAATATAACTCTTTTTTGTGGTGCTTTTCGTAAATAAAAGGGCAATTAAACTCCTTTATTCAAAAAGCCATATTCCTTTATGGCTATGTTTATGGGAGAATCACAAGAGGTAAGTATATATCAGGTAGAGCTTAGAACACAGCAAGGTACTCATAATCTCTAGTAAAAGAATATATTTTTGACATTAGTGACACTCCATCCCACTCAGTTTCATCTTAGCCTCATGTCTTTTTCCTGTAATGCATCCTAGCATACTATACACCAGATATTTAAATAAAATTAGCTCCATATTTTTAGCTCCATCTCTCTCTGTGTGTGTATATGAAGTGTTTATATGTGTGTGTGTGTATATAAATGAAAAAAAAAAGAACAATCAGAACTTTTCAGAAGTTTTAATAGCTTTCTGTGTTGTTCCGCTGAGAAACTCTCTAGATGAGGAGTATGTCTCCTTTTATAGATTCTATCAGTTTGAGTAGAGTGTCAGCTTTCAGTAGAAGAAAGGACTATGTAGCAGAATAAAAGGATGTGTATAATAATTTTTTCTGAAGAGAATGAGAAAATGGAATTTGTATGCTGGATCATATAATTCATTGTTAAAGTCTTGTGGCTTGTTCTGACACAGCCAATAGCTGACAAGATGTAGTGAGTTGGGATCATCGAGTCCAAGCATCTATCCTACTCTACAAAGTTCTCCCCTGCACCTAACTTCTTATGTTGCCTGTATGTGGGTGTGTAAATAAATAGGTATATATATATATAAAAAAATATAAAATTTCTTTATAAAATGAAGTCTATCAGATAGAAATGCCAAAATAAGCATTTTTCCTTTTCCCCTCTTTATTGTTTTCTTGGAAAAAATAATTTGGTTGTAATTTTGCAGTAAGTTTGGCCCCTGAAAACAATACATTTGAGTGTATCATCCTGGACTGTTTCTCTGGAAACGTGCCCAGTTATACACAAAATACTTTGAAATTATGGCAGCTTTTAGAACTGCAGACTTAGATACCCCCAAATCATCAATGACTTGTGAAAAAAATAAGCTTTAGGGGCATATATAGAAAGGAAGAGGACATGTAACTGAATGAGCGTGCTTCTTGTACAGCAAGATTTTTATTCAGGCTCCTTGTAGGAGAAGCCTTAAGAAGTACTTCAAAACTTAGAAGAGTGGAGGACAGTGAATTAGTAACATGAGAACTACCATGCACAACATAAAGTTATTGAAAAATTAACCTTCTTTGGGAATTTTTATTTTCTGTTGTCTTATCTTGACAAGAAAAATGTGTTTTAGTTTCCTGAACAGTAAGCTTTCCTGGTGTTGTACATGCACTGGAATAATTAAAACCGCTTTTAAAATTTTAGTTTTCTTCTTAGTATTTAAAATGATACTATATAATACTGTATTTTTTTAAGTACTGTTCTTTGCTGCTTTCTTAATGTCTTTCTACCTATAGATAGAGTTGAATATATGACTTATACAGTTTTTAGCAAAGTGAGAATTAATAATGCCTGTTGAGTTTAGGTGACTAGTTTGCCCTCATAAAGGAGTGCACCTTTGAAAGGGTGGGTGAGCAGCAGATGGCTACATAGACAGTGAAGTGTTTAGCAGTGCTAACACTGAAGTTGGATAATGCAGGACTAGGCAATACTGTTACCATGCAACTATAACATACTTATTTTAGGAAACATACGCTGTGGTTTTTTTTTTCCCAATGACACTATGTTCATTTACTGTACCTGCAACTGCAGACAATATATTTCATTTATGAAAACTAGTGCAAAGCTGCAGTGCCACATTTTTCATGATACACACAAATATAACAACAATTTTACTTGATGAGTTTGGGAGTACAAGGACTTTCTGATCCTGTCCTGAGATTTGAAGTGTACTATTTCATAGAAATTAATTTCATAGAAATTAAATTAAATTGAAGGAAGGCCTTCATGGTAATGTTTACTGTTAAAGTTACAATTCCAGCAGAATTTATGTAATTTAAACACTAGATTCCACCTGGGCATTGAAATCTCTAAAGTCAATATAATTTGGTGTTACAGCAAATCTGACAGCCCCGTGGTGGGCTACCCAGCATAGCTCTGGCATTGGAACGATACTTACTAGCCCTGTATGAAAGACATCAAGGCTATCTCACGGGGCTCCTTCTCCTGCTATATGAGATTTCTTGTGCGTTTTGGTAGGGCATGTATGATCAGGCAGTCTAAAAACCAGATGTCAGACAAGATGGACTACACATCTGATTTAGTGTAGTAATTCCTATGTCCCTACAGTTAATTGCAATGGGAAATAATAGTTACAATGTAATGCAGTACAATTACTGGCAGGAGACAATCCAAGAATTGGAATTTTAGAGTTTTGTTTAAAATAAAAAGCATGTGTTAAAAGCCATATTGATTATTTTAATCCAGTCTCCCATAGCAATATTGTTAAGCAGTATGACTCCTCTTTGTCTATAGTTTGCCTGGCGGGACATTGATCTGCTATTAACTAAATATACTGGAGAATACTTTGTACTAACCATTTGAATAGGAAATGGAAGAATGCTTTAAAATAACATTTGCTACTATGCTTCATGATATCACCATAGTAACTAAGAGTTCTGTCTGAATGCTGTGCTTTTATGCTTGTATTTTCACACAGAAAAGAGACATTAGCTACTGGTCTTTAAATAAGAAAACTGATCATTAATTTTGCACTTTGTAAAGTCCCATTAACCAAAGCATATTTGCAAAATGATATGCATCAAACAAAGAACATAGCAATTTTAATTAAAGAAAATTATGATTCAATAAACCATAAAAATGGTTTATTTAAATCCATGTTTTAAAAAAATAACATTACACAGCCTTTAAAAGCCTAACTAAAACATGGCTAGATAGCTCAGGGGCTTTGACTAGGGTGTTGGAGCACATATCTATTTATGTGCTTTCAAATCCAGCTCAGATTTGTGTTAAAAGGAGGCTGTTTCAAGATCATAATTTGGTTACCCTAGTAAAATGCACTTGTGATCTTCAGGAAACTAGGTGTTTAGGTATTACTAACTTTATTTCTAGTGACAATGAGTTGGCTGCTTTAGTAATGGTGATGGGAATGCAGCACAAAGATAATACAATATGCAACTAAGAAACCTTGAACAATTCTCTCTCTCATGGACCAATCTGAAGATGTATGTGTGCTATGGTTTTATGTTATATCTCTGGCATCACAATAAAGCCTCCAGTTAACTGATCTCAATAAGTTTCATATTCTAAACCCTATTAATCATATAAAACACAACCTGCTTACAATTATTGATTCACACAGTCACACTAGCTTAAGTAATTAGTATTTCTAGTAAAACTGATGGTAAATTTAAGTGGTAACGATTCCTGCAGATTAAATTAGGATAGTATCTCCCATCCTGTGCAGGTCCACAGAACTGCAATGTGAGAAAACCAAGGCCTTTAGTCGCATTTCACTCCCCCTGAAAACAGTATAATTCAAAAAGCTCATGCAAAAAGGCTTGCTTGTACCTTAAATATGGAACTTGACTCCACTAGATGTGTGAAACAGTAGTGGTTTTTTAGGAACAAAGTAAGGATGAACTCAATGGATCCATAGGTTACTTCTCGGTGAGAAGAAAGTAAACAACGTGGAGTGGCTGTTCTGACTGAGTCTTAAGTAAGGAAAAAGTAAATAACTGTCCCTACTTCATAGAGTATTCTATCTTTCTCAAGCACAGAAAAATCCCACCACAATAATACAGCTACTTGATACATAAATTTAGAAGGATTAGATACTCTATACCCTCTATACCAATCACTAACCTGTAATGGTCTCTGTGGTGATCACTGAACTCGTAGAGCTATAGAGCAGCAACTTAAACACTGACAGAGAAAGGGTCAGCTTGTTGCAGCTAAAGTACTGAAGTTCTTGATTCGTACATATGAAAGTAATTTTGAAAGTTTACTCAACATTCCAGTGCATTTCTCTTTTGTAGTATATGGTTTCCTTTAATCCATGAGGGATGATTATCACTCAGTCAAAATGAAGCTTTTCATAACGCAATTCATGAAATTGTGTTCTTAAGGCCCATATTCCGTGATCTGATGTCTGACGTTAAGCACATTTATGTATATACTTACATGGAATGCAGCTAGTGTATGTAGCATAAATGTTGATGTTAGCATAACAGGCTGTAGTAACTCTAATAGATAGACTAGAAGACTAAAATATAATAGCAATATCATAAAAGTTAACAACTATGACTAACTAACTGCTTTAGGTTAAAAACTTTGGAAATATTACCCTTTGTAGTACTGTTGAGTATTAAGTGCAGCAACAAGTACATCCCTTTAGAATTCTTTAATAGTACAACAATGCACCATGGAATAGTAATGAAAAATTTATGCAAAAAATAAAAAAAAATATAATGTCCATTCATTATTGGTCAAACTTTTCTGGATATTTGAGAAGTGAGTTAACTCTAAGTGCTTGTTTCAAACCAGATTTCACACTGGAAATAAGAAAAGATATTTGCCTTCCAGGTACTTACCAATTCCATTAGACATGATGGATTTTTTGTATTATAGAGATTCTTAGAAGATGAAAAATACTGATTGCTTCCCTTCTCTAATATAGCAATAGTTCATGTCTTGGAACTAGTTTTATTGTCAAAGTGAATAATATTTTAATATGTTTAGAGATGGCCTCATTCTTCTGTATGGAAAAATGAAATGACTTTTGACATTAGGGTGTTTTGTTATCTGTTCCTTGAGTTACATCAATATCACATAATTTTGATGGTGTGCTTCAGGTGTGATTTCTGGAAACAAAATGCAAGAGAAAAAATGTCCTTAATGCATTACAGTTTGAGGTCCTTCTCTGTAAATAATGTTGTGTATTAGAGCAATAGCATTTGGGTTTCCTATAGAGCAAATACTAAACTAAATCAAAGGTCTGTATCAGAATATCCTTTAGAATATTTTTTTAATGTATTCTTTAGCACTGAAATGCTTATGACCTTATCATACAAGAATATGTTTGATTTTTAAGCCTGACCCCACAGGACAATGACAGTATCTAAGGACAAATTCCTGGGTGGGAGTAAGTTTCTGCCCGCTTTAAAGGTAAGTCACTTCTGGTTTGGTTTGTCTTCCCTGTAAGTGGCTGGCAAGTTTGTTGAATATTGTAATTAAAGTAAATCATCTTAATATTTAATTTCTTTTTTAATTTTGTTTTCTTTTTTTTTTCTTTATTTTGTGTGCTGTCAAGGCTATTAATTGATTTATTGCTCTTCACCATATCTATATATGCAGGATATCACTCCTTTTACTGTAAAATATGAAATAATAGTTCAAATATGTTTATTGCACTTTTACAGATTTGGCATTCTGGGCCCAAATGGAAAATTACCTTGGACTCCATCTACTTCTATTCTTTTTGAACTAAGCAGGAAAAATGAATCTGAGTTCTGCAAAAGTAAAAACACCTGGGGACAAATCTCTACCTTTTACTTGCAAAAGGAAATTATCAGGTGCAACTTAAAAGGGGATAAATAAGAAGCTCAATTTCATGAACACAGAGATTTTAGGAGAGATACTGTGTTAAGGGGATTTTGGTTTTGAGAAAGTGTCAGTGTATTTCTAGGCTTTCAGGCAGAGTACTACTGTTCATGTAAAAGAGTGACTATTTGAACAAAGAGAACAAATGTATGCTGTAAAAAAAAAAAATTGCCGGACTGTCTTCTACAAAGAGCTAGATAGCTTTACTTCTGCCCAATATCTTAGTTGTTCAGCTCTCTGGGTTTGCTGGCAGAGTAAGCAATAGATTGTGAGCAGCAGACTTAGCTCCTGTCTAGGACTTTACATTTCAATCTCCTTTGTAAGTGCAAAAAATTTACCAGAAGCCTGAAGAATCTGTTGACTTTCTGGCTTTCCCGTACTGTAGCAGTTCATGTTAATATTTACATCACTTAAAGTGCTGGCAGCTAAAATGATAAAGAAGCAGAGCGCTGTCTTCAAAGCCAGAGAGACACTTGGTAAATTATCTCGCTGTCAAAAAATAAATCCAGAACCCAGTTTCACAGAATAATACTGAATGAATACCAAATATCTAGAACCCCAAAGGGTCTTTATTGCAAGAGTATGCAATATCATCGCATTCTTTGTTTAGGCATTTGCTCTGTAAGCAGACTCTGTCATGCTGACTCTGTGCAGTGCGAGAAAGATCAGTGTCTAATACATCCACGCAAGACACAGAACCAGCTGAAAAGCAGTGTAACCAGCCAGTAGGAAATAGCAAGGGCAGGGATGTGTTTGCCTCTCTCTGGGATTTAGGCACCTTATACAGGCTTCATGGAGATGCCCTCATTTAATTGGGATTTTCAGTACTGAGTCTACTGTTTTGTTTAAAAAATGAGTGTGTACCTTTTGAAGTATGTCAAGAAGAGAAGTCAGGCAGGCAGGGTTCTCTCTTCCTTCTCTCTCTTCTTTTTCCTTTTAAGAAGTTTTGGTATCATATTATGTGAAACAAAAAAAAAAAATCCTGAATGATCCTGTGAAATACCTAGTTTATAAATTCCTTTAATAGAAGTCTCATCACTCTTAAGGGAGGGGTGTTTGTTTATTTAAGTCAATTATTCTATCAGCTGATCAACAGATCTTTGAAAACTTTGGTTGAAAGACACTTCTTATGCATCATTTTTAATAGCACATTGTAACTCCGGGGCTTGTCCAGGTCCATGCAGGAAAGTAATAAATAACCTGAGTTTGTCTAAGCAGCAGATCCAGCAGACACATCAATGAAAACCATTTTGAAATATATTCACTGCTATAGGAAAAAAAAACACTTGACCTAGCAAAAAAAGAGAAAGAAGAAAAAACTTCTGAGGAATTCTGTATTTTTATGAAAACAATTAATGAGAGATACAGAAAAGGGATTGCCCAAGAAAATGAATATGAAGAAGCAGCTTGTCTATACTCAGGGCATTGTCACCACATGTAATGACTAAAAAAAAATTGTCTACAGTTACTCTGATGTAAATCTGAGGTTATCATGCTGAATTAGTGTTTAAAGGAGAAACTAATCTGGAAAGAAAGTACCCATGAAGGAATTCCTACAAAGCATTTTACTGTGAATGTGATGTATCCATATAACTAGGAACTGATGCAATCAGAATAAAACCACAGAAACTGTAAAAGTATGTTACACAAAGAAAAGATACTAAGTTATCATACTAAAAAAGACTCCACGTTTGAAACTGCATGACGTAAGACTGTGCCATGTCTCTGCCCCTCTAATTAGCTGGGTTAGAACAATGGCCTCACTGAAATGGTGGTGGGGAATGGGGGTAAGAAAGATTCACGTTTATTTCTAAATGGCCATGCCAGCTAAGCAAAAGCACTTACCATCCTTCCTAGAGAATGGTATGCAACTGCTGGCACACCAACCTCAACCTATGGGCTGAAGCTCAGCCACTTCTTTGGTGGCTTTGGCTTGATGGCACCAGAGGGTTTAGTTTACCGTGATTTTGGCTTACCAGCTACAGCAGCTTGGGCAGGAAAGCCCCTTTTCAGCTACTCTAAATACTAATCATTCCAAAATAGAATCTCTTCCCTAATATTGAGTAAAAAAAATACCAAAAAAAATAGTGTGCCCAGAAGGTAGGAAAAGAAAAATTGATCTTGTTAAGCTTCTGTGCTCTTCCATGTCTTCCGTCAACATACCTTCTTCAGTGTTACGTTTACATTTTGCCTCTGTAGCAGGAAGAGTTAGAAGGCTATGAAAGTATTAAGATCATAGTTTACGCACAAGACAGTACCTGTACAAAGCCTTCTTGCAATCAGAATATTCAGCAAATATTTTACAGGTTTGAACCAAAGCACTTAGATTAGGAAAATATTTACCATAGTTTGGGGAAAATAAAGACTTAAAGGCTAAAGTCAGGTGGGGAGATCTGGACAAAAAATAAGAACCCTTATTAAAAAATAAGGAAGTATTTATACACAGGAACTGCTGGAAAAAAAATGATGGCTGATCATAAAGGAGATAGAATGGCCTCTCCGGCCATTACAAACACAGGAAAAGAAGAAAATAAAAGGAATTGAATCTAAATTGTTAATGATATTTAATTGGTTAGCAGAAAATTACTTTTAAGACTTGGGTTTTTTTGACAATCTAGTTAAAATTCTGTATTTTTTTACATCTTTGTGAAAACTTTAACAGGTTTGCTTTTGTAACAGCACGCTATAAATGAGAACATTGATTAGAGCTTGAAAAGTAGTAAAGCCAATGGTAATTATTATCATTATTATAATAAAAAATATTACTCTTAATGAGTAAGAATGCAGGATTGCTCAATGAGAATTTCTTTCTTGATCTTTTTTGTATCCCTATTCTATTCTCCTTTTTCACTAGTTTTTTGTTTCTTTCCCTATTCCTTTTTCACTCTAGCTTTCTGAATGTGAATAAACAGATTATTGAGCGGATAAAGTTAAAGAAAATTTGAAAGTTCTTAAAATGTCATTTGTACACTACTCAATTAATATATGCCTGGGTGATTTAGGGTCATTTCCTCGGGTGTTAGCCACAGGTAGATACTTTCCTGCTCACCCAGTGGTGCTGTCACTGGGCTAACATTGGTTTACAGATACATATATAGGACAGTAAAATCATCTAGGGTTTGCATGCATTTATCAGTAATTCATATTTTGGTTTGTGAAAGAGTTGAGATTTGTAGATATGTAAATATTACCAGCTTATATAGAGATATCATGACTGGGTTCTGGAAGTAATTTTCTAGCATTTGCTGCAATTTTCTGAAAACAGATTATATTTCCTAAGAGCACTGACTCTTAGTTACTAATAGAAACTATATACAATCTGATACTGTGGCTGTTGTTTTTTTTTCCCTTAGGAGGGTGTGTTTATGTATAAATTACATTTGGGGATTTGTTGTTGAGAACAACATTGTGAACTTTTTCCAATAAAACACGAAGGTGTGAGATAATCAGGTAAAACCATGTACAAATCTATAATTTTATCTACTGTCTTGCATTTGATGACTTCTCTTGGCCTACAACTCTTTTACTGCAATGCAAAACTAAATAGGGGAGACCTTAATCATATGTGTTTGGTTCTGGTTTAGAATGAATGTACACAAGGTGTTTGAAAAACAAGATTCAAGGTTTCTTTGTGCTGATTACACACAGGAAGGAAGAATTTCTGATAAAACCAAAACAAAAAGCCCTATAATTTTGCTTATGTATTTTTTTCAGGTAGGTGTTTTTTGAAAACTTTCTAACTAAATTTAAAGTAAAATTATATATTATTCCATAAAAAGTTCGACATAATTTCCAGGTTTATACAGATTCATTATACTAGGGCTTCACAAGTGTGAATGGTCTTACGGCTTATTGTAGATCTTGTGATCTATATAGTACATGCAGTTTTATAAATATCCTTACATTTTAATTAAAAGCAGGGAAAAATCAGAAGTGCAATGCCTTCTCTTCCCCACAGAGTCATACCTTAACCAGTGTCATACATTCTAAAAACAGATAATGAAGAACCATTATGAAAAATTTATCATGGTGAAAAGGTGGAGTGGCTGATGAGAACTTTGTCTAAGATATCTTTGCCTCAAGGTAATTTTTGGCATCTTAGTTTAAAAAGTTCAGTGCTAAGGAAAAGGCCTGCACAAATGATGTTGGTTAGCTGTAGGTATTTAAATATTCTAAGTTTTGTGTTTGAGGGATTTGTATATGATTGTCCAATTCTACTATAACTATTAGAAAAATCTCTGATCAAGAAGATTGTAACGTATATTATCTGCAATACTGCATACAACTAGAATGAATGTTCTTTCAGATGGCTTTTGGGAGAGAAGTCTTTTTTAAAGGGAAAATTCAGAGCTGTAGCAGAATCTTGGATGCTAGAGGTGGGATTATGCATTAGTTTCCAATCAATTCTTATGATAATACGAGATTGTTTTTCTAAAAATTTCTAGTGTTTTGTCCGTTGCAGTAGGCAGGGCTGCTGTCATTTTGTGACATTTGCAATGCTTACGATACCTCTTTTCCCTCCATTTTCAGCAAAAATGTAATTGCATTCCCAATGTGTACAATTGTTGTTTATATGTTCAGATGCTTATATATAATTGACATTACATTCTGTGACATTACAGTTTTTCTAACTTATCTACGTATTTATTTTACTTACCTTGCAGAGAAACAAAATCACTTACCCAGTAGTTTCAAAGGTTTTGATTTTGAAACCTTCAAACTCACTGAAATAGTGTAATTAATTGTCTAATATAGTAAAATTTTGATATTGAACTGCACTCAGTTCTTGTTCACATTCCTCTTTTGTACATTTCTGTTCAGAGCTGAAGTTGCAGTACATTTTTTTTTTTTCTGGTATTGCCTGCATATTCTTTATTTACTTAACTAGAAGGCTTTGTAATGAAATTTAGAGTCATCTTTGGACTGGTGAATTCTCATGAAATTTAGCCTAAATATTTGATTTTTTTTGTAGTTTATATATTTTTTCATGATGGGATTAGATACAGTGAATGACAATTAAAAATATGACCCTCTTCTTTTTTCTTTAAGGTATCACCATTGCCAACTGATAATATTTGTCTCCAATCACTTATTTCCTTTTCTCATTTCCATGACTTTTCAGAAATTGTGAGTAGTACAGTGAACTCATTAACTTGTTGCCTTAATGCATTAGAACACATAGCCGGGATAACTAATTTGTATAGATTCATAAGGTGTTATCTACTATTCTCCAGTGATACTTTTCAAATGTTAAAAGTATATTCCTCAAGTTTTCAGTGTTGCTTCGCCCCAGCCACACACATTGAAACATGGCATAAGAGAACAAGTAAAACATGCATTAAGAAATGTTTCCTAGTGTTTGTAATATTTATCCCAGTCTAAGTGCTTTCTCTCACCATATTCCATGTTATATTGAGGGCACATCTGCTTTCAGAGCCTGCAGCCAATAGTACAGTTGTCACCATAACATGTAGCGAGCAGAGAAAGTGAGAAATCATTAAGTTAGTCTAAAAAAAAAAAAAAAGTCATTGAATGCTCAAAAAATAAAAAGTAGGTAACATACACATTTTAAAAATCATTTTAAATCTGACAAAAAGGCAATCAAATCTGGTAGGATGTTGATACAGTTCAATTCCACTGACAATCTCAGTTGTTATAATCTGTGCATGTTGAAGCCTGTGAACAGCAAACCACTGTATCAAAGAGGCCTACAAACAGGGTATTACAATAATCCAGACTTGATGTTATAAAAAACATGAATCAAGAGCTCAGCACCCTGTGGAGACAGTAAGCTTTAATCTTTACCCACTACTAAATTCCTGAGATGGTATTAGGTGCTTATGACTCTCAAAGTCTTATCATGTGTACTGAGCTGAAAACAGTAACTTTTCTGTTGACATTATTTAAACCGTGTAAGATTCTACTTACTCTACTTCAATTAAATGATCTTTAAAGCTCTCTTTTTATATTGATTAGGATTTCTCAGACTGTCATTTCATAACTCACTCATATTTCTAATACCAAGATCAATGCAATTACTTTTTTTATTTACCTTTCCAGCAATAAGATATTTTTAAATAGAATTGATGATAGCACTCTAAGAATGATTTTCTCAAAACAAGGTAAATGGCCTTTAAAGGAATATTAATGCTCCCTTTTGTATTAAGATTATAGCAGAAGAAACATCTCAATTTTTTTTTATCTCTTTAAATGATGCTGTCTCAAGATCACAGACTCGGAGTGCTAAGTGGAACTTAACAAAGTTAGGTCAATAAGTAAGCAGGAAATAGCTACAGAGCTTAAAAGCATTCTTCCGTGAAACTGTATCATCTGTTGCTGTGAAAATCCTAAATGGCATGATTTTTCATGTTGATTACCAATATAGTTCAAAAGAAAGGAGAAAAAAAAAAAACTAACCGAAAACATGAATACTTTCTATTCTCTTAAACATGCCATATTTATGAATTCCAGACAGGAAAATTTAAGATTCCCTGAGCTGGAGATAAAAATTAATTCCTATTTTATTTAAGGGATAATTTAACACAAAATGCAGCAGAGATAAGATGGAAGAAAACGTGAAATGAAAGAGTTAACAAAGGACAGGGAAAAGATATCACGGACATAGACAAAAGAAAAAAGGAGTGGAAATAACAAGGAAAATCTAATGGAAATTCTGATGTTCTTAACATTTGTGCAAGAATATCATCCACGTGTTCTTGTTCAGCCTGGAGAGAAGGCTCCAGGGAGACCTTATCATGGACTTTCAACATCTGAAAGGAGCCTATAGGAGAGCTGGAGAGGGACTCTTTGTCAGGAAGTGCAGTGACAGGACAAGGGGCAACAGCTTTAAATTGGAAGAGGGAAGATTTAGATTAGATACTAGAAAGAAATTCTTTACAGTGAGGGTGGTGAGGCACTGGAA
>JAOTQQ010000032.1:9606277-9633390 GCA_026546715.1 Gallinago undulata
GGTTCAGGTTAGATATTAGGAAATATTTCTTTACTGAAAGGGTTGTCAGGCATTGGGATGGGCTGCCCAGGGAGGTGGTTGAGGCACCATCCATGGAGGTATTCAAGAGACAAGTTGACATAGTGCTCGAGGATATGGATTAGTAGTGGATTGGTGTTGTTTTTGGGCGTGGTGGGGTGTGTGGTTTGTGGTGGGTTTTTTGGGTTGATTTTTTTTTTTTTTTCTCCATTGGTTGGACTAGATGATCTTAAAAGGTCCCTTCCAACCTAGGTGATTCTGTGAAAGTAAGTTTCCATTTTGGGTACTGAGTATAGGCTAAGTATTTCTTAAATTATAGTTGCCAATTAAAATATAATATAATTTGGTGATGTGCAAAATAACAAGGTATTTTTTCCCTTACCATCATATTTGATGGTGAAAGCAGAGCCATATATGACATTATCATACATCACTATTAGAAAACTTACTTTGGCTCATTTAACATACAGCAAATAAAAAAGACAGTCTTCATACTGGAACTCTTAAAGTTGCATTTTGACCACTTACTTTCGTAAATCTGAACTAGGGATCTTACTTCTATGTCACAAAAACTACAAGAAGTTCACAGATAGTACTCAGGAACAAGATGCAGGGGTCAGGAGGGAGGCGTATGCCTTCATCTGCAGTTTCTTTTTTCCAGATCAGGACTGAGGCATCTTGGCAGGACAGTAGAAGAAAGCTCCAACCTTTTACTGCTGAACTGTACATGCCAATGACTATGAACAGGTTATAAGGCTATAAATCCAGCACTTCTCATGTTTTAAAGGGAACAACCACCTATTCACATTTTGTTTCCAAGGTGATATCAAAGCTATCAAAGCTTTCAACTAAACAAATCAAGGTATCGTTGTGCAGGGCTATGTAAGTGATTCCAGTAAGTAACACTAAATCTTTTAGTGACATTCAAAAGACTTCTGTCAGAGGCGAGCCCATAATCTCAGGAGTTCAGGTTTCTGCTTTGCTTGAGCTCTACAGGTTAGGTTGTTTCAATGCATTCCTGAAAGTAGCCTAAATGCCACACTGAAGTAGAAGTTACAACGCTTAACAATGTCCGTGGCCTCGGGTGCTTGTGGGTTGTACAGCAGCACAGACTTGATTTCTGTTTTTCATTATCTTTTGGCCATCTGAATGAAATGGGATTTTTATATTGAAAAATAGATATCTTTGACTTAATCTTGGTTCACGCCATTAGATTAAAATTAGCACCAAATAGTAGAAACACACAGCAGGGTCAGATCTTTCTGGCTTAGTCTATGTCTGATTATAGTCTAATTGTTCTCAGTTTTCTTTATTTGCATTAGTCATTGGCTCAGTAAATAGTACTGCTATAATGTAGAAAATATCCTCAACATTCTATAACAATTATAAGCATAACTTTACAGGTGATGTAGAAAAGCATTCTTAATCCCATCACGCACACAAAGAAACTGTAACATAGACTTGTTGAAACAACGGTTTTTCAGATATGACTGCCTAATATTAAGCAATTTAGGGTCAGATTTTTCAGATGAGGTGAGTATCTACAGCTTTTACTGAATAACAAAATGCCTCTATTTTATTGAAACTATCCAGTGAAACCACACTTACTGAAATATCTCATTTCTGCAGGTATTTTTATGACATGTAGGCAGAACTGCCAGCTTTCTTACAAAAGCGTTTCTCTATAAGTAACTTTAATTAGGTACACAAATATGTCCTATTCCTAATAGCTATTTTGTAAATATGTCCCAAGAAACAGAATAAAGGTTGAAGCCTCTTGACAAATATATATAGTAAAAGGCATAGACACAGCAGGACAGAAAGACATATGGCGATATGTATGAAGAATCTTACTTGACAAAAGAAATAAATGACATATGTAGTTTAGACACCTGAGTAGGGACAGTTTAGATGAAGATGAAAGATAGGCAAATTAAAACCTAAAAATCACTGAAAATTGGTATAGACCTCCTAGGCAAGATTTAGTAAGAAAAGGAAGATAAGGAAAGCCTATAAAAAGGATAGATCATTAATCATTGGAAATTCAATTAGTTAATATTGACTGGGCTGGCAATTATGGAATTGATAAGAAAGGGTACCTCTTCCTGGAGGTAATACAGGACTCTTTTCTGATACATTTTGTGGACTACCCAGTAAAAGTACAGGCTATTTTGTACTTACTCCTAATATCACTGGGAAATAAGACAAGGATGATAAATAAGATAAAACTTGAGAGTCATCTAAAGTCTAGTGATCACAATGTCATCAGAACTTCAAATGCCCTTGAGGTTATAAATGTGAAAGGCAATATCTCAAAATCACTGGACTTTAAAATATAAATAAATAAAAATAGAGAGTGAGTGAATGTGGAATGAGTTGAAAAAAAAGTTGATTAAAATCAATTTCAGTTTGGGGAACTTAGTATGAAAAACTAGCTAGATAGAACAGAATCAGCCCTGAGAGCTGGCCCTCAAGAGACCTTGTTTCATGAGAAACTGTTGGATTTTTATTCCCCTGGATGGTGGATATTGGGTGTATTTTAGAAATAATTTGTGTGTTCTCTTGGGAAATATACCAGCCATACAATTCTTTCTCATGAAGACCTTGTCTGTTGCTTCAGAAGACCCTGTTTACTTACACTGATGCTTGAACATAAGGTGCTTCAATTAGAAGTGGGGGGACACATTACAATAAAGAATTATACTTCTATAAAAACAGGAGAAAAAGATGCATTCACTGAAAACACTAACAACTTTGCAAACGTTCCTGTTAGAATAGGATTCATTTTATGGTCACAGAAACAACACTGCAAACATCTTGAGTTACATGAAATAAGTTGAGAAAAGTAAAGCAGGAAGATAAGCATATCACTGACTTCAAGAGGGAGTTCTCTTAAAAAAAGGTATCATCTCATAATTTCATAGGACAGGGAAAGCTGATGTTTGCCAGGGCTTGGCTAAATTAAAAACAGTGTGTGCTGCAATTTTTTTCATTAGCTTAGTGGCTTTGGTCATTGCTGGTCTTAGTAATAGCTGCTGCTCAGGAATGTGCAATCTGCCAGACTGCAGGTAGTAGAGTCAAATTTTTCTTTTTTCTTTCAGTAGTACAAAACAACTCTAATATGCAAAGACATTCTGTCTGCCCAGCTTTTAAGACTATACTTCCCAGTGTTATGATCTGCATATAACCAATAGCTCAGTGCTTAAAGTACTTTCATGAACCACTGGAAAATTGGGTTCTATTTCACTAATGTGGATGAAGGAATTGAACTCTAAGGCCTCATGTTCTGAGTGAATACTTGGATCACTGGGCAATTGAATAGAAGGATTCATTTTCACAGATTCAATAAATTCTATGAAAGCGGCTTACAAAGTGTTTGAAATTAAAATTAGCTGTAAAGCAATATGAATATTTTACATAACACGCAAATTTCCTGTTTATGGCTTATGTTTAGGAAACAACAAATACATAGCATTTTGTTAAAATCGGTTGTTCCAACTTCCCTGTCAGCCCCTCTTCTCTCCTTCCCCCCACCCCCCCCTTTTTTGCAGGGGGGTTAGTTTTGGGTTTTGACCCAACACAGTTGAAGGGAAGAGTCAGTTAGTCCTCTAAATTTAATCATAAAAAGTGAGATGCCAAGGCACTGCTCTGGAGAACGTGGAATGGAATGAGAATATGTTACTGCTTTCAGCTGTGGCTTTATATTGCAAATATTTAAAACATGTTCTTTACACTTAAGACAACCATAAGTTTCAGTGGACTGGATGGTTTTCTGGGTGCAAGGTGGTAACAGTAGAGTGTGACTGTTTCATTCATAGACCAAAAGCTTCCTGTTGTGAACCCTTTCCTTATTTCATAATGGCTGCACCTGGAAATTTGGCCTCTTAACCTACAGTGACAGCTGAGGTGTTTATTTGCAAATTACATCAGCTTCAGATGCTGTGTTTGACAGGGCATTAATGTACATACATCTCAAGAAGTTTACTTTTTGCAATGCACTTTACAGAAGTTTGACAAGGCAATTCCAAATAAAAAGTTATTGAGGAGGAGCAGTTCAAGGTATAGGGCTCAGGGAACAAAGAGCTAATCATATTTCTTTATGGTATACTGAAGTTTGAAGAGATATCAATTACAATTAGACACTGTCAAAACAGCGAAGGTATTCTTAATAGCATTGGGAACATTTTAGGTTTCATGTCTGTGAATAAAACCCTTAAAATCTTTGTCTGGGGCTAGTAACATAAAATCTGAAAAGCATCTTGCACTTCTTGAATAGTTTGGGCTAATGAATCACCCAGGTGTATTTATTATAAAACTCAGTGTTGGGGTGGTGTTTTTTTTTTCCTACAGAAAGATGACTTTCTTTTTCTTTAATATGTGATTCGACAGTTCAGTTTTGCAATTGAATTGCAAGATTCAGTTGATTTGCACAGATTGCACAATTGCACAAGTTGCACAATCCATGAAGTAGACAGTACTACCCAGTAAATACTGACTTTTATCAACAGCTATTATAACAGTAGTGTATATAATACCTCAGTGGTGTTATATGCAAATGCTGTATATGAAATACTGCATAATAAAAAAGATGTGTGAAGGAGTGAGCAAAATTCTTACAGCGAGAAAAGACAAGCAGCAAGAAGGTATTCAAGTAAAAGTAGGACCATAGACTGAAGCCTTGGAGAGACTGCTGTAAGCAAAGTAAGGAAAGGATTCCTATAAACATGAGCAAGTTATTCCTAGAAAAGTCACTGCTTTAAAACCCTTTGCCATGCTGTTGCATTTACACTTGAGGGGCTTTCTGTAAGAAAGAATTTGCAGTCAGTCAGGCTGACATTGTTCCTCTGGGTTGAAAGAGCTAGACTCGCTCTCTACAAATTAATTTATGAAAATAAGATAAATAGTTTGGGCCTGTCATTTGGGAGGACTGGATGCATGGTAATAGCTAGAAGTATACTCAGTTAGTCATGTCTTGGCTAGAGACATAGATCTCAGCCTTTCTCTTCATTGATCTGTGGCGAGACCACACATATGGGAGGAGTAGCCATGGCACTACATTAGTGAATCTGTTGCTCAGTGAGAGGCATAGCTTTGAGTCAGATTAAACTGTCTGAGAAACAGAAAGAGTTGAGTAAAACTCTTGTGTATGAGCTTTGATGTGTCACTATCATATTCATGTTTTACTGTTTTACTAAATTAAGTTCAAAAATAGATGCGAGCATATGTTTATATAATACTGTTAAGGAACTGTGATACTGTTTCTACTAAGGTTTGCAGATTTTGCTGAATACTGAAAATTTCTGATGCATTTGACTGCTGCTGTTTGGGTATGGCTCGATTCCGAGACACACTTTTTTTTCTAGAGGTGGTCTAGAGACAACTCTCTGTTTTGTGTGGGAATATGGTCATTGCCAGAATTGACCTTTTTTGCCAGGACAAGCAGTAATAAATTGGAAATACAACGGGAAGAGGGCAAAGCTAACTAAAACTGATCCTCAATTTGGCATAAGACTTTCATAGGCAGTACCATCAGTCCCCAGGCTATTGGACCTTGAACTGATTCTGGAGTCAGGGCTCATGAGCAAAGGTTCTCATGAAAGATGGTGTGCCCGACACAATACAAGCAGCCATGCTGGAAGTAGTATAGCCACATCAGTTTTGTAGCCAGGATAATGAAGTCTTTTTTCCAATCTTACTGCTGAAGAATTTGGTGGAAAAATTTATATAGTTTTCAGTCTCCAAGGCTGCAAAAAATAGACAGAGAGAAGGAAGAAAAATAATGAATGGTTATATCAGAGAAACTTTCCAGTGATTTTGGCTTTGGTTAGTCGCATGATAACTTTATAACCATCTATCACATCAAATTAATTTTGCAAATTAACCTGTGGTACTACAGAATACGGATTATCTCAATTATGGAAATGTGGTTTCCATTACTATTCCATTATTATACCATCCCACTTATGACTTTATGGTAATAAGTGCGGGGCATAACTTTCACTGATATTATCACACCCAAAATTGCTCATTTGGCTTCACATTACTTTATAGAAGCCGTTAGGTGCACCTGCTTAGAACTTCTACTGCAAAGTTAAATAATATTTCAAAGAGAGAGATACTTAATGTCTGGAAAAAATATGAATGTCTGGAAATGATTAATTGATGGTGTCCAGATGCTGTGGTGATAGGCCTTTCAAAAAAACTTATATAATTATAATGGTGAACTTTGGTGTAAGATATGATAGTACTATTATTTCCCACTCTAAGTCATGGAAAATTAACTATTTGCTTTGGATGAACACATTAGTTTTTAAGTATTAAATCCTCAGTAGGACCTTCCTTAATGCCTTCAGTTTTCTCTTTCATAGCTTAATCACAAGTCTACGCTATTGTCTCCAGCCAGGGCATGCCCACTCCAGTGAGTGCAATACTATGCGGATCTACTGGAGAGGGATTACTGGAAACAGTAAAAAGAATAAGGCATATTAGCCTTGCTAAAGGAAATAGTACGGGAGAACTCTTATGCTTACAATCCCTGAGTTAGCTAGCATTGCGTTAGTACAGCTTTGTGCAAAAATTACCATTTCTGGGAAGGTAAGTAAGGGTTGGAGTTAATATCTTTTGGTTTAGACCAAGTGACTGTGATCATGAAATAAACAGTCGCAGAGCTTTATCTGCTGCAGTATCAGCCAGTCCTGTGCAGATTTATCAGAGGTCTGAGTTTTCTAGCAGCTGATTCTAGCAGATTCCATATTTTAGCCAATCCACCTCAATACTGCTTATTCTCTCACACTCTTTAGTAATCACTGAGGCTTCCTCACCCTAACTTTTTTTTGCTGTGGAATTGTATGTCCCAGGTTAACAAAATGTTAACTGTAACAACTTAAAAAAAAAACAAAATTACAGTCACATAAACACCCATTATGAGTGCTTATTTTAAAGAGATCATAAGGCTTCTCAAAAAACATGCATAGAGGCAGCAAGGACTAAATTTTTAACCATGGACAAGGCACAATAGTCATTTTAAGAACCTAAATTCGAGAAGGTAGTCCCTGGCACCAGAGTAATGCCAGTCATCTTTACCGCAGGCAATTAACATGTGTGACTTTGGAATCCTCTCTGGGTTTATGTGATAAAACACCATGAGGTTGATTGGACTGCTTTTCCCCTGCAAAATGTAGCTTCCCTTTGATTCTGAGGGAAGTCCTAACTCTGTGTGATTATAAGGTCCTGCACAAATCCTCAAGAGAGGTAAGCAGAGGTCCCTGTACGTTGGGTCTGTCATAATTTTCTTAAAACAGCTCTATTATGGATAATTCCCTGGAAGTCAGCTGTAAAGCTCAGCAGGTCCCCTCCTGATATCCTTCACATTTGGATAATTAACTGAGCTGTTTGAACAACAGAAACTTTATAATGTTCAGCAGTGGGAGTCTTGCAGCTGATCAGCTTTACCTTCATCAGCACTTGTCATTTTAACACTTGAAGGGTAATGTTTCAGGATGAATATAATCTTCAGCAGGAAAAGAAAAGATTTGAAATGTACAGGAAAATAAAGGCCTCAATAAATTTATTATGCAGACTGTAATACTCCTTGTGCTGCATTGCTGATGTACTGTGTGTTGCTGTCTAAGAAGGATTTAGTCAACCTTGTATCTGTACAAAATAGGCTTTGCTTGATTGCAAGGGAAAAACAAGTAAGGGATCCTCACAGAAACCCATCTTCGACATCCTGAGAAATAGCATGCATGAAAACTTCGTGCTGATCACAGCAGTCTTTGCCAGACAAAAAATTGTTTTGAAACAGTAAAATGAAATAGTTTCTAATTTTTTGTTCAATTCATCTGATAATTAAAAATGATCCAAGTGCCAAGCCTTTCTGCAGAGCTTAAAGGAGCAAAGTTGTCCACTTCTGCTGAATTTCAGAGCAATGGGACACTGAAATTTAAAACTATTTGACATTTATTTATTATCCAACTACCACAAAGACTGTTTGTAATTGAGGGGTCTGTAAATCATGGTGCATTACTTAATGTCCTGAAAGATTGTTGTAGTAGATAATTATTAATTATAGTGAGATGTTATTGTTTTGATGGCTAAATGCTACTGGAATAAGAAAGATGTTTTAAAATATAGCAAAAGCAACATATGCTTAGTGTTTAGATAAAGTCACGTTTCTTGAAACAGTTTAACCGGATTGTAATTACCTACAGTGGAACTACAAAAAAAAAAATATCTTTAAAGGTTCATTCATTATTCTTAAGTTTCTGGATGCATGGAGGCCTAAAGAATAGAAATATAAGCTGACAGAATACTGTAAGTAAAAAAAAATAAATAATAAATTTCTCTATATGAAGATCTCTTCTTATATCCTGGTTATGACCATTTCCATGGCTGAATTCGTAAGAATAGGCATTGATTCCCATGAGATTCATACCGATGAGGTTAAGACACACTATGCTCAGGTCAGGTTAGTGTTTGCCTTCTGAAGAGATTTCAGCATTTGTTTCTCTCACACACACCCCACCCCAGCTTGGATAAGAGCAAGCACAATAATTATTGCATTATATGAGAATGACTGGTAGCAGACAGGCTGTTTGTTGTTATAAGCCATTCCTTTTATCACAAAATAGACTGCTTTCTATAAGATAAGTAGAATGCTTTTTCAGTTAAAGAGGTGCCAGTTTCTCTAGGTCTTTACACTCCTCTGAGATGTGAACCTATTCTTTAAGAATACAAGCAATGTCTAGGCTTGTTAGCACAGCCTCCCAGGATAATACTTCCTTATCCTAATAAAGTGAAAGAATATGTAGTATAATAAGTCACTCTGCAACCAGGTTAACTTAAATATTTTATTAAGACAGGGGCCATTAAACTGTAGCTGCAGTGAGATAAAACTAAATTCAGTGTTAACCATATCAGGAATTTTTCTGACACCTTTCTCATATTGCTTTACATATTTTTTCATAATACTTAAGAAATATTTCTCTCAAGTGTCACTGATCTCTTTCTTATAAAGGCCTTGTGCTAGAATTGTCCCTGTAATGTACAACTCTACAAACGAAAAATTAATATACTGAAAGGCTTTAATCACCTCCTAGAGCTCAGACAAGCCAATATTAAAACACATTTATGCATGAACAACTAATAACTAATAATTGAAAGAAATTACATGCAACTCTAGAAACCATTTCTTAATTGTTACTCATTAAAATAAATTATGGTATATTATCCCAATTACAATGCTGAAAATAGAATTTAGCAGCAGTTGTTCTGTCACTTTACCTTTCATTTTAGCTTTTTATGGCAGCTATGTTTTGAAAATAATTTGTCCTAATCAGATGGTGTTATATTTTATCAGCTAGTAGCTATACCTCCTTGCAAGCATATCCTTAGAGAGGCATTGGATTAAGCACTAAAACTTACACTCATTAGAGCTAATTGAATGTTATTGGAGTGAACATGAAGAGTTGTTGCTGCTCTAACAACATACAAATCTATAGATTCTTATAATTGCATACCTATCTGGTGCCTTATTTATTGTAAGGCATACAGTAGTATTCTAGAGAGTTGATGCTGAAAAATTGATTGAATCTAGATGTAAGATAAATAGAAAATACTTTGTTATTATTACAGTGCAGGTTTTGCTCATTCAGTGTTTGCAATAACAGCTAAATCCCTGAGTATAAAACTGCATGGAACTTTTAAAATGCTATGTAGTCATGCATATGCTCTGTGTAAATGTTGCCTTTACTATACCGTGAGCTATTAGGAACTTCAGTACTGCTCCTGAGCATCATCAGCTGCTGCTGATCAGCCTCACACCCAGCACTAGACAGCATAGGACCCAAAGGAGGAGAGCAAGACAAATCAGGAGCAGTTTGAGCATCTGCAGTTCCCAGAAGTGATGAATCCTCAACAATTTTGGGATTTGGCCTGTTTAATGTGAAAGGTTAGTTGTTTGCTTAAATCCACTAACCCACAATGACTCCAATATAAAATAAGTTCTGGCTCTCTTGAAATTCAGTTTTAACTTACCACCTACCTTCTCTTTGTTGTTAAAACCAATATCTTTGGTGGCAACACCATAACCAGACAGGAAAAATCCTATTTCATTTTAATCTGAAATTAAATTAATAATTTTATTTATGTTATCTATATTTCAAGAATATTATTCTAATATTATTTGCTCTTTCTCAGGGATTCATTCTTGCCATATGTTAGTTAATTCTACTATGTCAAGCTGGCTCTGTAAGCAATAAATACAGGTTAAGGAATGGAGTATGCAGTAGAATTAGTGAATTTTCTGAAGTGACATCAGACTGAGCTGGCAGAAAATATAACTGAAAATCTTCCAAAGTTTATGGATAAGCTTCTCCTTTAATAAACATATTTATGTTTATTAAGTAGCATTCAGCATGTAAAGGAACGACAATAAAATTGTCATAATGGGTTTCCCAAACAGCGTCTGGATGGGTGGAGTTGGGGATGTTGGAAGATTGCTGTCCTCTGCTCCCTTTTGTCATGATCTCTGCTTATTATCAGCATGATTGCATTACTAACTCTGGCTTGCAAAGGGTTGACTTTTGGGGCTAATAACAAATTATTTCCTCTTTTCACCCGAGCTTGAAATGTTTGTCTCCTCTCAACTGAATGTGTGTCCTTCAGGAATGTGTGGCATGCAAATAATTAATGCTTGTCAAGGGAGGGAGAAGGAGAAAGGGGACTAATCCAGTGCACATTTAAAATGAAAATGGGAGTCAGAGACATTTGGATAAGGCCCAGGAAACATAAAAGTTACAAAATAATTTCTTTTTTCAGTGACATTGTAAACTAGGGCCTTTGTCTTGTTTCTGCTCTCTCTGGAGGAGGCTGTAGTACATAACTGAACAAGTATTTTTTTGTAAGTTGAACTTTAGAGACTTTATAGAACAGAATCTCTATCTTTTTGCTTTGCTTATTGTTTCTCTGAGGGGTTGCTACAAAAGGAAGAAAAACCCTTTATACCAGGAACTCTCTGTTATTTAAGTTATCTCCTTCCATCCATAGCACTATTTTACAGACTGAAATAAAAAGTAGATAAAAAGAGCTGGTACCATTAGGTGAACTCTCTCAATCTCTGTTTTACTTGTGTTTTCCTGAGGGGGCGGGGGTAGAAAAGGGTCATTGTTGTTTATTTTAAAAGTTACTCAATTTTTGTTTTACTTGTGTTCAATACAGATTACTGAGACTGAAAAGTGAGGAAGCTTGAGAAGAAAAGGAGGACCCCAGAAAAATACAGGCAAGAAAGACAGAAAACATGAGGGAAAATGGAGAGGAATACACTAAGAAGCTGAGGTAAACAAAAGTGTCATCAGTGCGGTGGGTGTGAATTATTAAAAGACTTCCCTTCTCTCTCTTCTCAAAAATATCCCTAAACTTTCTGTTAAATGAATGCACTCAGACACTGAAATTTAGGAATTACCATAATGAAGAGTTAAAGGTGATCTCCAGCTACACCACTTCTGATGTCTAAACTGTATGGCATGCTCTTTAATTACACTGTATCTTGGTTATTTTTTCTACAAGTTTGTTATGTTGTCTAATGCATTGAATGGGATCAAGATCACAGGATGCTTGCTGTTCATCATCCTGAGTGATGAAGATACTAAATTATATTCAGCTGTGAGTTTTCATGAGTTCCATTTCTATACAGGGTCCATATCTATTAATTATTAAATTGCTATTTCTATTCTTAAAGGCCTGAGGCTAGCAGTGGTTGGGGCTTGAACTATGAGCTTTCTACTGATTTTAAATGTCTGACATGAGACACACAGGATCTGAATTTTTAGGCATTCCAGGTCCTGCTAATGACCGTTCAGCCACATCTGCTTTTTTGGACAGTTAGGACCCTTCTTCTCTATTGGAGAGACAGACAACAGTTGTTTGCATACAAAATGCAATATAAGCAGCCAATATATCCTTCTTCTACACCTGGTCATTGTCCAGCTGCTGAGCAAATAAACCTTTGCCAATTATAAATGCTGCTCTCCATTTTGTCCTGTGGCACATGCACAAGGATGACCTTGGCTCCATATTGACTCAATGGCTGTTTTTCACTTGTCCAAGCAGTCAGATACAAGTTACTGTAAACGAGGCTTTTGCTCTGCAGGAGTCTTCTCTCTTTTTGCTCTTTTGCTGAGAAGTTCCCTGCTTCCCCAAGAGGCAGAGTGCCTGATGTTAGGTCCTGAGGTCTGGAATAACTGGCTACTGAGCTTGACTCACATCATTTTAGCAAAGTCAGTATTTTAAGTTGTCTTTCATGTATTCAGCATACAAATGCTTTTCTTGTATTTCTATCTATTGGTCTTCAGACCTTTGGAAAACCAGACCTCAAACCTGGTACCATAAAAGGAGGAATATGAAGTAGCCACTAGAGGAAAAGTGTGATTTAAGTTAATTCCCTGAACCACAGAATGACTGTATGACACAGACAAGGCATTGATAGACACACACATTAGAATTTTTCAGTATGCTGCTTAGTTGCTATTTAACCAGAAGATAATCCTTTCCTTTTCTTGATAACTAAACTCAATGTTCCAGTCCAATACTGACTTCCTCTAGCTCATCCCACTCACATGTGCTGTTTCTTCATGTGTTTCACTCAGATCAGACATAGAATAAAAAGAACTGGTTTGGATTACATTTAAAAGTTGTCATTCAGTTCCTGGGGAGAATGGAAGCACGACACCAGCTTAATGGGTAAGCATTTGTTTACATTTCTACTATTGTTAATTGAATGTGTTATATTAATGGACACATTCCAGTACAAATAAAAACAGGGTTCCTGTCCAGGAGACTTTGAATAAAATATGTTTTAAAATTATTTGAAATTCATTCCCAGGTTGAATTGATGCAGAAATGAGATTGAACAAGTATTTGCAACCTTATCTTCAACCCTGTGTCTATATAGCCTTTACAGCATTGAATCAAGCATTCAAAATATCAGTTTTTTAAGTGAGAATTTGCTATGTTATACAATATTAGTTTGCAAGTAGGGTGTTCGAGAGTGTCTAAAAGGCAACCTCAGCATGCAGTGCTCCTTGTGTTTGGAGCCCTTGGGTTTAAAGAGAAGAAAATGTTAGACCTCATCTTTGTGATTTTTATTGCTGCTTGAGGACTGTCCTATCTCTGTTTGACAATTGGCACTGGTTTGGATAGATAACCAGACTGGAGAAAGTAAAATGCTGGGTTTCCTTTCCGTTTTAACATATCCTCCTGGCGTAGTTATTTTGTAACCAGTAGACATTTGGGCAAATTAGGATTAGGTTGGAGAAAAGAAAAATCTATGACACCAAAGACCAAGAGCTTATTAAAGCAAGAACGTGGCCAGTACCCATCAAGGGCATTATTGATACATAGATAAGGTTCCTTATGGAAAACATCTGCCTATTAAAAAAAAAAGGGCAGTTTGATGGGGCAGTAGAAACTTTGGAAGCATGGTACAGTGTAGCTCAAATTGTACTGTGGCTTTAAAGCTAATCTAATTTGCATTTTCTATAAATTCACCTGCTGTCTGTCCAACAGAACCCACAACACAACTTTGATATTACACTGGTTCCACTTTTCCGTATCCCCTTTGCCATTGGAGCTGGCAGAGATCACAATTTCACACTGCTGCCATCAACAGAGTTTTCCTATTTAATAATGGCAAAATTCTGGTTGCTACTATACAGTGAGTACACATTTTCTGCCCTTCTGTAGGTAGGTTCTGCAATCCTCCACAGAGCAGGAGTGTGACTTTCTTACCCTTTAACTGCATATTCCTTTTCTACAGGTGCTTTGCCACGCACAAACCTGCTGCTGTTTAGCAAAAACTATTTCCAAAAGAATCCCCTTTTTTTTCTTTAAATGATGTGTTAGGAGAAAGGTATGCATACAAAAAAGAAAGTCAAACTCCTTTCTAATCTTATTGCAATAGACCTTTAATGTCTTTTATAATTTCAATACTGCAAAACAAATGTTAATATTAGAGTAACCTGAGTTTAACCTCACAACACTGCTGTAAGGGGCGAATATATCATTATCTCCATTTACCAGTGGTAGCCTGAAGCATAGATAGATCTCTTTGTGCCTGGCCCAAGGTCATGTAGAAATGCTGTAGCAAAAGTATAATTAGATGCAAGATCTTCCGAGTTCTAGTCTAATACTTATTAGCTATCCTTTCTCTGCCATTAATGGTAATGGGAGGCATTTGTACTTAACTAGGAGAACACTAGCCTGAGGAAATAGGGTTTTTCCAAGCATGGCTGAATAGAATCTTGTACTCTCTGTGATGGTTCCTCTTGGCCTTAGCACATAGTTAGCTAAACTTGTCTGGGTTTAACCTCAGTAATAAAAAAATCAAAGAGGTTACAAATTGAAATTCTGCTCTCTGCGGCGCCAAAACAATTAGCATTGTGAGGTTCCAGCTTGCTGTTGCTTCAGTGTTCTGGGCCACACAGGTTCTACTTAAAAGTAGAGAGGAATTTTCTTCCTACTGGTTTCAAATGCTGGCCTTCCAAGGCCATTTTAGGAATAAAAAGTCAAGCTGGCTACCATTGGTCTATGCATCAAGAATAACAGAGGTTATGTACGTGATACTTACTATAGTCAGCTAACCTCTTGGTCCATGAAAGGTAAAATGAGTTCTTCTGAAAGCTAAGAAATAAGAGAAACAAGAAAGCCCTGATTAGTCAGAGTGCCATAAAGATATGGCAATAGATGAAGTCAAAGAAGAAGGTATGTCATTCTTTTGTCACTGTTTTCTGTTGCCATTATTATTTGCTTGCCTGTTTTCTGCAGCAGAGCAGCCCTTTCAAGGCCTCTGCATTGCCAGACCTGACAGAACACAGGGGGACACTTCTCCAACTTACTTCATTTATTTTACAGTATGCAGTTACTTCCGTGAGGTCCCACTAAGTAAAGAACTGAACTACAACTGTCAAAGCTCATAGATAAGTTTACAGTCCTTATACTTTTGACACCTGTATTCTTCATAAAAACACATATTTTGTCTACCTAAGATATAGATAACTTAGCTGCTGCAGAGATGTCACAAAAGAAATCAGAACTTCAATTAAAATTTTATAAGAAAATAAAATCAATCTTAGATGGGCAAAATATTTCTTTGAAACTTCACTGGGTTAATTTAAAAAAAAAAATAATCTGTGAAGTCTCTGTATATCACAGGAATCTCTTTGTATTGCAAAAGATTGCCACTTACATGGAAATGAGAGCTTTTATTCCAACACAGCAGGTGATGTAGTTCCACTCACTGACACTGTACCTGAAAACATCGCTATAAGATCTTTCTGAGATGTGAGGCGAAATTAAGAAGTGGTTTTGGTGGGGATTTTGTTGGTTTTTTGTTTTGCTGTTGTTCCAGTGACACATCATTACATTTAAGTTTGTCACTATGCTAAAATGTTTCTCTCCATGTAATTGGTAATGGTAACAAAGAGGGATCCAGCTTTTTGCAGAGGCATACGTAATACATTAAATAAAGGTTGTTTTATCTAGTTGCTAATAGAACTCCACAGGAAATCAGGTGAATCACACAATTGATTTGTTCTTGCTGAATTCAGAGAGAAAAAACATAATTCTTTTGTATAGTAACGTCACCCAATAGATGGCAGTATCATCTTTATAATAAAATACTTTTTTAGCTGGTACAGAGACATTTGGGATGAATTTCAGGTTCTGGCTGCCAAAAAAAAATATGGGACTTTTTGTTTTAAAAAGTGGCATTATAGGAAAACATAACAGAGTGCATCGTTTTCTGGGACTTTTGTCAGTTCTACTTAATACAATCTCATTTTTGTTCATTGGGAGTGTTGCTATTCTCACTAATCAGTATTTAAAACTACAGCTTGAATGGTTCCAAATGATCATTGATTCCTGAATCTAAAAGACTTTTTTTCTGCTTATTGACCAAAATCTGAGAAAGAGGAAATCTCAACTCTATTTTTAGAGTTAGATATATGTACACAGATAATGCACGTGCATGTGAACACATATGTACCTGCACAGCTGTCAATTGAGGAAAAAACTCATCATTTTCTATAGGAAAAAATGTTTCTAAATACGCTGTTGCTGCCTAGCTATTATTTTGGAAAGAAAGATGAGCAGATCTGCATATGAATGCATGCTCTCATGCTAGGAAAGATTAATCTATATAGGTCTGAATTCTTGACATTAGGCAAAGATGAACACTAAAAACATGAACACTTCAAGATCAGAGATAACTCCATTTATGAATAATTTATAACTTTGACAACAATTATTTCCAAATTTAGATGAATATTGAATCTTAGGTGACTGATTTTCAAATTTTATTCGAATAAAATACGTCAAACTCATTGACCATTCTGATTGCCATTACTGCTATATTTAGAGCAAGAAAGATATTCTACTTGGGAATAAAACAAAAGGCAACTTTTTCATAACTTTCAGAAAAATCTCCTTTTTCTCAGATTGAAAAAGTAAATAGTTCACTAGGTTCTTTGTCTTATCTTGTGTAAATATTATGGATGCTTCTAATTTCTGATTCAGAAAATAACAGAATGTGATTACCAGAACCACCCCACCACACACACAGACCAGAGTGTTATTAATTTCTCAGTAGTAGCCAGACTACATAACACAGACTGTCAGTGAAATAATCCTGCCACATCCATTCTACTGAGTATAATTATTACACTTCAAATAAATACAGCTATATATTTGTATCTATATATGTTTCTTTATGGTTCCCGACATAGATCAGTGGCTTTTAAAGACTGTAAAAAAATTTAACTTTAATTTGAAAATTATAGAATTATATTGCTCCATCAGAAGGGCAAAGCTTTCCATTCAGCATATCCTGTGACATTTTATGTCCTTCCCCCACTGAAGTACCTTTACTTTCAACAGGGCACTTTGCATTAAGCAGAGAAACCCCTATGCAACCATAATTACAGACAGTTGTTAATTATTTTAAGTAGTGCATGATTTTGGAATACTAAACTCATGAAATCCACTCTGCAATACTATTCTGATTTGAAAAAGGAATTTTCACTTTATGGTAGTTAAGATGAAAATATCATAATGTCTCTTAATGACAAGTTAAATCATATAAAGCAAGGAATAGTTGGCTGAAGTCTCTGTTTTCTTTTAAAATGTTCTCTAAAAATTAATAAGCTATAGTTCAAATTGAACTATATTGAATTAGCTTGATGGCTAATTAATCATGCATGGAATTACTATGCAATGATTGTAGCAAATGTAAACTGGTAGCTAGTTCGTCGTATATACTTAATCTTATAGTGTAAGTGTAGGAAATAAGAAGGGAAATAAAAAAAAAAATGAAACCAAGATTTCTGAAATTCTACAAATATACTGTAGGGAACCTAATGACTGTTCTGTTCCTATCCACATGTCTTCTAGGAAAGCTATGGTAAAATTACTATTGAGCAATTGAAAATATAGGGCAACAGAAAGACTTAGGTACAAGAAGAGACTACAGTTCTTTTACTGAAGGTGAGAGGAGGACATGAGCAGATGCTTTGGGGACTATTCAGAAATGTGCTTGCCTAGTTGTATTAATCTCTGTGTTGAGGGTGAATCTGTCTCCTTGCCTACTGTATCACTGTGGTTTTGTACAGGAGGTACACAGGTAAATCCATTGGTGGAAGGGAAGGGAAAAAACAAATAGTATTGCAGCGACCGTTTGAGCTCCCCAAAAGGTCCCTGAATCAGGACAACACAGAAAGTGGTAAAAAAACATTTGTTTTCAGTTCAAGAACTGTACCTTCAGTGATGAGTCTCCCAGGAAATAAAAGACGTGATGTAGCACTCTATTTGTACAAAAAAGTGAGAGTAATTGCGTTGGCTGGCATTGATCCCACCAAATTTTAAGTACTTAATTGAGGATCCTAATTAAGAGCGTAGTTGTCCTAGGTTGTTGTATAATCAATAGAGAGAAAATTCTAGAGGGCAATTCAAGTCTTGCATTAACTCAATCACTGCAGAAGCAGTCTTTCTCCACTAGGTCTTAATCAGCTTTTTACTAACAAATGCTATTTAGGTTGCTTCACATTAGAGAGGGTGAGGGCAGACTTTTATTTTTGAAAACGAGACACTTGAAGTGGTTCATTTTTTCCTTTCATGCCATACCAGAATTTGTTCTTTCCTCTATCTGCCTTTTCTACTATTCTTTAAATTGAGCTGCTCTTCATGTTTGGTTGAATGTACAGAAATCAAAACATTTTACTCAGAACATGATTTCCAAGGAGGATTAAAAAAAAAAAGGAAACATTGCAACATCAGTCCCTTAATGCATCCAAAGAAGTTCACTCTTTTTGTGAAGACCTTTAAACAGAGGCATGAAAGGTAATGGATACCTACTCTCTGTCTTGAACTAAGCTCTCTCAGGGTATTTCATCCTTAAAGTAATTTGTAGTTCTCCTTGTTTTCTAGGAATGTTGTCATTCTGTCTTATATGTGCACACTGAACTCTCTTTCCCATTCACAAACATAACCTTGCTGCAGATAATAACTTGTGATGGAGTTATTTGGTATTTTTGAGCAATTACTTTAATCATTTCTTGTGTTCCCTGCTTCAAATTCACTGCTGTTAGCAAAGCCTAGAGAGGCTCAGACCTCAAGATGGGAACTGCAGGCAAACTTGACGAGATACTGACATCCATCTCAGCTCAACGTTCAGCTGGTGAGATCAAGAATTTTCTGTTCCCTGCCTTTAGCACCAAAAAAGAACTTTAGGTTTGATGTAAAGTTTTTGAATTGGTTGGACCAGGCTGGGCTTTCACTGTAAGGTCTAGCTCTGGTTGCTTAAAGTGGTACCGGCATTTCCCCCCCTCTTAACAAAAGAAACAGAACGTTATTTTTAGATGCCTAAAGGGCTGGCTGTCAGATTCACAAACCAACCCATGCAATCAGCTTCAGAACTTAATAACATTGTTCAAATCAACAGGGATACATGCTGCAAGATTAAAGAGAGTCAAACGCACATAACAGCTCACTCCAACTCTGCAATCAGATCCATAATTATTATTTCTCAGGATGCCATGGTCCAGCAATTATAAAATTTAAATATTAATTTTAGAAGTCTTAATTATAGCAACCAGAATAGTTCTCTTCAAAATAGTCCCCAAAATAACTTAGCAAGAATCTAATAGCAATTTAGCTGATTGAGGAACAGGTAGAGAGATAATTAGAAATGGAAAATGCAGTTTGCTTCTATTTGCATAGTAAACAGAAAAAGAATTTGCTCTTTTGGGGGAAGTTTTTACTTGTTTTTCATTATTGAAATAATAGGTTATCAACAAATTCAAGAAAAATAACGTTCAATTGATGAACATAAACATATGATTTGCATTGATTTATGCCTGATCTGTGTCTATTTTATTTATCTGTAAATATCAGGTAAATAGATTACAGTATGTAAACAAAGCTTTTTTACAGTCATCCGTTCTCCGATATATGGGAATAACATAATGTGTTAATTTGCTTCTCAATGTAAATCTAATTTTAATCATGTCCTTCACTGGGAAGTAAATACCACGTAGTTGTCTCTTTTTGACTCAAACAGTGGTTGTGCAGCGAAAAGGTCACGCGCTGGTTCTGCACTGGCACATCCAGTGAGATTTCAATGCCTCACACTGCTGCTGGGGAGCTGTCTATACTGACTCTCAACAGTAACCCCATTGATATATTTTGCAAGTGAATTCAGTGGTATTACCAACAGCACTAATCCGGAAGACCATGCCACCGTAAACACAAAACAAATAAGGTTCATTGATTAGTACTGCACAATTTAAAGACTGCAGCTGTGATCTGGTCCGACTGTGCCAGGTTCCATAGACCCCTCTGTGGAGACTTCACATAGAAAAAACAAAACAAGAATGTATAGTCCCCATCTTACAAAATGGGAAAACCAAGTACTATAAAATGTAAATAATTGTTTTATATCCCACAGAAGAACATTTTGTGAACCTTTTCTCACTATGCTCTTTCAGTTAATTCTTATCTTTTCCCCCTTTCATGCACTGTATTGTACTGACAGTCATTTTCCTTCCCTTCTTTACAGAGTGCAGAACATGAGTTGTTCCTTTTTGCCTCTTAATTTTTTTTCTTTTTCCTTTTGCTATTCCTAGTTGTCAGGATTTACCTTTCAGGATGTCATTCACAACCCAGTGACCCCTTCTCTGCGTTACCAAAGCTATTATACGTCTGAGCTGGTGTGAGAATTGTTGCAATACTTCACATTAGTCTTAATTTACCTTTGGTGGATACAAGGAAACGGCTTTATGATAAATGGCTTGTATCCATTTATCCAACATAGATGTTTACTGTGCAGAGAGGGGATATTCAGAATTTTGTACTCTTAGAGTTACTGCTAGGTGCTCACTCAACAGTTCAAGAAGATGCATATTTGTTTGCTTGTATTGCCCAAAGAGAAAATTTACTTGAAGGTAAATGGTTTTATTGTTCTGAGAGAATTTTCTAAACTTAAAGATTCAATAGCGTGGGCTTGGGGGTAGGAAAAAAAAAAAACAGAAGACCAAGCAGATGAAATACTTTCTAGCTTGGTAATGATGTTATTTTACTGAGACTGGAATTGAAGTGTTTGCTCCAGGAAGAATTACTGAATGCAAGGTAGAAAAAGACTTGAAGAGTGCAAGAGAGAACAGTGAGTGGGAGACACTGGAAAATGGAAAAAAAAGGTCCAGACCTCAAAATTGAATCAGCTTCTTTGTGCACTAACAATAGACAGCTGGGCCTTCTGCATTGCGTTTGTTCATCATGACCATAAATTCTATTCTGGGCATGAGATATTTGGTAGATTTTAGTGATTGAATCTCTTAATGAATGAACAATTTCTGATGAAAATGTTTTAACTGGAGAATTTCTGACTGGCTGTAGACACTAGAGGGGGTTACTTCAGCACTATACAATATCAATATACAACCCAGCAACCTTGACCATGCTCCTCCTGAAAAAAAAACAATGGTCACTTTTTTTGATGCAGCTGAATTAATCAGCGAAGATTCAGTGGAAATGGTGGCAGTAAATTGCATAAGCTGTGTGTTGCAACAAACCACATCGGAATTAATGTACTTCTCTGAGCTATGTGTCCTGAATTTAGATCATCATACTCGCTTTTTTTGTAAATACTGTAGAAAATGTGAAATACAAATACTGTGTGGAATACAATATCAAAATAAATAATCTCTTGACTCATCTTTAGCACAAAACATGCCTCCTAAAAACAGAAGGAACCTTCCATGGTTTTGAAAATGGCTTCTCAGGATCCTTGATAAATGATTCCCTCTCT
Source organism: Gallinago undulata (assembly GCA_026546715.1). Classification (NCBI taxonomy): domain Eukaryota; kingdom Metazoa; phylum Chordata; class Aves; order Charadriiformes; family Scolopacidae; genus Gallinago; species Gallinago undulata. Next base: position 9,627,648 of record JAOTQQ010000032.1, read on the forward strand.
CTGCAAGTAGAAACCAAGTGAATGGTGTTGGTTGCCATCAAAAAGTGGTAATCTTTGCAACTTACACAATTGGTCAGAAAAATCACTTCAGGACTGAGAAAGCTGCATATGTTACCAAGATTAGTTTACATAGCTCTCACTTACAGTGGTATCCTATTTTATAGGTGTTGAAACAACTCAGCAGTGGAAATAGAATAAATATAACATCAAAAATAAAAAAGAAATAGTCACCAAAACCCAAATGGCTTTCTCTGACAGTGCCTGAATGTACCATCTGTTTCCATTGCATTATAAATTGATGTAGAAAATTGATATGCAATGCTATTTCTGGGTAGCTTCTCATTTGCATTTGCTTTTGTTAAAAAGGGCCTAACTGAAAACCATCACGCTGAAACCCGCCAGACTTTGGAAGGAAGTGTTCAAACCAGCCTGGGCTGTTCCAGCCCAAGCCTGGATCCACAGCTAAATGGTGCAGCTGCCCACATATGTAGAGCATGCTAAACCACAACTTTGGATCTAGAGAACCACACAGCTTATCAGATGTTCAGGCTCCTGATCCAAATTGTCAGCTTTTATTTAGGACTGTAACAATTGAATCATTAGAATGACATAAGGCTTACCACCTATCTACATTAAATAATCATAGAGTCATTTAACTCAGGCAGCCAATGTGTAATAGCAGCAGTGTGGTTATTTTCAAGCAATACCAAGAATACAAACGCAGTTGTCTTTGACTTAATACGTGCAGTACAATGAAATCTCTAGAACAAAACAGGGTAACAGTTTGCTATGGCCATGATTGTGAATAATCTCAATGTAAATTCAGTGAAATTCAGTAAATCACCACCCCAAAGGAACATTTTATCCTACAGCTGGAGGAAAGAGAGTTACAGCTTCCTAACCCTGTATAATAGTCTAAATCATTCACAGGCAGAAATGGAATAGCCAAAGAACTCCTCAAACCTAAGCTGGTGATGTATTGTCTCTGTTGGACTCTATGCTGGGCATGAGCAGATGTAAATGAAACTCCTCCCTGACATCCACTTCTTTCCCTGCCTGACCTGTATTGGAGAGGCTTAAGAGACAAGAGATGCAGGAACCAGCTCCAAAAGCTACATGTCTAGGGTGGATATGTCTATGCCCGTGAAACAGCCTATTTTTCAAGCAAGCATTTACATGATTTTGCTTCACAGCATAAGGAGCTTTGAATGTCTACTTTATTCCAAAAAGCAACATATTATCTTTCCTGTCTTCTAATAATTCTGAAATAAGATTTTTCTCTGGTTTTGTCCCCACCGTTCATTATTATATTTATGTTATGACCTTCTGGAAGAAAGAACAATGAGGATTCAGCAAAGACTGAATTTGCTCAAAGAAACTTCTTGCTTCACTGTTTGAAGATAATGTTGCAAAGGGATGCTGGACCCAGTGCAAATGCAAACCTTGCTGTGCTGTGTATTTGTATTTCCATCATTTAGAAAATTTCATTCAAAAATACAAACACAGACAAGGTTGAGCTCCTCTCAGAACTGCAGGATGTAAAATAAAGGACTGTCTGCACAATTGCCTAGATCCACGGCAATAATATCCACACCTCTGCAGACCAGTATGAAAGGTAATTTTGACAGCAGGTCAGTCATATACAGAGGATGTGGGTTCATGCTGACTTACTCCGGGAAAATTTGGATCCATCAGTCCACATTCTGGGCTTGAGCAGCAGCCTGGAAGGCGCTGGGCATTCGATCCAGCCTGTGGCTCCAGGCTGGCAGGAGCAGCACGGTACAAGGAAAGGTTCATTTGTCTTTTCTATGTCCTCCACCTTCTGTCTGTGTAGAGCTTAAATACATGGGTTCTAGGTTGTAATATTATAATGTTTGCGTTATATATAATGATGTAAAAATCCAGCTAAATGTATAAATACCAGATATTTGAAACTCATTGCTTTGCATTCAGTAAAAGATGCTTTTATTTTGTTTATAGTTATTCTTTATATTACTCTTTAAAGAACTGGAACTTTTTCATTGTAAAAATCTCAACTGGTACTGGTTGTCGTTCAAGTCACTGCTTTTTAAAATTTTGAGGTCATAGTCATCAAAAGGTTCTGTATTAATTATTTTTTTTTCTTTATGTTGCCATGCCTCACTGACAGAATGCCAGAGAAGGAAAAGATCAAAATTAATATGCCTGCTGAGAAATTGAAGAATTAAAGCCAGCTATGCATTTACTCTAAAGAACTTGGAAGTATAGAAGACACAGTGGATCTGGAAGCAGAGATACAGTGAATGCAAGGTAAATTTCGCATTTGTTGTAGATATCTAATTTTACTTTACCTTTTTGACAAATGAAGTTTAAAGGGCACATCTTGCTTAAAAGGGAAACATAGTCACTTGGTCCTGATTGTATATAAGGTATTGGATAACAGCATGAATATTGCCATTAGGAAAAAGCAAAAGATACCATGGCATAATGAACATGAATTATTGTAGATAAATTGGTAGTATAATTTAGCTGCAGGTTTGTGATAATATGAGGGACCTCAGCTGTTTGACTTAAGGCTGTAATCCCAAATAGTGTTGAAATTCCTGTTGATTTTAATGTTGCTTATGTGTAGCTGAGTCACTATCAGCTTTTACACCACATTGAACTTGCTGCAGGTATACTTTCTGAAACTTGAGCTGTGCTTTATAATCTACTTTCTGGACAGCATAGTGTATGACAGTATCAGTGTTAGTCTGTTTGCAGTCTATGAGACATATTCCTCTTTGGGATTGTACAGTCCAATTTCAGTCATATCTATAGGGACACAGATGCTGTCTGTTGCAGAAAGGAACTTGGTGATATTTCTGCCTGCTTGTAAAACTGTGTTTGTAATCATAGGATGGGGCCTGCCTTCTGTCTATTGTGGCTTGTTCTTATTTAGTTGTATCCCTTGAAGCGTTTGCACCGGCATATCTGAAAGATGTGAACACTGGAGGAAGAACTTGGTTTTGCAATGACTCTTATACCTTTTACTTGATAGTGCTTTCTTTTGTAGGTACACTAGGCAGAGGAAGCATAAACCAACTTTAACAGACCTTTTCCTCTTTAGTTCGTGCACTTTTCGCTTGCTTGAATATTCTGCTTCGGTGGTAGCAACTAGGTTAGCTACTGCCTGAAAATGAATGTATTGCTCGTGTTTTCCAAGGATCTAACTCACACTAACATTGTTTCTTTGTGGGGACAGATATAGTGAACATTTAATTAAATCACGTTTATTATATTAATAAGTTTTCAGATGCTGTTGGATCAGAGAGCAGGAAAATGATAAAATGTGAAATTAAATAGTTCTATTTACCATTATACATACCTGTCTATGAGCTTTGAAGACTATCTAACTCCAGGCAATAATGGAGTATGCCTAGTCTGTATCCATGTCTAGACAAGGCAGGGTTTAGGCTCCTTTTCCTGTTTGGTACTGTACATTCCCTTAGAAGAAAACCACGAGTATGAACCTGGAACAGAGCTGTGTTGTGATGATCGTGGAGCAGGACTACAGGTCTGCCCGATGCTCTAGACATAGGCTGAGGTCAATATAACCAAAGATAGCAGATTACAAGTTTTCTGAAAAGAAATGTTCTCTCATTTCCCTCTCTCGCTTTTTCTTATTTATTTATTTTTCTCTTTTTTTAATGTTAGTTAGCAGGGCCTGTAAAATTTAAATGCATAAAAATGTAAACCTATCTTGTTTATTTGATGAATAAATCTGGTCCCCTTTTCAAAAAGTCCTGCAATAATCAATAACTAGATGTTGTTAAGAACTCATTTCACAATAGAGAAACAAAGTAAAACAGAGTAAATTAATTGCCCAAGGCCACAAAAAGAATCAGTGGCAGAGATGTCAATGAAATCAATGCATAGCAGCTTCTTTTTATTATAAATGTTATTCCCTCTATTATAGGCTTAACTTGATAGTATCCTGAGATCATGCAGTATTTGGTCAAGAAAAAATTCAGCCAAATTTCCTGCTCTGGATTTGCTGTTATAGAAATGGTAGCCATGCTATGTTAAGGACTCAGAATCTATAGCTAGTTAGAGATTTTTCTTCTCAGTAGAAACTATAAAAATAAAACAACTTTAATTCGGTGCTAACGCAACATTAAAATGATATTGATCCTCTTGAAAAATGAAAATGTATATGTTTGGGTTATCTTATCCTTCAATAAAATACATAGACAAAAGAAGCTTGCAGTAATCGTAGGTGTTGACAGCAGCCACAAGAAAGCATTGCCAAAACAGAGACTTTTATCACATATAAACTAGTATCTTTCAGGTGACTGTGTCAGTCACTCTTTCACCTCTGAGATATAGATGTGGAAGAGTGGAAGTTCTGCTGCCAACGCATTCCTCTCTCTTGCATGTGAACATCATCAACTTCTGGAATGCTCAGCAGCTGGGAATAGCTGCTCAGTGTTGGAAATTCAAAATAATCAATTTTCCTCTTCAGCAGGTGTTTTTTTTTTTTTTCCATTGAGCCTGCAAAAGAGTTGGAGAAATAAGATCTAAAGTGGATATATTTCAAGCTGAAATAATCTCTAAAGTGTCCTTACCCATTTTTCCAGCTCCTGAAGATCTCAAGATATGCATCCTATTTCTCAAGACCAATGTGTTGACTTTCCAGCTATCGGAGAGTATGCCACCTTACACTGCATCTGGCAGTGGCATCCTACAAAATTATGCCACGAGAATTTACTACTGTTTCAATCCTGTAGAAGTGATCCTTTGAAATAGGAGAAGGTGTTTGGGTGTAAAGCTGGGAAATCTTGTACTACAGTAACACTTGTTCTACAGAAGAAGCAATGAAAAAAGATTTCCATTTTCTAGGCTGTCAGAGTTACAGCTTTTACAAGCATTAAGAGAACACCATGAACTTGAAATCCAGTCATTCTTAGAAATGTTAGAAGCATCGTACCTACTAGAGGGTCTTGTCAGCTGATTTTTGTGTATTTGCAGTTCCACTTTCCTTTTTTTTTTTCTGTCTACTGTTGTAGGGAAGAACACAAACTACAAAACTAATCTGTTACATGGGGAGAGTAAGAGAAATAACTACACGTAGTCTTCAGTGGGAAAAGATAAATAGCATTTTTAACAAACAAAAAATGGAAAAATTATTTCCTTGCTGATCTCCAGAGGTTATAACAATGTTAAATGTTGTATCTAATAGCATGGTGAAAAAAATAGGTTGGCTGTATCTCTTTAAATTTTTCTGGGATAATCTACTGAAAAAAAGTATTTCTGACTTCTGAAAAAAACCCATGTTGATGACAGTTGATTTTGAAAATATGTAGATAAATATGAATTTGTCAATGGCCATAGAAGTGAAAGTATTATGTGCTTTTGTGATGTCTTTTCTAATGTTTAACCTTTGGGGAACAACTGATAAATACTAAACTGAATGACGTTGCAAGGACACTTTAACAAATCTATTTATCTTCCAGGGACATTAATGTCTGTAATGCCAGGAAAGAATTCCTAATCTTAAGCGTGGAAAGCACAGGCAGGCAGAGATCCATGTCTTCACTCTTTCCTTAAAAATTATAACTGGAGATATTATTGGAAAGGAAAAAAAAAAAAACCACAATAAAATATCTTTCTGGGTGCTGAATGGTAGACACAGTACTTATTGGGGAAAATTCACTGAATTTCACTGAATTTCACTGAATTTCACTGAATTTTTGGAGTTGGAAGGGACCATAGAGATCATCTA
>JAOTQQ010000032.1:9633490-9680694 GCA_026546715.1 Gallinago undulata
TCGTCGGCCTTTGTAGCTACAGAGCCCTCACCCAGCGCAGTCTTACCTGCTCTGGAGCCGGTCTCTGCCGCAATGACCTAGACACCTCGAACAGTCCAAATAACAATACAAACTTTATCAGAATAATGTCCATTGCCTTTAATTTAAATTATTCTGATTTTGAATCCTGAATGACTACCTTGATTGTTATTTTTATACTCAGTCACTTGTACCATGCTGAATGGCTCATGTCAATATTTTATTTTTATATGTCAAAGATAATTTCCCTAGAATAGTATCATCTAGTCCTCCTTTACTTTGAATGATTTATTATGATATTTTTTCAGTGTTTGATTAAGTAACATTTAACACTGAATTCCAAACCTGTCATATTGTCTCTTTTAGGGATGTTTCTGCAAATACTTACAACCAGGCATCATTTATTTTGTGTAGCCCAATTAACTGTGCCAGGAATATACCCGGTAACAAGCTCTGTGAAATGTTTGTCAGACTAGGACTTTAAATTTTAAACATTTCAGACCAAAAATGTTGCATAGTGCTATGTAGATGCAGAATTCTACTATTTGCACATTATTTAACTTTACATAAGTATGCTTTCCACTATATAATACATTATAGATTTCTGAGAGAGAATACACAGTTGGAAACTGACATTTCTAGAATCTAGGAAGGGGCTCAGTTATTTAGCTTCACAGTTTTTGCACAGCTTGTATTTTCATAATCTCTGCAGTCTTTAGGGATGAACATTTGCCAATATTTTAACTCTTAAATCTCTTCTAGGCTTATTGATTGCATTAATGCACTCTTCTATTAGTAAATAATTCAATCTGTATGCTTCATTCGCAACGTATTCACTGAACTCTGACCTAGTCATCAAATCAAGTGATCTTGTGTGTTAACTCCTTCTGTGTCTATTTATAGTTATCATTCTGCCCTTATCCTGCTTAGTGATAATTTGAAAAAGTTGGAACATCACTTTTATATGCCTTTACATCATTAATAACAAAAGTAAAGAGATGGAGACCCTGCCCAATTAACTTCTTAATAGCTTCAAAAAGATCTATTAACTGTCTGTTCAATATCTTTGGCCAAATCTCTGCAGTTGTCAAAGGGAGTACAGCTTTGTATAAAATCTGTTGATTTATCCTAGCCAAACATCTTCCCCATAGCATCTGTACTGTCTATTTTTTGGACTTAGACATAGTAGTAAAAATAGTTTCCATCTATTCCACACCTGGTTCTAAAATAAAAAAGGGTTTAAATCAGATTCATAAATACAAGTATGTCTCAGAGGACAGGTGACAAATTTTGAATAGTTATGCTCCACAGTGGGCTACTAATCATCAATCATGATTCTCCTAGCGTCTTCTGGCTAATTGTACAAATGTTCACAAGTCTTGAATGTTTTAATTATTTGAGATGGATCAATTGTGCATCTGAAATTCCTCCTGGATGTGCAATGAGGGGGTGCAGGGAGGAGGATTTCTTATTATTTGTAAGAAGGTGGTCAGCCAATATGAAAATTGAAACAGTTCAGGCAACCACGCACTATCTAAATCTGAGAACACATAAACCAAACATTTCACCATAAATAACCTGAAAATTAGGTTTCTAGACTGTTCCAGGAGAGCTTACTTGTAGCAAATGTGTTAACGACAATGAGACTTTGCTCATGAACAATTAATAAATCTAATAGAACTAAGTTGGTAACAAATATTTTTCACACAAAAGAGCAATAGTTCTATTAACTTCCAGTCATCAAAGTCCAGGGAAAGTTCTGCATACAGCCCTGCTCTTCAAGTCTGTCCTCATGTGGCATCTTCTGCGTAGTTAAATTGTGACTGAAATTAAATAACCTGGTTTACAGTTTTTATGGGTAGCCCTAGGCTTTCATTCAGGTATTTATTGGATTTCTGACACATAGAATCATAGAATCCAACCCCCTGCCATGAACAGGGACATCTTCAACTACATGAGTTCGATCAGAGCCCTGTTCAACCTGGCCTTGAACGCTTCCAGGTATGGGGCACCTACCGCCTCTCTGGGAAAACTGTTCTGGTGTTTCACCACTCTCATTTGGTTTAAAATCACTACCCATTGTTCTATCTCAAAAAACTCTGCTAAAAAGTTTCTCCCCATGTTTTGTATAAGCCCCCTTTAAGTACTGAAAGGCCACAATAAGGTCTACCCAGAGCCTTCTCTTCTCCAGGCTGAACAACCCCAACTCAGTGCATAGAGAAGTTCCACTGACCTCCGCCATGTAAAACACAGGAGGTCTGTGCTTCTCTCATGTATTTGTATGGACAGCTTCTGTGGTTTTGCATGTGAGATTGTAAAACCACACTGAAGATGGCTCTCTTAGTATGTAGGAAAAGTTTAATATTGGAAATCATTTGTATATTATCAGCCTCATCAATTAAGTGCTCCCGATCTTCAAAAGTAGATCAGAACATTTCCTTTTTCCTATATTTTTGATACTGCCAACTCTGATTCTTTTCTTCCGCTGTGATTTTGATTGTAAATTTCCTTACCAGCTTTTCTTCCTTCAATCGTTTCCATACAATTTTTTTTTTCAGTAAAGGGAAAATCATCCTCAGCTATTCAAATGTTGTGAACATTTACTGAGCACTATTTTACTCTGTTGAAATGTTCTGTGCTATTTGATGCTTATTTTTAGTTTCATCCATTATTTTTTCACTTGTTTTAGCAATCACAGTAATTTATGTTTTCCTTTTGCTTTCCAAATGCTTATTTTAGAGACAGATTTTATTCTGAATATGGTGAAATGCTTAAACTTATGGGAACATATCACACCAGCACCATTTTGTGCACTCCATTTTTCTGGGGAAATGCAGAATATTTAACCCGCTACTCTTCCGTTACTACAGAGTTAATCCAATTCCTGCATTGTTGTGGTATCTAGAGACCCTACCATGTGTCAGAGCCCAAACTGTTTTAACTTTAATTTTTATGAGGAAAGGTTTCTGGGCATCCAATCTTGTAAGTCAATTGTTTTACCTTTTCTGAGCTACCTTGGAAATTGCACAGCTTCTAAAAACAGGTCCAGTGCAGAGCTGAGCTGCTCCAGAGGGAACACAAGGATGGGTTATTCTGTAAGAGAACACTGCAGGAATGCTTAGAGCACTTGAGAGCACCATCTAGGAGAAAAGACTTCCAGAACCAGGATTGGTTTTTCTAAAGGAGAGGAGAAAGAAAGACAAAGAAACCATTTTCAAATGTGTAGAAGATTGTTTCAAGATCTAGAGGAATGAGTTATTTTTCACATCCACCGGTATATGAAGAAGTAATGGCTTGAAATTGCACCAGGGGAGGTCAGTTTAGATAGTCAGAAACCCTTTCTAGTGCAAGGAGAATTAAGCACTGGAGTGGGTTACTCATGGAGGTTGTGGGTCTTTCCTCACTGGAGGCTTTTTAGCATAGGTTGTGTGAAACATTGTCAGGCATGGTTTTCATATAGTTAATGCCACGGGGCTGTGAGATTGTCCTATACAAGCAGGAGGCTGAAGCAGATCAGTTGAGGAGGGGCAACTACTGCTCAGAAACGGAAGCCAGCAGGGTGAATGCCAGTCTGAGCACACGCAGTGAGTGAGAGTACGGCCTTTCTACTGGCCTTCTACAACTGCTTGCTGCAGATTCCAATTTGAGTCACATCTGACTCATAAAGGCAATCAAGCACATACATAAATACCAAGCCGAGAGAGGCAAAGGTATTTTTTGAATCCCTGTTTGGTCTCTGTGGTTCCTGTAATTATGGTTTGATAAGTACACGAATGTGTGTACAAAGTGCTCATTTAGCTGTAGCCTCAGTTTGTATAATCTGGTTATAGACAGCAGGTCAGCACAGTCTATATTCAGTCATGGTCTGAGTAGGTGAAGGAAAAGCTACTAAAGCAAAGATGATGAGGTGAGATATCAATACATATATATTAGCCAATATGTCAGTTGCTTGTAGTGGTCAAAAAGTGTTTACTTTTGTATTTTGACATTTTGAGAGACTTGTTGAAATGCATAGCTTAACAGGTCTCTCTTCTTCTCAAATTAGTTGTTACACAGTGCAAATCAAATTTAAAATTCACAAAATTATTAATGGCTAATTGAGGGCTACTGAGAGATGACAATGTCCTAGATCGTTGCAAATTGTTCCAGTGTAACTGTCTACTTCTCTGCTCCAACGCTTTGAAATGGGTCAGTAGTCAGCTTTAATTTGTTCAGTTTAATTAAATTCCACCTGAATAAATGTGTTGCTCAAAGCTGAAGAAGATGCTAAAATTTCCTGGATGATGTATGCAGTTAAAATCTAATTTGATAGTATGCAGCCTTAGATTGTAACATACTCTCTTCCACAAAGGTGAGCACCATATAAATACTTAAATAATAATTTAGATGAACTTGTAAGGAAAATTATATAAACAAAGCAAAGCAAAATTGCACATAGAATATTTTTGAATATGCCAGCATTATTATTAGAATAATGAAAGTCATCAGTAGATTAGATGTACGTTTCACTTTCAAAACACAGTCTCATTAAGATTAGCAGCTTGTTTATTTAGCCTGATACTGTCCTGTCTACCTATGTATTAATTAAACAACTAGTAATCAGATATCACAGTATTTTCTGCTGAGATTTCTGGCCTTTGATAGAATGACATTTGTGAAATATGTTTTTGTGTATATGATCCGTGATGTAAGAAATTCAAACAAATTCTTGGTCATTTTTCTTCTCTTTCCCACTCAGTGCAAAATGGACAAAAAATGTCACCGCCACCCCTCAAAACCTCCTGGCCCAGGGCTAACTCATGAACTGTGAAATTTTTAAAAAAAAACAATCCACCCAAAAAACAAAAGGAAAAAAACAAAACAAAACCACAAGTAAATTAGGGATTTCTTTAGGTTTGGCCAAGGATTGGGTTGGTACGTCTTCAAATCTTGTATAACCCTAGTGGTCTAAAATTCTTACTCAGTTCACTTTCTTAGTTGTGTTCTGGTAAGTAAGACCCTCTCATAAAGTGGCAACTAAAATAGGAATACATGCCTTATAAAATCTTTTCTGAGAGTGTTTGATTTACTTAGTTAAAATCATGCTGACAGGCTAGAGTAAAAGAATGGCATGCCTGTATTTTTGATCACAAACAGTGCAGTTATTGTATACGGTTTATAAGGAATAAGCAGATTAGCATTACTGAATCTGCCCAACACTCATTCAAAGTAGGAGTGCACAGAAAGATTCTGCAAAACTAAGCCTAACTTAGTAATGGAAGCATGTTCTCCAATACATCATACCTGTTAAAGCAATGAAGAAGCCTGGATCCACATCATTCAGGTAAGCAGTGCTCACAGAGGCTGGCAGCAAAACTTGTTGCCAAGTACTCTCAGAAGGAAATAGATTGTTCAGAAACTTCTCTTCTACTGTATTTAACAATAGTTACTCTCCATCAGGAGGTGCATCAATTTCATTGTCTTGTATTATTTTATAGAACATTACTGTAACTTCTAAATCAGTATAATTGTTTGAGCCCTTCCTTGCTCACAGGGACGTTCACGCAGGCTTCATTTCCTCTCTACATGCTCCTAAGGTAATATTCTGTGTTACCTTATTTAATTTTACCAATTAGTATGTTCAGATCTATACCTTTCTTTCTTCTGAATTCTTCCTTTGTGAGATCTGTTTAGTCTAGGACGGTCTTCCAAAGGATAAACTTTATTGCCTGAAAGTTTCAAAGCATAATTGACCAAAAGTAGTGGCAAGTATTTAAGGGATTACTCCCACTGTATGTGTTTTTCTAAATTCTTCTAGGTAAGAAATTTCTGTACTGATGTAGACATAAATAATTAACTGTTTATTGTATTTTCTCATTATGGTGATATTTTCATTATAATGTTAAGTCAAAACTTGCCTATACTTTCACTGATATTCAGAGGTAGTCACAACTAGTTTTGTGTTTATAAAATTCAGAAAATTTAGCACCTGTTGCTATTGTTACTGAGACATCCTACATAGTTAAATTTTTTCCACTTTCTGACACAAAAGAAAGAGCTTGAATATGAAAACTGATTGTGTTTCTATAGCATCCTGTATGTTTTTACATAAAGATAGCAGTTGTGAATTTTATTTTCCTATAATTTTCTGCATTATTTTAATTTGTGAGTGGCTTTGGAAACCATGATTGGTATAATCACATAAAATTTCACAGAAGTTTTTATTTGCACCTTGAAAATAAAGTCCAAATTACAGAGTCTGAGATTTGGAAGAATTTGGTCCAAAGACAAGCAACAAACAAGAGTTTCAAAATGGACAGCACCTGCTTGTAATAAACAGAGACTCAGGGTGAAGAAGGCTCCAGGTTACTTGCAGATAAGCACTGTATCTTACAGATCCTGCTCTGGGATCCACTGCCTTTCATACGGTATCAAGACGTGAGAGAGAGAGGATACCAGTTCAGAATAAGCCGAGCAGAGACACACCTACAGCCAGCCGATAGCAGCAGTAAGCTTGCTGTTGTAGCTTCAAACCCACCCCTGTTTAGCCTTCTCTCTGGACCGCTGGAAGGTGACTCCATCCTGCTGGGATCCGAAGCCAAAACCTCACAAAGCCACAAACCCTCATCCATTTTTTGAAAGAATTTAACATGCATTCACTTTTAGTTTCAGCAGAGACAAAAAGGAGGATTCGTTTTGATAATGCGCCCAGAGATTAGCAAATACTCTTGGGAATCCACAGGCTTATGTTTGAAGGCTCTAATCCACAGATCATGTCTCCCAGGAAATTTTCCTAACTGCAGGCTTACACAGTGAATTCCCCCTGGAGGTCTCTTTAGCTTTCTGAACCTTGCATTCTCATCCATGTACATGCCATTCTGTGTATGGTGGCACACCACGGTGCAATAGGAAGCTTAAAAGAGAAGAGGGGATCTTCCCAGAGTGCTTCAGACTGACAGCTGCTCAGCAGGGAGGCATGCACTGTCAGTGTGCATGCAGAGACAGAGAAACAGATATAGAGGGCCAGTGGGCAAGCCCAAAATATATGCTCAGTTTTCATTGTATGTTTGATCATATTTGGGGCATTTCTGTAACAAAACAGAGGATGTCATATTAATAAGGTATGAAGCTTAGGCAAAATAAATGTGCCTGGGACTAAGCAGTGATCCCCTCCTCCTCCGGTGCAAGATTTTATAGCCTTTGGGTGTCAAAATCCTAGATTTGGAAAGTACAGGAAAATTTGCCTCAGAAATTTCCTTAGCGAATATGGACTCTGTCTTTAGCCCTGTTACAGATGGGAAAGGCTGGAATGGCTAATGGAGTAGCTAGTGAAGCAAGATGATGAACATAACACTGGACAGCTTTTCTAGCTAGTTGGATAGGCAATAGAGCCCTGTGATTCGATAACCACAACTTGCAAGTTGATATTGCAAGAGGAGGTTGAAAGGCAAAAAGTGCTCATAAAAGTTGCTCCACCAAGAAAACAGCAGAAAAACTTTAAAATATTATTATACTTTGTGTAAAGAATTATGGATTGGATTGATTTGATTGCTAGTAACAGAGACCAAATTCAGTTCCGAAAGTAAAGTAATAAATATAAGGTTTAGACATCACTTGAAGATCAGTGAAAATTAAATTGTATGGGTACTCAGAGAGCTCCATGTTTCAATACTTTCTTCCCAAAGGGCTGTAAGCTTTGAATTGGATTAGGGTAGCCACTCAATCTGAGGCATATTTAGTTGGTTTGCTCAGGTGACTGTATTTTTCCTTATTCAGCTATGTAATGGTCCCCATTTTGTGACATGACCGTTACTTTTGTTCTTTATAGAGCTATTAACAAAAATGAGAAAGAATATATTGCTCTGTTTATCTTCCCATTTCTACTTTGTTCTCCCCCCTCAGTGTAGTTTTGTCCAGTCATTTCATTCTTTCTGAGTAGGGAGAAGTGGAGCTTGCTCAGTGCATCTGCTTTACTAACGGGTGGGGGTTAGATTTGATTTCATCTATCATGGCCCTGAACCTGTGCCCGCACTATGCTTCATCAGCATGAATTTCACGCTAGTTTCCTTTCTGATATTCACTCGGCATGTTTAGAGAGCTGGTGGCTTTACATTTCTTGTTTCCACCAGGAGGCAAAGGGCTTGGAGTGAGCTGTGTTGTTCTTGAGAGAGTATTACAGGACACCAAGTATGGACATTAGACAATCTCAGTGTTGAAAGAACCCCTTCATCAAACTAAATTAATGATGTTGCTGTACCTACTGAGCTCATAAGCAGTTTAATTTCATTTTCCTGGGATTTTGGTTGGTGGCTTATTCCAGTGTTTATTAGTGGCTTCTGGAAACTGAAGATTACCCTTGTTACTGCCAGTCAAAGCCCAATGAAAGGACCTATACGAGTTTGTAATTAGGTGGTCAAGCTCAGCTGGATGTATCTGGCACTAATAAAACCAAAGACGGTAACCAATCCAGGACAGAATTTGTGGAAAGGATAAGGGGAAGCATTGAGGTACCTGTAGGAATCATATGGGTGTCAAAACAAAAGAGAAGACAGAAGGATGCCTTGGAGTTAACACTTCAGTAATCACTTAAGTTCTGGCATAAGGATTAGGTAAGGATAAAGCATGGAAGTAAGTGGTTGTTGTTGAGCAATCTGTATTTTCTCTAAGCTGTATATGCATTTTTTTAGTTCTCTAATACTTGACATAGCAAGCTTCACTTGCAGCGTGCAGTGGTTAGTAGAGTACCACGCCGATGTTCTGACACTTGGTGTATTTTGGAAGTGTTTGAGAGGCATTTTCTCAGTATGGTACCATTGGTTGGGGTTTTTTTTTTCTCCCTCCTCACAGTATCATTCAAGGAGAGTTGAAGTAAATGTAGAACCTAAAGATGCAATGGTGGTGTCTAGCACTGTTTGTGCACTGTTGCTGCAGTTGTGCACTGTCCCAGCAGATGAAAGGCCAAAGAGCCATTCCACAGTAAAAGAAGTTGAGGGTTGCACAACTGGACATCCTGGATGGTGGGATAGGAGACATTTTAAGACTTGAGTTTCTTTTACCTGCCCTTTTTTTTTTTTCCCCTCAGTCATTGTATAAGGCTCTGACTGAGCTGAACACACACAGAAGAGTTTGAGGTTTATGGAATGTACCTTTTAGTTAAAAGGTAATTGAAAACACCCGGAGACCTCCCGGCATGTCCATTTAGCACAGCTGTGTATCATGCTGCCTGCCTGCATCTGACATACCTCTGTGTGAAGCACAGTTCTCTGCCAGTGCTTTGCTGGATGTCAATGGATAGGGGCATACATAGGTTAAGGAAAGGGTCTGTGACATGCCCCACGTGTGTCCTCAGTGTGATGTGGGACAGGGTTGGGGACATGAACAGAGAGGACATGCTGTGGGATCACCCTTGCAGGATAGCACAGTTGAGTCTCAGGAGTTCAGGGATGTTGCAAGAGAATCACTACCAGCTAATTTGAGTAAAGGTCAGTGTCTTGTATGTTTACCCTGGTATAAATATATACGTCATTACCACTTGCTACTGAAGAGAAAAGCATAACAATCTTCTAATGCTCTAATTAAGAGACTAATTTTCTAGCAGTGCTTAAACAACTTTCTTACTTTTCTTTCTTTGTAGTCAGTTAATAACTGTGACATTTTTCTTGGCTTTAACTGTGTGTCCCTAAAGGCATGTTAAAGACCCCCTGTGATTAAAATAGTGGGAATCATGTTGCTGAAGTGACATTAACAGAGCTACTTATTAAAATTTGGCCCCTGCTGTTTGTGGTTTCTCAAGACTATACTCCTTTAGCAAATTTTAAAATACAATTACATGATGTCTGACAGCTAGAAACTATGCTGTAGCCTAAATGTTAAGTGAGAATTAGAGAAGTAATTATGGACTGTCATAATACCTGGAAACTGAAGTACTGGTAGATTGTTTAATGTTGCATTTAACAGATCATTGGCTTTGTTGCCAATGTAAGGCAGATCTCTTGGCATACTATGATTGTACACAAAATGGTTGCATGTCCTACTAGTTTATTTTAATGCTTGTAAGGTACTTGCAGGGTTTATCTGTCATTCCCAAGACTTTGGTGGAAATATGATGCAACTTCCTTTGAGCCTGTCCTTCTGAACAGCATTTGAAATAAATACACAATGTGACATATATCAGAGGAAAACAAAATTGCTGTTTGACTGCAAATAGTTTACGCCTTCTCCTGAATCAGCGGCTCATGTTTGTCTTGTAACTTATACAACAATTCTGTTTTCACCTCTGCTGTTTTTTTCCTTTCCCTTTCAGGCAACTGCAAAAGCCAGAAAATGGCCTTTGTGATAATGCCACTGAGACTCAGAGGATTAAAGCAATCTCATTATCAGTTTACATCCCCAGTTGGAAATCTGAGATTGTTCGGCACATCAAACAGTGGAGCAGGGGCATGTAATGTGCAGCCCAAGGGCCAGATGAGACCTGCTGAGTCATATAATGTGGGCTCCAGCTGCCCTCTTGCCGTAACTGAAGGATGGGGACAACACAGCAGAACTGCTGGCTGATGTCGCTAATGAACTCAAACCACTATAAATTATTTTCCATCTGCATACCAAATATGATTCTATGCACTTATAATAAATGTCTATAGTTTATATGCAAATTGGATGTGGCCCTTGGGCTCTTGGTAAGTAACCTGTATAACCTTTCGGTCTGTAGAAGGTAAGCCTTTTGCTAATGCTGAAATTGCTGCGTGGGGCCAGGGGCTGCCTTGAAGCGTGAGCCTGAGTTGCTCTTAAAAGCAATGGAGGAGGACTAACAGAAACCCCTTTAGTTCATCTTCCACACTGAACCTGGGCAAGAAGACAGGGAAAGACTATTCTGTGGTTCAGACACGCTATATAAATTTTCTTTCCCTCAAAGCTTGGATCTTAGCACTGTGTATATGTAAAATCCCCACCACATCAGTGAGGTCCTCCTGATGGATCTGCAAATGACATTGCATTGTCAAATTTTTATGCTGTGGAAAGAATTTTAATTATTTTAATCACTGTTTCTGAGTTACTGGGAAATATACTTGGAATCTCTCATTATTTCATCCAACTGTGCAAATGAAATATATAATTGATATAAAATGTTTTTGTCATACACAGTTTGAACAAAGATCTATGAGAGTTTAAAATTCAGAGGGTTCTTCTGTGGCAAAGTTCTATTAATGCATTCATTAACAAGAAATTACATTACAATCTCTGTGGGGCTTACTTTAGTGAAAGAATGATTTCTTTGTTGGTAATTTCATCTTGATGTTACTCCCCTCTATTCAGCTTCCCCAAAACGACGTTTTTCTAAAAATCAGCACTAATACCGTAGTTAACCTTTCTCTATATTACTTAAGAAGATAATGCTGTGATAGTCACACAAAGCATTAAACCTTGAAACCTTCTATTTTACCCACTGTTGCAAAAGTTCAGCACAACTTCAACCATATTCTTTATTTCACAGATCTTACCTTTAAAATGGCAATAAACCCCTTGAAATTATAAATGAGGGTTGGCTGGACGATATATATAATGTGAAGATTCTTTTTATATGGAAAGAAGGCACGTACAGGTATTGTCAAAGCATTTGTACCAACTTCACATACTTTTAGCAAGGCACAGAGTTCCAATGTCATTTTTATTATTTCTTTTGTGATAAAACAAGCTATGGGGGATTGATTATGTGAACCTGCAATCCTGAAAGGGGCACACGTAGTTTACTCAGAAGTAAATTTTTATTTATTTATTTATTTATTTATTCTTCAAAATGCCTCAAAAGAAATGCCTTTTTTCTTGGGGATAAAATCTGAGTGTAACAACACTTCTGCAAATTCTGGGTTTTCTTGGGGAAAGGAAGGTGTCCGTGTTGTGCCATGGACTACTGGGGAATCACAGATGACAGGTGCTAGAAGGTGAGCTTCTACAGTGTAAAACACTGGGAATATGCATTGGCCTTGACTTGCAGCAAAAGGTGAGCAGAAAGTGCATTTTTTTTGTATCCTGGCAGATTTTGTTGCCATAAATAATTTCATAAGCATCTCCTAAAAGTGCAGTTGGCTTGAAAATGCACACATTTAAAATTTTTAATTCATGCTAGGCTTATTTCAGCTTCCATTTATGAGGTTGGGGTGTCTTATTTTCTAGCTGTTGTTGGCAATCTTGAGGGATAAAAAAACTACAAGTTCCTTAAACTGAAAGCTGAAATTCTCATCCACTCACTTGATTCCAGGAGCTGAGACCAACTATGGTCTCATATGTGGAGGTGTTTAATAATCAAGTCCCAAGAATTGATATGTTTGCCCCTGTTACAGGACTTTCAGTGAGAATAGTACCGGTGTATTATGAACTATGAATGATTATAGATCCTGTGTTGTCTGAAATCCCTTCTGAGCTACTCATAAGAACTAACCTTAAGGCTATATGAATAAATCAGCTTGTGATTTCTTTGCTTCAGATAAAACCTAATGTCATAGAAGAATGTCATCTATGTATCTAATAAGAGTAATGATGCTATGTATCACTACATTAGAGCAAGGCCTGCATTTCAATGAGCACAATCTGCTCTGCAATGAACTTTAAGGTATAGACAACTTCTGGGTTCTCTGTTTGAATTATCTGTGTTGCCTGATTTTAGACTGGATGACACTTTTGAGGTACTATGAAAATTGAAAAAAAAAAAACAGAAAAAAAAAACCAACAAATCAACCAACCAAATAAAACACAAACCAGAAAAAAAACATTCTTTACTTCAGTTCCTAGAGACAGTCTTTAGTAACTATCAGGAATATTATAAACTACAGAAGAAAGACTAGGTGAATCAGGGAACTGTACTGCTCCTGAAAGGTTACATATCACCATCTATAACCTAAATTCTGATAGAAAAGTACCATACCACTGAATTTTTGGTCTGAGTATGCAGTTTGTAGTATGTAGACATATTAGAAGACTAACTTGCTGCCATCAGTATTCTGTACTGTATTTTCCTTCAGATTCTTAAAACTGAAGTACACTGCATAGTTCCAAGTTAGAGTTTAAGAGGCAGAAAAAAATCACAAAACATAAAAGGCTTCAACTAGCTATATATCAACCAGACAATAGCACAGTACAAAAAAGCAGAGAGACATTTTATTAACATTTCAAGTGGTTCTTGTTCCTCTATTCTAAGAAGAGGCTATTCTTTATTTAACCTTTATTAAGGCAGGAGTGATCTTAAGATGCAGCAGTAGCACAGCCAGCAAATACAAGAGGACTCGTTTTCATTGTGTTTAGCAGTCAAGGATGTCATAGAATGAAGGTAAGTATTAAGAACTGGCATAGTCTAAAAGCCCCTCAAATTTAAAATAAAGGATGCAAAGTTCTTGCAAATGAACATGCCAGGAAAATAACATTGGGATAGCAATGTCTTTCTCTGAACAGAGGGCTCTTTGAAAGTAAAAATAAAGAGATATAGCTGAGCAATAAACACAATGGGATCATCAAAAGAACTCACCAAAAGTGATTACATCAAATCAAAAAAGATTAAATATTTTAAGGTGCAAAACAGATCAAAGATTTCTTAAAGATACCGAACAAGTGAAGCCTATGAGGAAATTAGGATTTTAAGAAACAAAGACAGAAATTAATCAAAATGTACATACCAGCACTTAAAGTGGTAAAATGAAATACAGTCTTTTAGGGCCAGCCAAAATATTTGGTACTAAAAATCCTTACATCTTTTATTAGCTGAAATTAATATATAGAATACATCACACCTGAAAATTCATGATATGATTGAATTTGCCATCACAGTTCTCCAAAAGAAAAAGCCTAACCTACTAATTACATAAATTTTGAACATGAAAATAAAAGTAATGGAGAAAAAGAAATCAATGACACAATATTTAAACATCGAGAAAGAATTTGACTTGGATTCAGCAGGGTTAGGTGAAATGTTTTACTAGGATAGTTATACTGAAGCCAGTGCTGGAGCTAGCCCAAACAAAACTAGCTCAAGTATCTATGCTAGAGGAATATTTTATGATATAATTATGTTGGTGAAAAAACTACATCAGGAACCATCTGTTCTGTGAAAATATATCGGTTGACTGAGGTGATTTTACAAAGTTCTATTTTGTAAAATTGTTATTTTCCTATGCCACTTCTTACCTCAGAATAGGCCTAAGTACTGTTCATCCAGGAAAAACAGATACACAAATACTTACCTGAGAAGGTGTTTTTAAACACAGGTTGTGTTTAAACACAGCTCCAAACCCAGGAATTAGAAAGCAGAGGGGTAGACTTTAAAGCTTATAAATTAAGGTTAATGTGACCTTTTTTCCATTAGGTTATCTAGGACTAGACTTCCAAACCTTTCTGTTTTCCAAGCCCCCAGAATACATCATTTCAGGGTCTTGAATATACCAGCTAGTTGCTTTGAAATTAGGTCATGACAGGATCCTACTTCACGTTTCTCACCTGGACAATACAAACGGATTCTGGGTTTCTCTTCCCTTGGTGGCACTCTGGGTCTTTTGCTTCACTGGGTGTGCGGTTGCTCAGCACAGAATGAAACCGAGCCTCCTGCAAGGATAACGGAACAACCAGTGTGATTCATCAAACCACTGGCATGGGGGGGCAGGGAGGAGGGAGTTCAGGTTTTGCTGTTTCGGAGGTACTAATACACACGTGTTTTATAGACCAAGGAGCTGTTGGAGAGGGACCTGAAAGCCAGTCATAGGAGCCGACGCAGTCTATAATGCCCTGTCTGATAATAACCAGATTATAGCTCCACAATTCCAACAAAGAAACACAAACGGTATGAAAATATCAATTTACCCGTTATTTCTAATGAAATTAAATAGTGCATATGGGACGACACGTTTGAAGAATAAATACACATTAAAATTCTTAACAGTGTGAAGATTAAGGGAATATGATTTTTTTAAAGCTTTCATCCAGGGAAAAATAGCTTACTGCTTGCTTTAAGTAAGATTAGCTAGAAAAATCCTGTAGTGCACCTAAAACAAAGACTGAGTGGCAACAGGCAAATATTTTAATGTGGAAAGATTTTTATTGGTTTTAATTAAGCAATGACATTTTTGTTGAATGCCTTGAATCTTTAATTACCGCCCAAAAGCACTGAGCATGACATGAGTTATTTACTGAGTCACTCTGAAATACAGTTCAATATTTTCTTATAAATACTTCATATAGAAACAACAGAAAGTCCTCACTGGAAACAGTGATTTTTAGTAATATAGGTATTTCAGGGCCAGATTTGAACCACAAGGAAATCACTTGAGAGAATCCCAATGCCTTGTGGGAGCTGGCTCAGGTCTTTAAAGAGCGTTATCACTTGTAGTAGCTAGAGAAATGTTTTCTTGTGAATGAAAATGGCCCCACACCCAGAATCTGTCACCAAAGGGAGGCACTGAATACATGTTGAGGGTTTTGGGCGAGTTTGGGTTTGGTTGAGTTTGTTGTTGGTTTTTTTTTTTAATGGGGTGGGGAAGGTAACACCTAATGCAAACCTCGGGAAAAGTTTCAGGTGACAACCGTAGCAGCTGCATGTGTGGGTGTAGTGTAAAATATAACATGGATGAGAATTTCACAGGAGTTCAGCACTCTTCCATTTCACAGCACTGTTGATTTACAGCCCTGATCAATTTTGTCATGGGCATGAGAGAGACAGTAGTGTACCGCTAGTAACGAATATATATTTATGAATAGCTACAGCTAAGCTGAAGCAGGTAAGCAAACAGACATTTGTGCTAGTGGTTTGCCCTTAATCTTTCATAAAAAATAGAAGTAGTGCCTACAGCTGAAGTGTATGAATCATCTCTCCCTAAATTTTAAAGTCTGTAGCCCATGCAGTGAGGCAGGCAGTAGTGGGAAGGAAGCAGCAGTAATCACACTGTTCCCTGAAGGTACCTAATCTGTGGAAGGTGGTGCACCTTTCCAAGCTTTCCGTGTACATAGGGGAAAGAAATCCAGGCTCTCTGACAGCCTGCGCCTGGTTCCTGATCTGATCATTTCCCAGAGAAGTAGATTTTTCTTCTCTGAATGTATCTTGCCTTCCTTAAACAAGGCAATTTGTGATTACAGTAACCAAAGGAAACAAATGAGATCAGAATAAACCTACAAATGGTACAGATCCCAATCAAATACACACAGTGAACATTTGAAATAGCAAGGTGATCATAACATGAAGTCACTTACTCCTCTCCTGTCAAAGGAAAATGAGGATTAACTCTGTCCAGCAACTGTAATGGACACCTGCTCTCCTCCTTCAGATGAAGTGGAAGCAGCCAGGCAATTCTCATCATGAACCTAACTGGTGAAAACTACATAAGTGTATTCACTTCAAATCATGTTTTCTGATTTTTGTGACTATGGTTTTACCTTTTTCAGGAAAGAAAAAATTGCTCTATATGAGTAGTGATCGTCAAAATAGAAAAGTTTGTGACAACAAAATGTAAGACTTTACCAAAAAAGAGTAAGCTGTGATTTTTTTTTTTTAATTTTTTTTTTTTACAGGCAATGCAAACCCATTGTCATTCCGTGCATACATCTGAAGTTTTTCGGAGGAACGTGCTGCTGATGTGTCTCAACAAGAGTGAAGGAAATCTCTAGGTCAGTCATGTTTTTAGAGACTAGTCTCGTGGGGGATGAGAGCCCAGAGCAGCAAGAACTGGGGCAGCAGCCCACAGCCGCAGAGGGTTACTGCTCAGGTGGCTGAGAGCAGTACCAGGAGGATACTGGTGCTGGGGACTCTGTGCACCATCCATAGTCGTCAGGGTGGACCCCTCTGAAAGAGTCACCTCCTCAGTGCACCTGAGTGTGAGAACCTGGCTTTGTCATAACTTTTCTGTGACATGTTCTTTCTGATAAAACCTAGGCTTCTTATCTGTAGGAAGGGGAATTTATTCTGTTAATCACAGACTAGATCCAACTGTTCCTACTTCTGTTGGCATAAGCCCAGGTGGTAGGCCCTCTGAGCAGAAAATCTGCCAACTGGGAAGTCATAATAGGAAAAAACAGCTGCTGTTTTTTATGTTAAAATCCTGGGCACACTATGGAGCCCAAACTGTGGTCTTAAGTTTTCCTTTCACAGCAGAAGGCTTAGCAGTGTTTGAAAGTATCAATACTGCCTGATCACCACACAGAACACACCTCCAGAAACACCTGGAGCTTATTTAGTACTCAAAAATACATCTCATAGGTGGTCCAAATATGCAATTTTAGCTTCTAGATTGCATTTACCACACTTGCATGAGAGCAATCAGCAGTCTAAAAAGGAGAAACTTTATCCTATGCTTCAATGAAGTGTATTTTTCTTTATTTAGATGCTGTTCACTGAGTTTTCATTAAAGATGAAAAAACACCTAAGGCTTGCTGAACGCAGGATGTGCAACATTCCAGAGGTAAGAAACTTTCCTCTGTATGTGTAGGGCTTGTTCATTAGGATTCCTTTCCAAACCTCTACAGTGGAGTCAGTAACAATCTCAAAAACATAATACATTTAGCCAAGTTCTAGCCAATACCTCCTGTGAAGAAAGCCACCTTGTCAAAAACCTTGAAAATAAATGCATAATTCTATTTAAAATCCTTCCTGTTTTCAAAACAGTGACGCCTGCAGAAGAATGACAAGAAAACCAATTATTTGAGACATTACAATTTTGCTACATAGAAGTTTTCAACAGGAATGCATTTTTCAAGTCTTTCGCTCTATTTTGCTTAAGGACTTCCAGCTTTTTACAAGATAAAGTCCCAAGTATAAGACAACACGGCATCTTGCACCTATTTAATTTAAAGATAAAATAAAAAGAACCATCTAGAAATCCTGATAACATTAGCACAGAGGAGACCAAGATGGAGGAGTTACCTTGGATTGCTTGTGGTTTACGCTGCTGGAGATATCAGGTTCGTAATTTAAGTGATAATATGCTTTTTTCCTTCCATAGGGAAAATGTTACCACATTGCTGTGTGAGTAACTTGTCCCCAGTCAATTTCCAGAACAATATCTAGCATCAGCTTGTGAAAGTTTCCTCCATTGAAATTCAGTATAAAGTTCACTGCAGTAATGATATCTAGGGTCTGATTGCTTGTCCACTGAAATGAAATGATAGCCTTCTATCCATCTCATTATGCATGAAATTAAGATAGAATCCAGGAAAGATATCAGTTTCAAATGTACACTTGCACTGAAAAAGTGCTTTTCTTTTCTCCTGCAGCTTCTGTGTACTTAAAATGGTAGTACATAACATCCTCCAATATCTGAATTTACAGTGAGAGCCAACAGAAACTACCTTTTCTGTTATAGGGATGGATGATGAAGAAAAGCATATTAAAGTTTTAAGAGCAAAGCTTTAATTATTTGCATTTCTCAAATACATGCATCAGTCTTAATTGATTATTTTCTACTGATAAATATTATTAATTGCTTTTAATGTGTTCTATTCAACACTGACATAAACGTTTCACTCCAGCTATGTTCTACATGCTCTATTCAAGCTCTTCATGTCACCATTATGAACTGGAATTTTTGGTGTGCTTTCATGAGAAAGAGAGAGAGAACCCAATATGTGAAGTAGGTAGGATGGAAGGTAGACAGATGCTAGTGTTTGTAGCAGTTAATTTCACAATATTATATGAAGTCTAAGTAATTTTTTTTTCTGTAAAAGGGAACTTTACTGTAAGAATGTAAATCCAGACATAGAAAAGCTGTTGATTATGTTTACCTCTGAACTTTGGTGGATTTTATAACATTTTCAAGTCCTTCAGGCACTATGAAGGCCTAAGAATTTGAATTTAAGTACTTGGAGTTACTCTGACTTCTGTTTACATTATCATTTAATGAAAAACATTTGAGAATTCAATTTTTCAGTCTTTTACAGGAAAAGAAAATAAAAGTTTGGAAAAGTTTGAGGGCATGAAGACAAAGCTATTCCCAGTCTTACGCTTAGGCTCTTTATGCTTTTTAAAAAAAAAAAAAAAAAAAAAAAAGTTTTGTTCCCAGGATCAAATTTTACAGCTATCAAAAGAGGATATATCTTTGCTAACTTTTGATTCAATTTCCTAGGACCATAGAAAGTGGTTTGGGGGCGGGAGGAGAGGTTTTTAGCTGTATCAGAACTTTAAAAGTTTTACAGCTTTCAAGATGGCATTTCCCTTTTGTAGAAACTTTTCCTGATATCTGTAAAAACAACACCTTCAGAAAATTGTTTGGTTTTGTGCCTTGCATTAACATCTCTGAGCATGTTTGTGTAAGTCACAGGTTGATGACACACATCTATCTCCTACTGAAACTGATTCCATATTACAAAATTTGTCATCACAACTGGCACTGACACCATTTCTTGAAGTGTTATCACTGACATGAAGGAGCAGACAAGGAACTGGTGCCCTCTTTTTGTCCCTCTAAAATAATAGAAAATGCCTGAAATACAGGCACAGAGCAGTATTTGAACACTTGCTTTTATTGCTCCCGGTGTGACCTTAGCTCTGCGACCTCTTTTATAAAGTCCACCTGCCTGAGTAAAATAAAGATCAACTATAGATCACTAAAATTTTTAGTAATGTTGCTGTTCTTCCATTGAGAGAGTTGCAACAACTGTTTGATGCTTTTATTCTTTTTGGGGCAAGTGTTTGATGTCTTCATGAAATAGCCCTGTACAGAAATCTACACAGCATGCCCATCCCCAGCACATCTGCCCTCAGTGCAAGATAATGATTGTTCACTCCATATAAAAATTAAAAGCTACAGAATGTACAAGGATCATGCTTGATTTACTTTTGTCTGTGTAAGAAGGTTTTCAAGGTCAACTTTTTTGAGATGGGATAAGGAGAAGTACCTGCTTGTGTTCCTTGGCGTTTACCATTCAGCATCTTATTTTCAGTTCCTTCAAATTTTGCCTAGATGTAACCACTTCAGCCAAACGATTTTGGAAAATTCTGAAGATATTCACTCAGTAGCATAGAAAATATTTGCTAGTCTGGATTTAAAATAATTATAAACTATGACTGTCAAATAAGTGGTCGATGTTTGGCAGAGAGGGGCTGCTGTATCAGGCCTGCGCCCTTCACTATCTATTGAAAATTTGCCCAGGTTCACAAAGCTAAATATAGACTTAATTTTTCAGTACTGCTGTTCCCTGAAAACTTTTTCTATCCTTTACATGCTTCAGGCTTTGCAGTGAAGGTGTTGGCTGTTCCTGGCTGAAAGGGGAAAGGAGAGGAAAGCCATAGATGGAAAAGGAAGAAGTAGATCTGCTTAGAAAAGAGAAGTGTGGGAGAGCTGGGAAGCAGGAACCCAAGGTAGAGAATGTTGTGGCAAGAATTTGGAAAATGAAGCTTGTGCCTATACAACTTTTTGGAATGAGACATATGTTTTTGTGCCTGATTTCTAAGTTGGCCAGGCGTTGCATCCAGTGCATCATTATGCTTCAGCTAACAAACCCTACTGCAAAATAAATAAGAATTAATTGAGCAGGGTATCTTAGATTAGATAAATCAGGTCTGGGACCTAGAAATCTTAGTTTATCAGGACAATGAGCTAAGATAACAGGCCGTAAGGTTTTAAGAGTTTCTAGAAAATAAAGTAGAAATGGAATTAAATACTGTTATATAGTCAGGAATTCTAAATGGAAATGTTTCTGATGTTTCTCAATGTCTCAGTGTTTAAGTTAGCAATATAATAATTTTCTTTTAGCACCAGATGTGTGAATACATATGCATATCTCCCCTTCAAATTCAAATAGTAGTATAGGCTCTTTCTGTAACTTTTAAAATGAAAATAGGATTTATAGAGTATCATATAATTCAGGACAGCAATTATATGACAATGAACATATGACAAGTGTATGACAGATGGAAGCACTGTAAAATCTGGCTTTATCATCATTTCACTATGTTGTGCTATGGAACTGCTTGGTTTTATTTCTTCAGCATGGCACAATTTATTTAATTTCCAGGAGTCTTCTGCCTACACATGATGGTTGTTGTTTGATGAGGCAGAGAGATACAGAATTTCACTGGAGAGAGACATACATGACTCCTTACTGAGCAATTTATTTTTGCCCTTAAGTTATAGGACCATTCTGATTAAAAGAATACACTTGTCTTTTATGTATGAAAACTATCGTCTTTGTAGAAACGTACACACATATACATTTGTGTGTGAGGTAATCAAAAACCCTCCTCGTGTGTCTTTCAAATCTAAATATTGATGAATAGTGTTCTCATTCTTTTCAACATGAATATTCCTAACCTACAAAAGGTAATGATAGAAATATCATTCTACATCTAAAGGCAGATAGCAGCTTTGCCAAAGAAAAGTCCATACAGACCTTTAAAAATAATATCATGTTTTACAGCTATTTTTTCAAAATATCAGTACTATATACTTCTACTTTTCTACTGTATATTTGAATCTTAATATCCATGCAGTATTTCATGTTATTTTATTATGGTCATAGACTCCTAGTATAACTAAGATTATGAATATAGATTATGCAGTGTAACATACTCATGAAAAGTATTCACATTAAATACTGATAATCACCAATTAAATATTAATAGAATGATGTCTCTATCTGTACTGCAGGTAGCTTGCTTATGACATGAAAAGTAGTTGCCAGTGCGAAGTTAAAGGTACTGTCAATTTTTATTTTTCATCCTCTTTCATTTTAGTACCCAGCTACTTGAGAGCTGGATCTTTGCCACAGTCTCTTATATTCTCATCATAAGGATGACTTGGGGCCAATATGGTCCAAAATTAGGCCTAAAAAAAGAAGATTTTTATGTAACTTACATCTGTCAGAAATGTATTTATATTTCTCAGTTTTTCTCTCTTCTTGAGGGCATGTTTGCCATGAGCTCTGAATTTTACGTTTTCCACTTCATTTTATTCATTGCAAGTTCTTGTTCGGGTTATAGCGGGCAACTTTGCCTCCTGTGCTACATCTGACAGCATGACTACTTGGGAGATTTATATATCCTAGATTCAGTATTCAGCTGCCATCATGTTGCCATATGTAGCTACAAGAAAAAGCCTGCTGAACTGCTGGGTATATTGATATTATCAGTTCTCTGACAATAGTCACTACATGTTGTTTCTTATTCAGGCGCTGCAAAAGCCTAATAAATATGAAGAGTGCTGTGATAGTCATCCCATTGCAGAGAGAAGCCTGGGGGTTTTCCCCCAAATCCTCTTTTGTTCTGTGCATCTATATCCAAAACAGCGCCTTTGGGTCCAGGTCCAGGGGCTGTGTTTGAGGATAAACCCTGTCAAGGAAAGTGCTGTCTAGTGATTGTAATAGCATTTCTAGAAAAGCCTTTGCAGTTTCTACATAGTGTTACCACTGACTCCCTGACTTGGCACTGCAGCGCCTCTGAGAGACAAAGAAATTGTATACAAAAGACCAGTTTTCTTCCCCTGGGTCATTCAGGGAGTCAGTGCTAAAAAA
This sequence comes from Gallinago undulata, assembly GCA_026546715.1. Classification (NCBI taxonomy): domain Eukaryota; kingdom Metazoa; phylum Chordata; class Aves; order Charadriiformes; family Scolopacidae; genus Gallinago; species Gallinago undulata. Next base: position 9,655,961 of record JAOTQQ010000032.1, read on the forward strand.
GCCCTGAACATAACTTTTTCTGAGGCTAGAATCAATATACTAACTACTGCTCAAGTGGTGCTGGGAGGATATTACCTGGTCCTGGGGCACCCAGTAGTAGTTGAGAGACAAAAATCTTAAGCTCTTATTTTTGCAATAGGGGTAAAATGGCCTCCAAGGTGTTGTTAAAAAAGTCCTCTTGAAAAGTTCAGATTTCATAAGACTTATATGAGATGTATTGGGTTATTCAGAGTTTTAATTAAAAATCGTAGAAGGTCCTTTAGTTCCTTAATTGAAAGTGGTTGCCTGTAAATGAGAGATTAATTTATGCTTGTTTTTAATTGTTGGATGCCACTACAATTGGTGCTGCATAAAAATACATACAGTACATAAAATATGAATTAAAACAAGTGAATAATTATAACCACATCAGCCTAAAGGCAGGAGGCATTTTAATATCAGAGTCTAGTAATGGTGCATGAATTAAGAAGGATTAATTTTTCTGAGACAGTTCAGAAGTATTTAGCCTTTATTCTGCCCTTATTTAAAATGCCTCATATAATACATCTCAGTATTTTACATAATTTAAGGTTTCATAAAACATTTTGTTCTCTCCCTGTGAGGTTCTTCAACATACTGAAACGCTCCTAAAATCTTAGATCTACAAACCATAATCTTTCCAAACAGATCGTTTGTTCTTTGTCTTTGCATTGGTAATCTGTAGTATCAGTGCCTGTATAGATCAGCTTCCTCAGATACGGAGGTGCTTTGCTTATGAAAATAAAAATATACTTAGATAAATAGGTAGGTATGTGTGTATATTTGTATATATATATAGGTAAAGATATTCCATGATGGTGAGAATATCAGAGTTATCAGATTTTTTAACATTAAGGTGTCATGGAAAAATGCTTATATTCTCTTTTGCAGGGTATTATGTCATTTATTTGGATAGCAAATGTGCAATAGAAAGCAGAGTCTGCTCCACTACTGGACAAAGCAGAAAGACAAGATTCTGTGTTTCTGTGCTCTGCATGAACTATATGTGCATTTTAGGACACATACTCCAGGGAGAAACAGGTTCAACAGTGAGGCTGCTGACCATCCACAAAGTATTTCACAATGTGTAATTTTGAATCTTTTTTTGGTAACTGTTCAACTGGAGTTGGCTATGTTGTTAAAAATAAGAGTATCTAAGGGCTTTTCTAGATGGCTCAGATTTTTGCAGAAACCTCACGTTACCAGAAAGTGAGGCCTTTGTTGGCCTGACTGTGTCATAGAAGATAGTACAGCTGTTAAAATAATGTGCCTGAGTAGATATCAGGAGCTTTTTATTTAAGAAACTGAGCAATGCAAGGTGATGTAGTGAAAATGAAGAGAATTCCTATGGAGGAAAATAAAATAGAAGTCTGACCAACTGTAAAAGTTTCACAAGAGAGCATAAGTTGTGGTGCCATATTAACACCATTATTAAGGTTTTGATAAATGCTTTACATACGATTATTAACACAAGATAGACTGGATTCAAGCTATTCACAGAGCACAGAAACATTGTCTGAGCTTCCTGAACACATCTGTCAGCGTATCCTTTGATCCTGCTTTGTAACACGTCTTCTGTTTCAGTTCTGGGTTTCTGGGCCTTTCCTCTACAGAGTCTTCCAACTCTAACAGATTATTTCAAAATATGTGGTAGCTTTGTGATGTGAGCAAACATCTACTGGGATCAGATTCTTTAAAGTATATATGAATAGTAAATTAGTTCGATGGAGCTCTTGTATGCCTGAAAAGTGTTTTCAGTTCCCTCAGCATGTGAGCTTTCCCTACATTAAAAAGCAAATCACAATCAAAGAGCCTTACATGGGTTTTATATTTTGACCTTGGGCAAGTCACTGAGGCCCTCTGTGGCTTGGTTTGAAGCTCAGATTCCTGCATGTGCAAAATGCTAATATTCTGTGCATCAAGGTGTACATTCATCTTTTTTTTTTTCTTTCTGTGTAGAAACATATGAATACTAGAGCTTCCGATTTTATTTTTTTTTTACAACTTTTTTTCCTCTTTTTATTACTTTCGGCCAGTGCTATATGTACATTTTGCTTGTGTGTTTCCAGTTCCTGTCTGGACATTTTAGCCCTACCTGCTACTTCAGAAGCAGAAGTTCTTCTGCAGTTTACAGCACAGAGGTCCTGAGTTTTGTCTCTCTACACTTACTGGGTTTTAATCTTGGCTACAGCAGCTTCTGTGACCCCAGAGTTAACAGACCATCTCTGTTCTTTGGTTATGAATGTCTCTCTCTCCCCTATGGGAAGAACAATACAATTATTTTTTTATTTTTGCCTGGAAAAGAATGGTATGACCTGAGAGGCTCTGTTTTATGGCAACTTTCTCACTCTTAAAACGATAGCTGAGGATTTTGTGCACAGTTTTGCACCCCTTGAGCTATTATGAGGTGATTAAACTACTGAACTACTGCCCATTTGATGGTCCCCCAGGGTCTTCCACTCCAGGGCACTGTAGGATTTCTTGTCTTTAGGAAGTGCTTATGCTGCTCTTATCTATGTTTCTTTCTGTTTTCCCTTCTCCCTGCTCCCCCTGCCAAGTATTTCTAATAGCAATTATTATTCTTTTTCAAAATGTGACTTTAGGAATAGGAAAATTCTTTCTCTGTTGAAGGGATAAAGGCACAGTTGTCTGCAGGCTTTGCTTAGCTGGCATCACCAGTCCTAGAGCCAAGCCAGTCTTCTGCTGGACAGCAACTCAAACATTTTAAGGAGATAGACTCAAAGAGAAGTACCCAAAATGAAAATAGGAATCCACTTTTCCTGACATCTCTGTCAGCAAGCAGCAGGATCACGTGGCTCGCTATCTTCACAGGACATGGAGGATGAGGTTAGTAGTTTGGGCACAATGAAAGCAGGAGACCAGCAAAGCTGCTAAGCAGCTCCTGAGGACAGCAATGTGGGTGATGCAAACCCTTGTTCCTTTCAGATTTTGCTGCAGAGCATTTGCAGGAATAAGCATGTTTCATCCCTTCCCAGAGAAATGATGACAGTTGCTTAAAGAACCTACTGGTTATGAACTTCGAGCCTCGCAGAGGTGAGTAGTTGTCTCTGGAGATCACGTTTCCTGCATTTAACCAGGAGAGGTAACTGCTGTTTATATATATCAGGTTTCTTTTTGCTGATGTTCTGATCTTTTCCTAAAAATTGAAACAAACAAGGAGGGAGAGGGTTGTTGAAATTTATAAGTTATGTATAGGGTTAATCAAGAACCTTTGTGGAAAATGATGTATCCTTTTCCTTCTTTGCAAGCTTCCTGGAATTTCTGGTTTAGCATCCTGACCTTTCCCCCTCTCTTTTAAGCTTTTAAAATATTCTTCTTCAGTTTGGGTACAGTTTTTAAAATTTCTGATATACTTGTCTCAGCTGTGTCAATGCATAAAGGAAATAATCCTTGATCTTTCTGGAGAGCCTATCCCAGCTAAGAAGATAAGTTGTGTCTGGGGTCAAGTGTTCAGACTACAACTGTCCAGACAAGATGATTGGTGACATCATGCCTTCTCTCAGCAGCTTGTTTCATATAGTCATTCCTTTCCTTATTAACTTCTTATCATTCCTTTGCCTCTCAGCAATGTTTAACTTTATGGTGACTTTTCAGTTAGTTCTTTTAGATTTTTTTCTGAGTCCAGAGACATCATTTAATTTGAGCAAAAGTACTTTTTTGTATTTGCTCAATGCCTTTGGAACACAATTTTTATTGATGGAAAAAAGTAATGGACAAAGAATAAATTATTAGACATTGTGCTCTCTTTCATCATTGCCCTAAAACACTGGATGATGAACAGATGTATTTGTTTGCTTGTATTCAGATATTAGTTTTGTTTCTTTTTATTCTTTCAGTAGACAATACATACTGATGTGTTTTAAAAAGCAGAAAATATATATATATAATCCCGTGAAATAATACTGTTGTGTATATAGGAAAAGTTTGCTTCGTTGTTTGTGTTCTGCTGAGGTAAACATAGGGCTTTCTTAGGCTTTTTGCACTGAATGGAAAATATATTTTAATTATTCTACCTTTACTTGATAGTCAGCTTAAATTCGCTCGCTGAGTGCTATCAACTGGTGTTGGCATCTTTATTCATGCTTGAAGATGTCCACATTCATTACTGGATTTCTTTAGCTTAACAAAGCTTGGAATTAAATGCAACCCACAAAGCAAGCATTTATCATTCCATGATGCATTGAGAGCTAGTGCTGCTAAAGGAAAGTATTGTTTCAGGCATTAGCAGTCCAGTCTGATTATGGAACTCTGTCCGTTTCTGGTGGGAACCACTGCAAGAACAACATCATTACCATCTGTGTCCTCAGCAGAGACTTCATATCTGAACGTTTAGCATTTCAAAAATCCTACAGATGTTGATATTGCATTATTCATTTAGTTAGAGACTGCCACAGCTGTGTACTTTCCTGTATATTCTTTCAAACAATCTGGCAGCAGACTCTAATTTGAGCAGTGCAGAGTACAGATTACAATTTTGATGGGTATAACTCTGGTATACATGATTTGTGCCTATTTGGCAAACTTACAATCTCTGAAGAAGCAAAATAGAGTATTGTCATTGCACTCCAGCAATTTTAGTATTCCAATGACAATTTAATAGATTGAAAATGAACATGCCTTGTGTATATCCGAGTGTTCTTGTGGTACTGAAATTATTTTAGAGAATCCTTTCAAAGCAATACATCAACTTGTCAATCAATAGATTGATGGAGTGAAAGAAGTGGAGGATCAAAGAAAGCAAGAGAAATAGTGAAGGAAAAGGAAGGAGTAAATTAATAGGAAAAAAAAAAGAGGGAAAGGAATGGAAGAAACAGAGGAGAGTGTGAAATGGACTATATATTAAAACTTAAAAGAAGGAAGCATAATGGAACACAGAAAAATAAAATGGAATAATTAAATTATAGCTGAGAAAGTATTTGGAGAGGTATGGAGGGACTTTAAACACCACTTGAGTTAGCTGCTTGAAAACTTAGCAGCTTCAGAAAGACAGTTTCTAACATATTTCTAGTGAATAACTGGTTAAAAATACTCTGCTTTTGCTATAACTGCATGCCAGGAAGAAAAAGGGATTGGAATCCAAATTGCCAAATGTCCATCGAATAAGTTTCTTCCCCAGGAATCGGCACAAATGGGTACAAAGCTCTGTTTGTTTATTTCTACTCATAGAATCTGATATTGGAAGTTATTCAATTGCTTGAAAGCAATTTGTTTTCATAGCTTGTGACTAGGGAGCCAAATCCCAAGAAGCTCTACAAACTTTACTAAAAATACTTTAAATCCATAACAGTGATATCAAAAGTGAAAGATGAACTCATCTCAGTGATGTCTCCCAGAAAGAGGGTTGGTGCTTTCTGAATTTTTAGGGAGTCAGCTCAGCATTTTTTTTGTGTGTGTGTAATTTTTTTTTCATGAGTTAAATATTAATTGTCAAAAATAACAAATTCACAAATGGACATTGGTTGATTCCTTTGCATAATCTGTTGGAAGAAAGATCAAAGTAAGAACGTCCTCATCCTATTGTTCTGAGTTTCATTGAATGACAGCAATTGAAATCAGTGTTCAAAACGCAATGAAAGAATAAGTATAGTCATCACTGCTGCTGTCATCTAAATTAACTGTCTCATTTTGGGAAATACTTACCTTTTTAAGGCAAAGGAGCAGTGTTTGCTTGACTAATGTGGGATGGACAGGCTGTAGGAATACGAATTCTGTGTGCAAAGGGTTTGCAAAGAAATGCCCACAGCTTTTTATCTCTGTGTAGCTGCCACAAGTTTGGTTTTTTTTTTTCATGCTATCTTCCCTGCAATGAATAAACAATGTGGGTGAGGAGAGCCATCCTCCCAGTTCCAAGCAGTAACTGGTTGGTCTTTGAGGGATGTAGTCATCTGGCTTTTCTGTACCTCCCCAGAAGAATGAGAATCCTCTTTTTTCTCCACTTAGGGGCGTTACCTTATTCTTCCTTTGTTCTTATAGTTCTCTTCTTCTTAGGGAAACACTGTTTTTCCAGCATGTTCTGGACTCTGACAAGATGTTTTTTCCAGGATCAGAAAGAATGAATTTCTCAGTGGACAAGACGTATTTTTCTTTTCAGCTCCTGCATAGCTACTGGGGAACATAGGCCATTTGAGAGGCAAGGTTGGGACTGTGCACAGCTTTAAATTTCACTCAAAGTAAATGCCACTGGCTTACTCAATCTACATCTGAAGAAATGAAGACCCCTGGGCTCTTAACACCAATGAATCCTTGCTCTGGGACTCTGTAGAGACAGCTCAGTGTCATCATCATACACTTGTGTGCAAATTCTGTAGTCTTACTGGACTGGACTTTCTTTAAATAGCACTTTGTGATCATTACAGAGGAGGACCACACTATTTCAACTCTCTTTACTTTTCCTTTGGGATTAGTTTAATAAGTTCCCACCTGTCAGATGCAATCTATTCTACTTGCTAGTGTCTTGCTTATCTAGAGGAAAAAATTAACATCTTTTGGGACAAGTGTAATGAAACACCTGTTCAGAGCCCAGTAACAGCCAAGCCAGTAGAGTTCAGTTGACATGAAGGAACCTGAGGAAGCACAGTTGGTCAAAAATGGAATTGAATGGTTTTATAAATTCAGTAGTCTTTTCACCTTGAACTCCCTGTCCTACTTGGATTACCCAGATGGAACACAAAAGGGTGACAAAAATGATTTGTAGCATTCTGTATTACTGCAGAGAGACAGATTTGTAGGAGTGGAGAAAAGTATAGGAAGAGTAACCCAAGCACTCATTCATTTTTGATGCAAAAAGACATTCAAGTTAAAAGTGGCAATTTAAACATGTAAGAGGAATCACACCTCACACAACATAGTTAACATGTGAAACTAATCACCAGAAAATATTCTTAACAGTATTGTTGGGAAACATTGGTCATTTACAGCAACAACATAGTAGGGAAACATACTATTATAAATATGATTTCAAATTGATCATATAGGGCATACAGTATGCGAGGGTTAGACACATAATTTTGTTATGGAATGAGTTCTTTCTTAATTATTCCAAGTTTTTCAACAATATCTCTTACAGGAATGCTTCCTGCTTGTAACAGGCACTGGACAATGCTAGATTAAAAGTAACAGTAGTGTCATATGGAACATAGAGTTGCTTTCTCATACATAACCCATCTAATGAACTCCTTACAAAGGAAAAAAAAATTGTCTACTTTAAAGTAGTTCTTTCCTTTTTTTTTTTCTAAATTAAAAATAAGATGTTTAAAATGATTGTTTATAAAGGTCTTATTTTGTAAAGTTCTTGCTGTTATTGTTCTTGAAAAGAAGTTTAAATTTTTTCCATATTTTAAAATCTCACTATGAAGTATTATAATATCAAATGTAAATATTATGTCTTTTCATTCAGAAGATATGCTCATTGACTACTACCAATGTTATTAAGCTATGGACTTTCTAATCTACCCTTCAGCATTTTATCTGTAAACCAGTGTGAAAATTAAAATATGAAATTAAATAATGATGTGTAACATCTTTCCCCACTGCCCTTCTAAAACCAGTTTTTTCTTCCTTTTTTGTTTTTTTTTAAAAATATTTCTACCCTGATTTTTAATGTTTCCCCTTGATCCTTAGCCATCCCTGATTCTTTGATGAAGTCTAATTTTACTAGCATTTTGTGCAGTAACTTTTGCTGAGTTTTATTAACCAGGAGTTTACTTTGATCTTTTCTTTACATGTCCATACTTCTCAACATCAAACAGTAAGAATCCTGGAAGGCCTAGCAGTTAAAAAAAAAAAAAAAAGAAAAGAAAATGTTTTAAGCGACCATTGAAATTCATGGGGCAAGTTCAGTTTTAGTTCAGTTTTTACTTGTGACATTATAAGAAATCAAAGGTTTCAGAGCCTAAAGACAGCTGAGGTAAGGGGCTAGGATGTAATATTAATGATATCCATTGTGGTTATAGAAGACAGAGAAAGGGACTGGACACTATATAAGCAAGAAAACGCCAAACAACAGCAAAACAAAACCGCAAGAGAGGGGGCTGTGAAAAATAGGGGAGTATATCCACCCATTCTGATCCTAACTCTACAAATGCTTATTTCTAAATAAGCATATTAAAAAGCACACAGCTCTATACTGTAAAGCTATCTGTGTAGGGATCTAGCCACATACATATGATCTCAAGTTCTGTGATCGAGTTGTCCCCTTTCAGTCTGTTCAAACTGTTATTACAGTTCTCTATGAATTATACTAACCAGAAACTTGAGGAGGGCAACTATGAGACAAAAATCTTTTTAACTTTCTTGGAGCATTATTAGTTTAATATAGAATATAAGAAAATGGCTCTTACCCAGTTTTTTCTTAAAAACTGAAGTACTTTCTAATTGTTTTAGAAATATTATATTAAAAATGGATATACTTTCAAACCATCAATTTTTCTGATGTTGTAATTTTTAGAAGTTATTTTACTCACATAATGGAAGGACTCAGGATGCTGGGTCAGATTCTCAGCTAGTATAAATTTCCATAGCTTCACTAAACGTATCAAAACTACGCCAGTTAAAAATAAGCTCTGGGTGTGGCTAGGGTTCTTGCATTTACAGTAAGGCACATGGTCTTCTTGTTATTTATGTTGCAGTTGCTCCTAGGAGCCATGCTTATTACCAGGCCCTGCTGTGCTGGAGTGATGTCTACAAAGAACAGAAAACTTCGGATGTAATGAGAGGTGGCATTGTCTTTTGTACATTGGTGACTAGATTGCAAGAGCACTGTGGTAGATTTTCTGTCAATGGCTTTTTCCTTCTCTAAAATAATTAATCTCAGTCATGTTTCTGTCTTGCTTAGGTGTGCTCTGCAGAGTTCTCACACTCTGCATGACTTCTGTAGGACAGTACTTCAAAAGTGGTTTAGAAGGAAGAGAAAGAGCTCTTCATTTCCCTGACTTGTTTAAAAAGAACTCCGTTTTAAATTTAATAAATTCTCTCTTGCTTTCAGATTTTATACATAAAAATGGGCTGATTCCTTTGGTAAGGCTATGCAATATCTGGCTATATACAATATTCCTCAGAATAGCTGTGGACTATGAATTCTTCAGCTACTTCATGCAAGTTTGTTCCTTCTACCTGCAGAATTACCTAAGCCTATGGAGAAATCTCCATGTATTGAGAAAAGTGAGGAGATCATAGAATCATAGAATGGTTTGGGTTGGAAGGGACTTTTAAAGGTCATTTAGTTCAATTTAGTGCAATAAGCAGGGAAATTTTTAACTAGATCAGGTTGCTCAGAGCTCTGTCCAGACGGACGAATGTTTCTAGGGATAGGGCATCTACCACCTCTCTGGGCAACCTGTGCCGGTGTCTCACCACCCCTATTGTAAAAAACTTCTTCCCTAAGGAAGAAGTCTAGTCTGAGTTGATGCTCTTGAAAATAACTTTCAGCTTTGTGTATGGCTTTTTGGGGCTGTAGCTACCCTAATACCTTTTTTTCATTGTCTCCATTGCTGAAAATGGAAGGATATTCCCTTTCAGTTTTCATTTCCACAAAATATATGCTGTTGTGCTTTACAAACAACCAAAACATTCCAGACCTTGTTTGTTTTTTTTTTTTTTTCCCCAGTATGTTAAAGAGTAAGTCTACAAGTACTAACTGAAATTTCTTGAGCTCTGGATTGTTTCTTTTATTAAAACCACAGTTCCCTGCAGGACAGTCAAATCATATATCTGATTTGCTTTTCAGAATTATAAAGTAAGAAAAATTGTCAAGAGGTGAGAAAAACTGTATAGCTGATAGCACTGGTCCCCATGTCAGATAGCACGTAGTTGTTCCTGCAGTCTGTAGCAATGCTTCAAAATCTTTCAGGCACCATATCCATAGCATCCCTTCAGTTTTCTGCATGCATTATGGATTCTTTTCTTGTGGAAAACATTCCTGCTTTGAAGTGTCAGAGTTTTTATTTTTCACAACAATCACTTTTAAAATTGTCATATCTTGTTAGCTGCAAAATTAACATTAAACCGTTTTTTCTTAACTATATGCAAATTGCAGCAGAGAGGAGCCTTGTGCTAATGGACCAGACCTATCACCTCCTAAGACATGAGAAGTAAATGAAAATGTAGCTAATCACATCATTATCCCTTGTGTGAGGAGGTCAATGCAAAAAATAGCAAGGATGCTAGAATATGCTACAGTGGAATATATGACAAGGTATGTAGAGGAATATTTATACAGTATTTTCTCAAACTATGAAAGACGTCTTTCTCAAGTTTAGGCTCAGAGAAGGAACCTGTGTGGAAGTTTACCTCAGACTACATCAAAGTCTCACTAAAGTCATCATTTTCTATTTGTGGTATTTGGGTATTTTCTTGAAGCAGGGCATAAAGACCTTGCATTTACTAGATTTCCCCAAGATTTTTCTTTTAAAATAAAAAAGAAAAATTACACTAATGAAATATTCAACTCAGAATCTCCTTGCTGCAGTTTCAGATTGTAATAAATGTACTTGGTTTTAATAAAGATAGTAAAGCTTTTGTAGTTCCCTAAGATTTCAATTATAAATTAACATTAAATGGAAAAGTTTGAGTAGGTTATATCCTTTGAACTTAATGGCCCAGGTCCTTGACTGCTGGTAAGGAACACACAAGGCAACTCAGGTGAAGGATATTCAGGGACATCTTTCAGCATTTCTTACCAAGCTGCTTCTTTGTACAGCCCAGGGAACCTAGAAAACTACTCTAAAATATGGCCACTGCTAATTGCATTTACAGAAATTACAGCTGAAAGATGGGTGGTGGACCTTATGACTTTTTGCTGCCTCTATCTTATGATGATCAGGTCTTTCTTAGCTTATATTGTGAGAGTAACTTCACAAATTACTTCTAGGAGATAGCCATGATCTCAAGAAATCGTGTTAGCAAGTGAAATAAATCAACACTCATGCTATTCTGGTTACTTCATACTATTTATTCTTTTTTAATGCTGCCTCTAAAATTGCCTTGCACTGGTTTTTGCAGATAGTCAGCTTCAGATTGTCTTTATGGCAGCATAGGTCTCTCGATGATTGGGTCACGCATCTTTTTAGAGGCAAAACACATAATGAAACAATGCTCACGACCAGAATTACATAAAAGGAAATCAATGTTTAGTTTCTCCACTTATTTTCATTTATTTCCTCACATGTCTTATGTTTAATATGCCTTTTTTAGGCTTAGGTATTAGCTTTAAAAAAAGTTTATTAGAACACTAATGCTGTCTTATGCACATCAAAAAATACGTTCCCTAACTCCCCCTTATCCCTCTCTTTTCCACCTCCTGAAAAATTGTGTGTTTGATTTGTTCACAAGTAAGCTCACAGGAACCAGCAAAATGCATACACATGTTTTTTCACAGGTGAAAGTACTAGTTTCAGAACTATTTCCACTCCTCACATGTTGTAATCTTAGTGCAATCTGCTGTCAGCTTGATGTTAGCATTTTTAAAATACCTCCTATCTAGACAAAAAAATCCCATCTACCAATGTTGGCAAATGTGTTTGGTTACTAATGGCAGCTCATTTCTCACCTTTTTCTTTCAAAACCAGGACGGTGATTGACTCTGTTAAGACTTCAAACTGGACTATTTCTTTTAAGATTTTGCTAAGGTAGCTCTGTTGGGGGGAGAGTGGCTGGGGTCAGAGGTCTGGAAATCTGCGTAGGTTATTTTTGCATTTTCTCCAACAAAGTAAGAGATTTTGATCCTAATTCTTGCATGAACCAACCACTTGACATTAAGATGTCTGAAACCTGTTTGGATTTTGCAAATCCATCAAGGAAACACTGTTCCCTACCTTGTCCCCTCCAGTTTTTGATAACACTTTTTACAACTGCCCATAAGGGTGATTCAGGTAGACTGAAGCTCAGGTTTTTCTCTGGGAGCAACATGAGTGTGTGCCCCCTGCAAAGGAAGCTCTGTAGCCCTAAGTAACTCTAATCAGAAGTCAGGAGAGTGACAGAGATTGTTGAAGCCTCAGACTATATTAATTCCGGGGAAATTTTGAATAGTGTTGGTAAGTAATGGCACCTCCCTCTCACCTCTGCTTAACCCAGCCCTCTCCCCCCTTTCCAGAAACAGGTTCTGTTTCCCCAAAGATTCACACTAGGAGAAGGATGCACCAGAAATGGCTGCTCCATGGTAGGCAGGGTCTTTGCATTAGAAGCTTCTCAAGAAGTTACTGTCTGTAGTTTACTTCAGCATGAAATTGAAATGAAAGGTTTACCTTCCCAAGGATGCTTAACACGCTTCTGGTATGTCAACATGAATCTGTTCATCAGGTATTTTCTGGTTTTACTCATTTTGTTGTTCCACAGTGAGGAACACTGTATAAAGGTTGTGCCAAAAGTATAATTTTCTCTGTTATCAATATCTGTTATTGAAAATATCTAAAATGCATGCTGCTTCCTGTAGTTCATGTGACAGAAAAATCTTCCACTGACACTGCACAGGTGACTAGGAGGGAAAATGGATTGCAGTTTATTCTGAGGACAATCAGAAAAATGGAGCACTCTGCTGCATTTAGAAATGGAGGATTCACTGAGCAACTAATTCTATAGAGCAGGTACAATGTTGATTTGTTTTTTTCTTGTGGAAAAATAAATGTTTTATGAAGTGATTTTTCCATCCAAATATATCCATGTGCCTTTGTGTTCCATCTGAAGTATAAGTTCATTGCAGTGTAGTAGGCTATATCTCCAAATACTCAGTGCTTACAACACTGAGAATAGATCCTTTCACCAGAAGTTTTACAATGCTTCATTGAAAGCTTGATCTTCTTTTTCTGCAAAAGCCATTTGACTTTCCTAGCCTTGATGCCATATCAGTCTGCACAAGAAGTGCAGCACTTGGGATAGTCCAGTAAGGCTCGCATTGAAGCTGAAACTGTTTTTCCTATTAATATTACAGAGTCAAATCCTAAACGCCAAAGAAGTATCGCAAAACAATGAACTATCTGTTACCATTTTGTTTCAGAAAGTAACTTGTAAGGTTTTATATTTCTGTCTCCTATGTTCAGAATGTGAATTTTTACAGTTTATTGCTAGGGTTTTTCAGTCGCCCATTTCTCTCAGTATTGGGCGAAGCTCTGCCATTTCAGAGACCTGCTGTGTGCGTGGTACAAGGTGCACACACCTCAGGTCATCGTCATGGCCATTTCCAACCTGTAGGAGGTCTTTAACTTTCCCACACACATACACTTTCTGTAAGGTGAAGATTCTCCAATGCGAAGCCCAAGTGTGCAACCACCTCAACACATGATTCCAGCCTTTCTAAAAGGCTCTCTGGGGACTAATACTGGCTGCTTGCTCAGCTTGCTTTGAAGGCTGCACGCAGGCCCTTTACAGCCCCTATCTCTGTGCATAACTACTACCTGGGTCACAAAGACAGAGCAGCAACTTCTTTTCAGGTTTTTAGTACGGAAGTCTTTATGTGAGGTCCATGCTTCATCACATAAATCTTTGTGCAGCCACGTCTTAATGTTCTGAATTAGGTGTAAAGACTTCAGCAGGTAACTCTTTACCCGCTTAGGCGACGAAGCCTGACCAGACTTACGGGCTGAAGTGAAACCTCGGTGGAGATGTGAGACCTCTCAGCAACCAAGTGTTTCCATTAATCAGACCTTGGCTAATCAAGTTACGATTACAATGAAACATGAAAATTGTGCAGCAGTAGATGACAATTTGATATTGAGTCCCCAAAAGAGGGATCTCATCATGTGTGTAGGTTCAAATGCCAAGCCAAATCCCAAAGTCGGTAGTGAATTTTAAGGAACCCAATTTCACACTTTTTCTTCTCAGTCACAATCAAACAACACACTCAGCATCATATCTGCTGATTATTGATTTTCTTTTCATCTGCTTAGCTGATGAAACTAGGGCTGTGTCATGTAAATAGGACAAATGATAAACTTCAGCCTGCTGGAACCTGGCTATACTTCTTCCATGGATACATGGAGTGAGGTTTTGATAAGGCTGGAATGACACTGAAATAAAAGTGGTGTTTTATTTACTAACAGGGCAAGTAATGCTACAGGCATTATTGAATGTTTTATAAGAAAAGTGAATCTGGAGGTTATGTGAATTTTAATGAGCTGAATAGAATGAAGGTCATAAGCTTTTGAATGTTTTCTAAGTTAGTTATCTGGTTGTTTTATGCAGATTATAATAAACATTTGAATATACTTGCAGGCAAATGTTATAGGTACTGTCAGCTCCCCAAAATTTTCTTTTTAATTTTCATTTTGTTTTGATTGGTGGAGGGGGGCGGGCGTGGTTGGAGAATTGTTTCTGTTCAATAACATTGTCTTCCAAAGCTAATGTCTGGATATTAAATGGCTTTTCACTCATTTTAATATTCTTGGTATACTAAACAGTTACTGAAGCTTTCTAGAACCTCTGCATGTGTCGTAGAGATTTTTAGCATCATAAAGCAAATAGCTCTGAAAACAAATAGTGATATAATTTGCAACTTTCCCCATTGAGTTTTGAAGTAGTTCCAGAATTTCTTTAAATGCTTGCTCACCCAGCTCAATAAAAACTTTCCCACTAAGACCAGTGGGTATAGCATCCAACCATTGAATATATATCTACTATAGTGAACTCAAATACATATAGTATTCCATTATTATTAGCTATAAGCCTCAAATATATTTTTCACTAGCTTTCTCTCCCACCCCTCTCAATCTGCATGTGTTTTTAAACCAAAGAATCTCAGGTACGGGGAAGAACAAATATAAACATATGTATATTTCTATTATTACACTGTATATCTGCCTTCTAACATAAAAAATAGGAATTTTTCACTTGCCCTACTGTGAATTTTCTGTTGCTTATGAAAATAGACAGTTATAAATATTGTGTCCTTTGAATCATTAGTAAGTTTGGTTTTAGTGCTCATCAGACAATCTTGTTAAAAGACTAAAGTCAAATTGTCCTTTTTGTGCTAGGCTTGTTTTCCATAAATTGCCAGAAAATAATTTATTCAGTCTGTCTTTCTTCCAGTAATTGATTATGCGGATATTATTTATCGTACTGCTGCAAGCACATCTTTGCATAAATTGGATGTGCTTTATCATTCTGTGTTACATTGTATTTACAAATGCTCTATTTTCTGCTCATCATTGACGACTTTATTCTATGGTAAACTCGTCTTCATTAGAAGGGCTGGAGCATTAGCATTCATTTATCAGCAAGGGAATTTGGAGAAAAGCCCCACCATACTTTATATCTTCAGCAAATTCTTTTCCCCAACAAATACGCTTTAAAATCCTATAGTTGTTTTTGTCCATATGAAAATCCAATAAATAGGAATAATGATTTTCTTCTTAGCACCCCCAACCTGCAGGCATTTCTTTTAGCTGCTATTAAAGTTTGTAAGTGATTTAGTTTTTATAGTTTAAATAAAATAGCTAATACAGTGAGGAGGTGCAGCTCGCCTGGCATTTTCTCGAGTCTTAATGACTGTGTTCATCAGGTCATCCCTGTTAAGAGAAGTAGGTTCCCAGACTAGCAATTTACTTGGTTAAAGGAAGGGTTCACTGGGTGTCTATGCTGTTTACTGTCTTTTTCCTAGTCATAAATACTGGCCACGCATGATGTTTCAGAATTTAACTGTGTCCAGGGAATGCATTCACAAGTATGATTCATTTTCAGGCATGGAAAAACCTTTTCTCTTTATAGCTTTTTTCTTCATAGCTAAGAAAGTAGTATTTTGTCATTGCTTTAGTGAGATGTAATTACAGTAATTCATCTGCAGTCAAAAAATTTCAGGTTTGAAAATCTCATCTGTGATTGCACAGGCATAAATGTTATGTTAAAACATAAAAGCTGATATTAGTGTAAATAAGGGCTCAACTTCCTGTGGAGTGTGAGGCATTGCCTGCTTCCACTAGAATTAGCAGGCAGTGAAAGTGCTCATAAATTCACAGACTCAAGCCCCAGAATGCATATCTGAAATCACAGCCCTCTCTACTTCTTTCTGCATGATAATGGAGGACCCAGCTGCAATTCTTTTTGCTTGAGGAGTTCACAATGCCGGCACAATCCTTGTTCTTTACCCAGTACCAAGAAGTCTGAGGAAGAGTAACAGGAGAATCGATGTGCCATCCGTTATGTTGAAGCTATTTTCAGCTGCGTGACACCTCCTGTATGGAAGCAGTGAGAAGGAAATGGATCTCCCTTGCCTGGTCATTCAAGCTTGATGTGCACACATGCATGTATGAGATAAGGAGCTCTTGGTTTTAGACGTATATCATCTGAAGATAATAGAGTACCCATCCAGCGCAATGTCCCTGAGCTTTTCCAGCAGAGATATCTTGTGACAAACTGGTAGAAACCATGAGACTATTCCTTACGCTATTGTTGCTGAGTACAAGTCCATCATTGCTGGCACCCTCAGAGATGCCTATATTGCTAGACAGGAGGAAAAGAGAGCAAGAGACTGCACGGTCCAGAGCATAAGTATTCACGCGGCATATAGGACACCTGGATTGCATAATCCGCGTCGCATTAGGAAGAAGAGGAATTGAAGAAAGGTGGGCTGCTTTATGATTATATTCCACTTTTTGGTTTTTTGGTTTATGGTTTTTTTGTTATAATGGAGTAGATCTCTCAGGGTCTCTTTGCCTTTTTGTTTAGTATTTTTGCTTGAGTTCTTTGAGAACAAAAGACCAGTGCCTGATGAATGTGTAAAGGAAATAGGCATCACTCTGCAGCAAGCAGTTATGTGACATCTACCTTTGAATAATGAGGCTTGAGCTGTAGCATCTCCTCTGGTGTTTTCTACATTCAAATGAGTCACCACTTGGGTTACTGTTGTGTGAAGTTGCCTTTGGGGATGCTAATTCAACATGTGCATTGCATATGGAACTATTTTAAAATTTTTCTTTATAGGCCTCTATAATTACCTTCATAGTCTTGCTCGCGTATGTGTACAATTGATTGTTAATATTGGCTTTTATTTGCAGCGGGTTTTTGGGGATCCCCAATCATTTTGAAATTCTGTTTTAAAGGGGAAAAAGATTGACAAACTAAAGAAGAAAATGTTTATAGATGACCTTTACAATAACAAGCAGAGCTGCAGAATATATATGTCATTTATAAAGATTTATATATAGGTATAGACATTTATAGGACATATTTGCATAGATAAAGTATATGTATTTTGGTTTCCTTGATTTCACATAGGATGCCTACACATATGCTTCTCTTTATATGAATGATATTTCTTTTGGTGGGTGCTCAGTTGCTCCTGTTACAGGGCTCCAATAAGGTTTTTCTGAAACACTTCCCGTTCTACCCCTTTGTTTCCCATTTCATAGAAAAATATACCTTATCTGATATGAATATGGAGCCTGTGAAGTTTAATTTTGGCTGTTGCAAGCAATGAGTGCTTGCTTGAATGTTCACAGAAAGAGAATCTAAAAAAAGGCCTAAGCATAGCTGAAATGAATGAAGATTTAAATTTCAGCAGGCATTCATTGAAAGATTTTTTTTCTTTAAAGGTATTCGGTTCTTCTGATGGTAAAGGATTCACCTAGCTCATGATTTGTAAAGGACTGACTGGACTTTATTGCTAATTGTAAGTCACTGTGCAGGCTCACCAGCTGAACAAGGAAAAATAAAGTTCCTAACTATACATCTTCTCGTTGCACCCCCTTCCTCAGGGCTTGCTTTATTTCCAAAACCACAAACTCTACACCAGAACAAATCAACTCAAACTGCTCAGTAATAATCACCCGAGGCCCTTCCAGCCTTGGCCAGCTGGGACAAGACAGCACGCAACCTCATCTTATGAGATTTTCTTTTGTACCAACCTTCTCATTCCTTTCACAACACCATCAAAAACACCATGACCAGTCTAATAACCCCTTACGTGCCAAATTGGCTCTAGCCCACAACAAGCTGTCCTTTTGCAGCAGCTGCATTTTCACACATTTAATGCATTCCAGAAAAAAATGAGATCATTTAGAAAAGAATCAATAGTTCAAAATAGGGCCTTTCATTACCTGAAACTGCGAGGACTACTGTTGAAGGGAATGTAGGAAATTTCTGGGAAATAGCGAGACCTGGAGTAACTTGGAGTAACTTTTAATTAATTGATTAAATGACATATTACAACTTCTAGTGATTTTTGGATTGCAGGAGTTTTTGGTTTGGTTTTTAAAGACAACTAGTATATCATTTTAATACTATATGTGTTTAAATGAACTTAAGACTGTATGTTCACTGGACACCATCAAAACAGAGGGGAAAAAATGGAAATACATATATTTACATCTAAACATATGCTTATAGATATGAAACTTTTGGGATATGCAGAATCTTGAATATGAAGTATTTATATTTTTGTGGACATGTGAACCATTAATGGTGTATCTTTTGCAAACCATCAGGGAAACCTTTTTTCCTGAAGCTTTGTTTTCTTCCTAGGAAGAGGTAACCTGCTGCAGTATTTTGAAAACACTTGATGGATCATGTGAGTTGTTCTAGAGAAGAGCTACGCTGTCCGTCAGTTAGATGGCAATATACAGCCTGCACAAATCAAATTCACTTGGAGTTTTATTTGCCTCTGTAGCAGCTGAACAAATATCAGAGATTGAACTTGTGCTACCATAACTGGTAGTCTAATTTCTTCCAACAAACCGGTTTCACTGAGACAGAAGGTCAGTGCAGAGCAAGTTTATGACAGTGTGCTATGAGTACATTGTAAATAAAAGCCGATAGCTTTCAAGACAGGTAAACTGCAATGGGGGATTTTGTGATGCTTTATTGCCAGTACAGCATGTAGAACCTGACATGATTCTACTTACTAGTAGTGGTTTAATTTTCACTGTAAGGAATAAAAAAATACAAACTAAAAAACTCCTCTTTAAAAAAAGGTGAAAAAAGATCTAAGGAAAGATCAATGTCAGATAGTAATTTTAAACCCGAAAAAAACAAATAACATTAAGACAACAAATAAAATTAAGCTGCACTTGAAAAATGATAAAGTCTTACCACCTAGCCAAAAAATGAACTACTGTATGACCCCTACTGGCAATGACTCAGACATTTAGGGCCCAGCTCTTTTGAAAACTATCACTGAATCAGGTCTTTTATTTCAGTCGGAAATCTAGAAAGTGGCTAGTCCCCTTCCTTCCCTTCTCCCTCCCCTTCTTTGTCTTTATCTATGTGGCTGATTTTTAACTCCCGTTGAGAAATGCTTTCTGCAGTGTTTAACAGCAGAGGACACGGAGATGATGCAGCTCACCCGTGTCTCCCAAAGTGAAAATGGAAAGAGAGAACTCTGCAGCTGACACCACTTAATGCAGCCTTTTTGCTCCTCGACTGCTCTGCACTGTCAATAAGACGGGATCCGAGGACTGAAAGAAAAATAATGGTCTTCTGGCCCTGCCGTTCTCTCCATCTGTCCACTCAGGGGAAAGAAAAGGGCTGTCTGCTCTGGGACATGTTTGGAGGACAAGGAGCAAGAAGATCAATGGGTATGTAACTAACTACATTACAGTGCTAATCCTATTTGCAGCGTTTTCTGTAACCAGGTCTCCTAGGCATTGGGTTAGTTTTATAGGTATGGTATCTTTTCATGGTATTACATACACTATAGCATGGGAAATACAGCATATGCCTGAGAAGGCGGCTTAGCAGGACCTGAGTTGCCAGTATGTTCGCTGCCACTAAATTTAACTTCTGTGGAAATCTTGTCACAGCAAAGCAATTGGAATTAAGTGTTTTGAAGATGAGAGTCTGATCACTTAAGAGTAGGTGGCCTATTGATTTAAACAGGAGAACAGTTAGGTAATGATGGTAGAATAAAGGCATATTTGGACAAAGCAAGCAAAAAAGTACACAAGGAAAATAAGAAAATGTAATAAAATTAGCTGTAAAACTGGCTTTCTCCTATTGTACTATTTTACTAATAGCACTGACTCCACCAGTAAACTACTCTTGGCAAATTTGGTGCATGTTGTGGATTCACACTCAGAGCCATAAAAGTTTCATAACCAAGCAGGATGTGAGTACATGATATACGAGAGCATAGGCCCGCATTGCCCCTTTGCAGGGTCTCTGGCAGGTTTTGGAAGTGAGCACAGTCTGGTACTGGACAAAGGGGTAGAAGTTTTTGCAAACTTCTGAATGACAAGGAGTCCTCACATGTTTTTGTGTGGCAGAGTCTGAACCTCTGGTGAACAGCTTGCTGCAGTAACAATTTTAATGAAAATTGAAAGCTTAAGTGCCACCGTTTTCCATATCACTTTTTCCCTAAAATGATTTATTGACCACTTATACATGATACATTCTCCTGTCATGAATAACACAGTATATATTTATTTTCATGAATAATGGCTACCATTTTAATTGATAGTTTCAGACAGGGGAGTAGATTTATTTCTACTATGAATAAAACTGCTCTCAGTATACAGCCTGTATAAATTATTTTAGTATGTATTCCAGTTTTCTTTTTGCAACCCAATATGCTCCTAATCTTAACACAAATCAATCAAATGAGATCTAATACCTCACTAACCAGCAGCTTTGATAAAGCATACTATGACATTTTTCTACAATGTTTTTAAAATTTGTGTTAAATGGTGTTGCCAGGAGCTTTCACTGAACCAAGGAGCTTTTGACTTGGCTGATATATGTGTCTGTAAGATGTCTATTTCGTTCCCTGTTCAGTTATTTATCTTTTACTGACACCCTACCTGTAGTGATACGACATCTCAATTACTTTACTCAAACAAAACATCTCAATTATGATACCTCTTTTTACGTAAAAATTTAAAATTCAGCTATGTTAATAATCAAATATGGATTCCTGCAATGCAGATGATGTATTTTGCATTCATTCCTGAGTGTGACACCAAGCACAGAGTCAAGCCTATGAAGGATTCTCATAGCAAAGAAGGTGATCACAGTTCAGAACTGAAATCCCCATTACTTGCAAATGATCTCAGTCTGATATTAATGTTCAAGTCAATACGTGCTATGTGCTCACAAATATGCCTCAATTGTATGCTGCAGAACTACAGATCTGTTAAAGGAATAAAGCTGCATAGATTCCCGTGTCTAGTATAAAAACCCAAAGCTTGCTGTGAATCATTTCCAAATAGAATTAAAATGTTATGGAGCATGCACTAGCTGACTTCATTAAATGCAAGCAAACAAAACCCCAAACAAACAGAAATTCCTGAACAAATTGCATTGCAAAGCATTGACCCAAATATCTTTACAATATATTCACCTACCAGTAATTTCAGAGAGCTGTTATTTATTCTTCAAAGTCGGGAACGATACAGTTCTCTCTTCCTCTTTAGTAAGGATGCCCTTATTGTAGCCTGACTAGAGTTTTCTAAGGCATTACTTCAATCCCTATGTAAACATTTACCTAAGGGATTTTGCATCCATTCAAAAATACCAGAATAATGCACAAGTGTTGGAAAGTTTTGACTGTGGCATTTTAATATTTTTCAGTATGCCAAGAGTTTGATGATGGGAAGACTGTCAGATATAATGGGTAAAGGACAGAGGAAAGAGTTTGTGAATACGCTATAAATGAAATGATGCAAATGTGAATTCCAAAATGTGACATAGGTTTTCACAAAGATAGAGAGGTAGAATTCACATAAGAGAAAAATATATTTGGGTTGTTGCCTGGTCTTCACCATATATTACCTCAGTTAATTAAATTCTAAATGGCAATAATATTTGGATCCAGGTTCTACTTTATATTTCTATTCTTAAAGTACACTGCGTTTTTACAGCTGAAAGACAGTGTTGTGGGGTAGCATATTAGTAATGTAATGCATCAAGATGTTTTAATCACAAGAGGTATTGCTTACATATCTGGCGTTCATGCCAGATATGCTGTATAATGGATTTACAGCAATTTAGCATTTACAGTACCTTATTTATTATGTTGTCTTTGCTTTTATATATATGTCCCTAGCTAAAGCTCTGGTATTTGAAAGAAAATGGAAATACAAGACTGTATAAGAATTTGAATAGCTTTTATCTATGTCTGCATTAACATGCAATTCCTTTCCTTACTCTAGAATAAATAAGCCATTTTATTGAGAAAACAGAGACACGATTACTAGAAACTGCAGTTTTCTGTTTTGTTATTTGAGGTATGAAATCAAGATATGTTTTAATAAAATACCGCAGTCAATTAAATTCAGCTGTTAAGCTAAAGCAAAGACTGATGAAAGTTGATCAGAAGACACCACTCACTGCAGGGAGGCAAGTAAAGCAATAAAGAACTAGACCTAATGCTACATAGTTCTTTTTGTTAGGTAGTAGCAAAGTAATTTGCATTATTCATTTCATCATGGGGAAAAAAAAGAAAAAAAAAACCCCACCAAAGAAACAAACCACCCAAACCCCCAAACCAATACATGAATAGATTGAAAAGACTAGATGGAATCTAGCTGGCAAACAAAGCAGAGGTAAAGTAAGGGAAGCAAAGAAAGCAAAATCAAATGTAACAATGCTGCCTAGGTGAGTAAAAGAAATACAAAAGGTTTCCAGAAATATCTAGAGAGAATAGAAAGAGACCACTGAAAAGTAACAAAGGGACTGTATAAGTGAAGACTCCAAGATGGATGAAAAATGTACAAAACTACTTTTCGTAGTTTTCAATATAAAGGAAAATGATGAAAGTGGAGAATATTATGTAGGAAGACAGAAAACTATTAGAAGCAATGGGCCAGAATTGAGCTTAACTTGCACACAAGGGCCCTGTTTTCTGCCTTCTTTCTCATGTTGAATAGTGCTTATATTGCAAGGAGCCCCCGGCTACTCTACAAAATGGAAAAAAAAAAAAAAAGAAGTGCCAGATAGTATAAGGATGACACATGGAGCTACAAAATGTAATGCAAGCACAGTGCTCTGAGATCGTTCTACAGAATCTCTCACTAAAATATTCTCCTATGGAGATATGAAAAACGTTACCTGAAATGAGTATCTGTGCAAATTAAATTGTGTTTTTCCTTAGTTCAAGTCCATTGTGTTTGAAATAGAAGATGGCTATTGTAGCGCATGAGCTCTTTCGTAGTGCATGCTAACACCCTAGTGCCAGGAAAGAGTGAATACATTGCAAAAGAGTGTCTTATAACAATTATCTGGATGCATACATCTTCACTTCTGTATTTTCGGCTCTGTAAGATGCCCCCCCGCTCTTATTTCTGAATACTTGGTGAGGCCTTGTGTATTAATCAGAGATTATCTTGTTGGATCAAAGGTGATGTTATAGAGTAAAAGCCTAAATGCATTGGAGTTGAATGATCTACCTTGGGGAGATGTGCTTAGAATCTTTTACTAAAAATGTTTCAATGGAAAATTGACACACTTAGTGGAGAATATAAAATTTGCCTATGTGTTTTGATAGCATAGAAAGACTCCATTTTGGTATTTTTGGATCAATGGGATTTTTCATTTTAAAATGACTTCTAATTCAAGTACAAGTAAGTAAAAAGTGCATAAAACTCAAATTCCAAACAAATTGTTTCACTTTTATCCAAAAAGAATGTTTGATTGACCTGAAACATTCTTTTTTCAATATAATTTCATAGCAGATTTGTACACTTCGGGTTTTCAATTAAGTTTGTAATGAGAAAAGAAAATCCATGTACTCTCTCATGAAATGAAAAATTAAGTTAGTATAAAACTGCTGTTGCATTATTATATGTCTATGGCCATTGAGTAGAAAAATGAGTAAAGAGAACAATGAAGCTGACACTACTCCGCATTAATGAAAATGACACTGCTCTATTTAAAAAAAAATATATATACAAAAATCCGTAGAAGATTCCTTTTCCTTGGCCTTTATTTTTGTAGTCTCATTGCTTCAGTCAGTTGATGAACTTTATGATATTATGATAAATAATATAAAACCTATTGCTTTCTTCAAAATTCTTGTGTTTAATTGTCCGGTTTTGTACTCAGTCCAGGTGTGGGACTGAGCCACGTACTCCCCCATCCTGGTCTGGTTAACTCTGAGACATTCACACTCTTGGCAACTCAGGGAGAAACATTTACACCACCAGTTGATCCACTCAACTGCTGACAGCTGTTTGCCTAAAACGAAGGTCATCCCCCAGTCTGAAATCAAGTACTGCAATCAAGTCAGCTTTCTTTTTGCAACAGCTGTGGTCAGTTACACCCCACTTTATTCCCTGACCTTTATGGTCACAATGCCCTTGCCCATCTCCTTTGAGCCTTCTATTGTAGGGGTTTATTCATCAGCCACAAAGTAAGAAATGGATGGAAGATCTTTTGACCATTGTTTGGACTTCAAGTCCAGATCTAGAGTGACTTTCAAAGGTGAAGACACAAGATAGTATCAAGTAGCATTTCTTCAGTCTTTGCTTTCTTTTGATTGTTGGAACAGCTCTTTGTTTAGCACTGATTGTTTTCATCCTAAGACCCTATGGCTTAAAAATTTCTAATTCATGCTACAATAAGTCAGCTACATTCTGCATGGCAGTTGTGGGAGAAAGGAGACCTAGTCAAAGTCTTGTTTATATTTTTTATTTATACTGATGTGCGTGTATCCTTAAACAATTCAAAAGTTTAAAGGAAAATTTGTTGTTCCAGGACCTCGACGTCTCTCTTGTATTGAGGTGCCCAGAACTGGACACAATACTCCAGGTGTGGCCTCACCAGTGCTGAGTACAGGGGGA
>JAOTQQ010000032.1:9681032-9699839 GCA_026546715.1 Gallinago undulata
TGTTAAACAGAAATGGTCCCAACACTGAGCCCTGAGGCACACAACTTGTGACTGGCCACCAGCTGGATTTAAATCCATTGAGCACCACATCAACAATGGCAATTTGGCATAGTTGTTCAATATTACATATGAGGAGGACCCTAGAGCAAGTAAACATTTAGGAAGAAATGAATATCGATCTGGAATAAATAATTAAAAGTGGTGTCTACAACCCGTTTGGCTAAAAAGGGACATCTAGCAAATGGTTTTCACCATAATATGTTTCATAAAAGGGGTTATATTGTGAATAACACTAATTGTTATTGGCAGATCATAAAAATGACTCCATTTCTGTGTTTCACATAAGGAAATGCACTTTTTGCCCAAGGTGTGGGAACGATCCTGTCTTAATTTCCTTTATAGATAATGATTGCACATGCACAGGCCATTATTAAAGTGTGAAATTGATAAAAATGAAGCCTAAATAAACCATTTACTAATTTTTAAAAAGGCAACAAAATCTGGTTGGTTTTCTTGCATATATAGGTCATAGAATTTCATCAAATGACTCCTGCAACAGGACAACAGCTCTGAACAGGCTGTGGGCTATCTCTTGGTTTCAGATCTTATAAACTGAAAACATGCATGCTCTTAAGCAAATAATTCCAAGAGTTTCTTGCCTCCCCTGGTAAAAACACCCAACCTTTTTAATTTTAAACTTCCAGTCATCAAATTTTATTATATGATCAAGCCTGCTACTGTTAAAAGTTTTGTTCCCATTTAGGTCCCTGTGGATCAGGAGCAATTTAACTGGTATCCTTCTCTATGTTAACCAAAATAATCACTCAGACTGAAATGGATGTTCCAGATCCTGGGTAATACTTGTGACTTTTTTCTGAACTCTTTCCAGTATGTCAACACTCTTTCTAAGTGTGGAGGATAAAAACTTTAATTTTGACCAATGTGATTGGCTTCCAAAGGTAGCAGACTGAGGAATTACTACTAGTCAATAAATGAGGAAATGTTTATTTTAGGAATGTCAGGCATGTGGCTTTCAGAGAGGAGCTTGCAATGAGACACTGTCAGAGAAAAAAAAAAAAAAAGAAATCCAGTGTAATCTGCGTTCTCATATCTCCACAGAGAGTTTGATATGTAACCAATGGTACCGAATAGGACACTTCCAACTGACTTGAACAGCTTTGGATCAGGCCTTAAGTGGATCAGGTTTGCTAATTCCTGGTAAAACCAGAATTTTGCATGCTGTTTTTCACTGCTCATGAAAGCTCTGAAGACAGGCAGCAAGAATGATGAAAGGATTAAAAGATAAAGGATATGCGTGGAACCTTAAAGAGCTAGATGCGTGCAGTTTAAAAACAAGAAGGCTTAAGAGATGCACAACTACTCTAAATTCCTTCCAGGAACTAATATATCATCCTGTGGTTTCTCTGGGAATAACCTCTCCTCAACTTATTAAAATACAAGATCTACAGAAAGGAAATAATGTGATGTGCACTCTAATGCACAGCCACTGTCCTTTTTATGAGAAAATTCCACCCTTCCTTCTTGTAATCTTTTTCTCAGTTGGGTCACTTTCCTGTTTTTTTTTCAACTCAGCTCAGAGCTTTGCAATTGAGTTCAGTAGGAGAGAAGTATTTGTAAGTTATAAGAATTAGTTTCTTTAAACTCTAGGTACCAGTATTTCTATAGTATAAAAGGAAAACAAGTATTTGTGTGAATTAGAGAATAACAAAGCATCTTTATTCTTCGTTATCTCTGCCCATGATAAAGAATAGAGCTGAATTCTTGGTCCCAATGAAGAGTATGACAGAGTTCCCACTGAGTTCAGTAGTGTCTATTATTGAATTTTTCATTAACATTTATCATTTTCCCCCCTCAGCAGTTCAACAATGGCAAAACAGTCTGTGTAATTCATTGCACATACAAAATATGCATATAGAGCTCTTGGCAGAACAAGCTCTTGCATAACATAAAAGCTACATAATTCATTTATATAATGCAGTAAGGGATGGGCAGCATATGTGCATATATACTTACTCACATATAGTCCTTGGAGGTATTCAAAGCTACAGGATGTTCTGTGGAGGAAAGAGCCCAAAGCCAGAAATTTAACATCTCGTGTGTTGATGCATTATTACTTATTTCCATGACATGTGCATATATGCTCAAAAGTTCAGTATTTTTATTCACCATAAAATATGCCTTATTATTTCCTCTATTTATTTTTCACAGTCTTCCCATGAAAAGAATAGGTCATGTAAATAAGTTACATTATTCCCATATAAAAATTATCCTTAGCTGTTCATCTCAGGTACTAGGTCTATCAATGTCTACCTACGCAAATATAAAATTATAAAGTGTATACCCATTAGAAATATTTGACAATATAGATATTCTGTGACTGCTTTGAATTCTCTGTGTACAGTCACAAGGAAAGAGCCCCTGGATCATAGGTTTGCCAAGTCTGAGAGCCAAAATCTGGGGTTTCAGTCTATTTGCAGAAGTATTGTACATGCCTGATTTTTATTGGGAGGATAATTAGCTGTAGTTCTTGGGGAACCCAGTGGATACCACTTTTAAAATAACTTTCTGCTGCATTTTTTCCTCCTTTATTTTCTGTTAAGACATGCAACAGTGAATACACACAAATCTCTTGTGAACCTTCCCTAGGCTTTTTTCTATTAGATCACCATGAGTATAAAAATATCCACTTTATTGCAAAGTCTAATATATTTATTTTGGCTTTACTTCTCATGACAGCAGTCATTGATGATGACAGCCAAATCTCTGTTGATAATAGAGTTAATCTTCATAGGTATAATAAAAACAATAGCAACTCTAAGTACGATTAAAAAAATTAGTTCCTTCCTTATCTTTTACGTTCACAATTTCCAGCCAAACTAGTGTTTTAATGATCATTAATTATCTCAGTCATCTGTAGGAAAGGCATTTTATGTACTTCAGAACAATACCTGAAAATAGGAAAGTAGGATGTTTGTTACTAAACTTAACCTTGATGTGAGTTCCTGAGAAGTTGTTAGGGATTTTATAAGTACTGTGAGTCATTCTGAGTATTCCTTAACCTATCCAAGGCACAATTTGTTAGTTAATTTCTGTTTGCAATAATATTCCTTAGGAGAAGTCACATTGGTCCAGTGGGAGCAGCTATACCATTTGTGCTTGCCCAAATTGTTTGATGACTTTGGAACAAGATGCTGAATTCTTTATAAATTTTCTCTCTTACAAAGAAACAGCAACCCATACATTTTTTTTTTTCTTAGAAATAAGCAGTGGAAAGTAGCCCCATAGACTGTGGGAGGGTTTTCAGAGCTTCCACAGTTCAGGAAAGCCACACTTCGTCAAGGAGAGCACCACTGAGCAGTGCACCAGAGACACCAGAGGTAGCCTGTGAGAATGATGAGACTTTCATAGTAGGTTGAGAACTGGACGGCTTCTGATACTTGCATTAACTCTTTTAGCACTGACTTGGAGATCTTTACATCACAATGTGCAATGAAAAATATATACTATTTTCTCCCTTGATCTTATCTACTATGCTTGAGGTATGGGGTTTTTAGAAGCTGTCCCCAGTCTTGTGGCATGATCCCACTTGGACATGGTTTGGGCAAGGTTTAGACATTTTCTCCATATTCCTCATTTTTGCAACATCTTTCATTTGAGAATATGTATCCAGGAGATAACCCTACTCACAGTATGGACTCAGTACTGCAGAGAAGGATGAAAACACCTACACTTGGCAGAGCGTTATGGAAGATAATTGAGTGAAAGAAAGGATGGTCATATCCATAACGCATACAAGCATTCAACCTTGAATGAAACAGCCTACAACATGAATTGATTCACATTTTAGGCTGTATTTCTTAGTTCTGCTTTAATTCTTAATCCCAGTGAAACACCTCCTCCCAGCAGCCCTAGATAAAGCACAAGGTATTACTTCACGGTCAGCTGACACACCTTTATTTTTCCTTATTTTTCAGGAGCAAAAGTTATTCCTGGCCACTTGCAGTTCTCCTTTTTCATCATCTTCACCTCTCTCCTGCAAGAAATCAAAGCCTGTTGTCTTCATCCTCCAAGGTGCTGAGCAGAGTTACATTAGAAGGCTTTTACAGAAGATAGCAATGTAGCTATTTTTAAGGTAAAATGCTTCTGCTTACACAAAAGTACCATCAACTTTATATAATTTTAAGTACTCCCAGCAGTAATTCACTCAGCAAATACTTAGTTCTGTTTTCATTGTATATCCTCTCATTTATGGATCTTAACTTTTTAACAGCTCTTGATGGTCATT
This sequence comes from Gallinago undulata, assembly GCA_026546715.1. Lineage (NCBI taxonomy): Eukaryota > Metazoa > Chordata > Aves > Charadriiformes > Scolopacidae > Gallinago > Gallinago undulata. The sequence continues at coordinate 9,685,339 of JAOTQQ010000032.1, forward strand.
TCCTGCCCTGGCACCAAGTCTTTTCTTTCTTCTTCTCCAATTTTAACATTGTTTGAGTACAGTATGTTTTGCTGGTTTTGAGCCTCTGAGCTGAAAAATTGATGAAGATGTCTTGGGCTTATATAAGGATTTCTACTATTTTTGTGAAATGGAGGAGGATCGACTGAGTGGCTTTACATAGATGTAAAAGAAAATTCATTACATGTTTCAGAACTGCATCTGGCATAAATGTTTTGTATACATTATTTAAAGGATATAAAGAAGAATTGAATTTCTGTGGCCAAAACAGAGTGCAGTTAAAAATATAGTTTCTGGTTAGTACGTGCAAATTCTTTGGCTGAAGAGCCTGAAGGTGAGACACAATCCTTCTTAATAAGATATATTTTGCAGGATCGTCTATAGTAAATGCCTCAAATTATACTTGAGAAAGGCTGCTATTTTGTAACTAAGGATTTTGTTTAGTCTGAAAATAGGTAAGTGATATAATTTATGAGGCTTTAAAATAAGTTGGATACTCTAAACACATCCATATCATTCCTTTTCCAACAGATATAGGACTTTATTTAAGTAACATATACTGTAGAAGATCTTTTGTGATCTCCTTTTGCTGGGCTTAAATTCACCAGAGGAGCATCTCTTTAGTGTAACAGTGGCTTAAGTGAAATAGCATGAGTGTATTAAAAGGAGCTTATGGCAGAAACCAGACCACTGGGGACTGAGGAATCAAGGAAGCAGTAGAGATGAAGGTCAAATGGAATCATCACAGAGTTAATTTGCCACTGCCTTGCACAAGAATCAACTGTTTACAATGGCCCTGCTAAACTTCTGCATTGCTTTCACTCTAGAAGCATAAATGATTGTGTGAGTACAAGGCAGCCATGTGTTTGTTCTTCCTCATATCCATTGCTTTCCTCCACTAACTTGTTGCTTCCTCTCAGTCCTTATATGACCTGGAGAAGGAACTGCACCTTCCTATCAAGCTTGACTGGTGTGCGTCTGCAGTAAATCCTGAGATCATTCCCCACTTGGCCCCTTGCAGGTGTACCTCAGGGCATTCACCTGGGTGACAAAGCTTTTCTGCTCAAGAATGTGTAACAACAGTCGTTACATCACACAAGAATATAAAACACTAAGCATTATGTCACACAGTTGTACAAAGCTAAGCAAAAGCTAAAGCAATCCAGACAGTAGGCACCTGATCATTAGATAATTTCTGTAACAGCTAAACTAAATAAAACAAAACTGCAGGCAGGCAAAGGGAAGTCCAGACAGAGCCTGACAAACCCTGGGGCTGGTGCTGTTACCTTGACACGGGGCTGGTGGCCACACCATATTAATGGGCTGCACGACTCTGTGATTCTTCACAACCCAAGTTATCCAAGTGCTCAGCCAACAGCTCCTTCCAGCCTTTGAGCAGAGTACTGGCGCTGGGGAAGACCTCGCGCTGACCTTTAATTTTGTCTTAAAATAAAGTTGCTGATAGATTGCTGATCTGTGCCATGTATTCATACACTTCAGTTTAAAATGTGTTTAACGTTGTATTTCACAGCCACTGATCTTGAAGTATGAAATACACTGTATAAAAATCTGAGCTGATATCCATGTAGAAAATTTATACACAGTGAATATGTCAGCCGCCTTCCATCTACCTAGAGGCATGAACGCCAAGAATACTTCAGACTAAAGGATTTATTGATCCTAATGTAGCTGCCATATTCAATCAAGAAAACCTGAAAGGAGTAAATAGGCATCTGCAGATTGATTCTCCTTTAAGGTTTTCCCAGTAGCATACACTGGTAACCATTACATAATAAGTGCTTCCCAAATAAACTGCTGATTAAGACTGATGTTCTTCGCTTGCGATGACTATTACTGAACTCTTCAAGTGATATCACTGAAGCCAATGCAGACAACTACGCAATATAATAAAATTCTGAAGAATGGGCCTGGATGCATATTTACTTAAGTAAATGATCTATTGAAAGACAAACACTTATTTTGGAAAATAAAAAGCCTAGATAAGCATTAGACTCTTGAAATGCACCAACTAAAGTAAATGCACCAGAATGCTGTTTATGATCTCTTCCTTCTAAAAGGAAATTTAGTTGCAGCAGGTGACAGTGGCATTTGAAGCTGTTTCTAATAAGCATTATATTCTGCCCTGAAATATATCTTTATAGCTACTTAGAGCTATAAGTCTCTGTTGAAAGTACTTCTAGAGTGAATTGCAGTATGATAACATCTTAAATCTAACAAAGTTTTCTGTGACCTCTCCACACCTCCAAGACACACAAAGGCTAATTTGTATTACAGTGCCTCATACGTAATTTATAAGCTTGCTAAGAGCCATCAGTAGAATTGCCTTATGATAATCAGGAAATTATTTGGTAAGGTATATACAGTACTACATTTTATTACTTACTTATTGCTAGCAGCACTCTTAAGCAAATAACACTGTTAACACAGTAAACCTATGTTTACATTTCTCTTCACAGAAAAAGCCTGCAGATGTTTTAAGTTTTCAGTTTGCCAGAGGGTGAACCAAACCTGGCAGTCAAGGTACTGCAATGACCATGCCTCTGCCAGCTCCTTCTGCCAATGACATCTGGTGGGTTACCATCCTGACTCTCTGCCTTTCCAATCTCGCTGCTTCACAGTTCCAGCAGCAGTGACTGTTAACAGCTCGACCCATCTAAAGGTACGTGTGTGCTTTTAGCATGTTACATTTTCATGTTATATCTCCTCAAACGCTGAGTGTAACTGTGTGCTGAATTTAAGTTGGTCCTGCAGCCAAAGTGTGCTCCTTGAGCTAGCAGGCCTGTGAGGACTCCTCAAAGAAAAAGTCATGGAAGATTTCTTAACTGCAGAATCCTACTGGTTGTCCTAATAATTATTCATACTCCCAGTCACTGCAAATTCCACCAAAATCTCCCTGGCCTTACCAAGGTCTTGACTTGCACAAAGCCAACATGCAGGAATGAACACATGTTCCGCTGGAAGCTGCCTGCTGAGTCCTACTGTCAAGGTCCCTGTAGCCCTGTCTCAGGTGCTGAGGAAGGCACAGGCATTCAACTGCAGAATTCAACAGCAGGAGTAGTTTGAGTCAAAGTTACATTCACTTGCTTGAATTAAAACATCCTAAGAAGTGCTCTGCACTGGGGAGCACTCCCAGTCCCAGAGGCTCCTAAGTGTAACCCACTGAGGTTGCTCATTTTGCCCGCCCACCAGCGGCATCACCATGGGAAAGAAATAATAGGTGAAGTTGCTGGGTCAAATGAACATCCAAGCCCTTTCCCAGAACACCCAGTAATGTGTTCCCTGCTGAGCCCCTGACCCAGCTGCAAGCTCATGCTGCCAGGTTAGGTGAGCAGCACACGTGGCTTCAAATGAACTTGGCTGTAGAAAGAGCCAAGCAGCTCTTGCTTGCAAAGGCAGCCTTCTTGCAAGGTGAGAACACTTCCTAGCAAGCACACGCATTGCCCGGGGCCTTTCAGCTTGTGTGTATTACACTGGGTACCCATTTTATTCTGTTAAAAATTAATGCACAGGTGAAACTAATAATTTTACAGCTGGTAATAGAAATATGGACGGAAGTACTATAAATATTATTTTCACATGGCATGTAATTTTTGCTTTGCTGCTTTTTTCTTTCCCTTCAGTTCTCCTCCATAAAACTATCATAATAATAGTAGTAATAAATAAAACAAGAAAGAGTAAAAGAGTAAAATAAAATAATTTAAACAAATAGACCAAACCAAAACCTTTCTAGTGACAGAAATACTCTCAGACATGGCAAAATATGTAAATTTAATTTGCTTCATAGAGGAGGATGTTACTAGATGAGTGCTTCAATAGCTGACCCACAGTGTATCTTGACTAAATAGCTGTTTGAAGATACGAGTAGCTAGATAGAAGCAGTTGTCCTCAAGATGGTCTAAATACCTCATGCTGTGTTCATTAGGGACATCATTCAGAGTACTGTGTTAGGATTCATGGGGTTCTCTGCTCAATTTGATCATCCTTAGAAGCTCACAAGATCACAAGCCAGATTCATCAAAGCAAGACATAAAAGAGATTTTCCTTTGTACAGCTTGGATGTGGAGCAATTTTAAATTAAACAATATTTTAATAAATTTAGCTTTCATTTCATTAATAGTTTTGCCTTTCATAGTGTATGGGTGGATGACTGCTAAAGCAAGTATGATATTAAAAGCTATGTACTTGTTTATATATCATTTTCAGTTTTATATTGAAACTTTTGTGCAATTATCTGGGAGAAAATGCTGTTAATTTGTGACTGTCTTAATATAACAGTAATATGGCCTCTAAATACCAAGTTTTTTTTCCATCCATGATGTAATTTGCATAAGATGATAGGCTGCTGTTTGGACTTTCAAATTAGTAAAAGGACAAGATTACTCTAATGAGAGCTGGGTTTAGGATTCTGTCATCTCAGTTTATGAGGGTCTATGATTGTTTAGACCAAGGGAACTAAAAATGTGAAGGAAAGTCATGGTTGTCAAAGTTTTAATGGGGATACAGGGCAAATAATGAGATTTGGAGTTAAAGCATACTGGAAAATGTCAGGACCCAATAAAACCTGGGAGTGTCTGCACTGAAGAGCAATCACTTCTCTTTTGGAACCCATTATCTGGGTGATATCTAGAGTTTATTATAATAGATGATTTACTTCCATGAGAGACAGCTTTTCTGTGAAAGTAAATTATCGCAGTTGAAAATTTGTTATTCAGTATTGATAGACTATTTTTATATGTGGAATCACTACAACGGTTTCCTTTGGGATTTGTAATGCAGGTGTGTCCTTCTGCCATTTTCTCCAGAGGCTGATTTGCCAGCTAAGCTATTTTTCTTTGTACTTATTCTTCCTTGGACTACAGCATGTTTGGGGATCCCATAATAACAGTACATTATTGGAAATATTGACTTTGACAACACAGTACCTGAAGGAGATTGGGGGCATAGCTACTGATATACGCTTTCCACTTAGGAAATGTGCTGTTTTTTCCCAATATGAATAGAAATTTCAAACACTGAAAATTCTATACAGAAACACATCTTATTCTCCCCCTCCAAAAGTAATGTTTTGTTGAAAACTTATCAGAAAAAGGATAGTTTTACGAATTTTTTTTTTTTAATCGTAGAAGTAAAATCAGGATTGATTCTTCTAAATTTGAAATGGAAAATCAAGTTACAGTATTGCTGTTACAGGCACAGAAGATTAAAAAATAAAGAATAATAAGGAAGTAATTTTAAATTTCCTTCAAATTGCTTCTTACCGCTGTATAATGAGACGTATATTTACTAATTGCTGACTATTCCCAAGTTTACCAGTGCTTAAATTACTGTCCAATATCTCATTAATGTTGATGCCACATTAAAATCCCCTCTGAATGCTCAATTAGCAGACATCTTATCTAGAAACTTTTAAGGCAAGTGCAACAAGTATCGAGAAGAAGCAGTTAATTGTAAATGCTTTCGGGCAAATTGTTACTGTTGAAGATATTTGTGTATCAGTTGACGTGACCTTTGAGACGAATGCCCATCCACATGCATCGCTACTTCTGACCACATGCAAATCTGTACTATCAGTTAAGTACATTTGTGTACAGAGATGTCTCTAAGAATAAATGTCTTTTAGCGTTTTAAAGAGAAAATGGCAGGATTCCTGTCCATCAGAGGAAAACATTCGTGATTGTTTATCTAATTGAGATAGAGTGTTATCGTGGAAGAAAGATGGGAGAGCAAGATACAAGTTCACTTAAGACATCTCAGTACTATGTCCACTTCTTTCCAGATACAAGGCTTAATCCACAATGAGAACTAGGCATGTAAATGGCATTGGCACCTTCATTCAACACTTGCATGTCCATAGGAACATATGAAAGGCCAAATTGGGATAAACCAGAGCACCATCTACTCTGGTAGCCTTTCTCTGATGGAGATCTCAGGCGGGTGCCTATAGAAGAGTATATGAAACAATATATTCAAGGAACCAGGAACAAGCCATGAGGGAAAAAAAAAAAAAAAGACAAGAAAGAAAACACACAATAAATGTCATCATCTTCTTTGTCTTTTGATAAGCTAAAAAGAAGTGGATGTTTTTATTCTCTGGCAAAGGTGATGTTTATGGTAAATATCCTTTGTTCAACCTGCTCAGAGAACTGATGGTCTGAAATCAAAGCCTGGTTATGGGGATGCTACTTTAAAGCTTAGACTAAAAATAGCAAATTTATAATAAATGTCTTTATAATGTAATGTCTTTAAAAGAAGATCTCTTTCACCAGTCAAGCTATTTTCCTCAGTGTCCTTTGCTGACACTATTGGTACTAAGTCTAGAAACAATACATAATGTCATAAAAACTTCTTTTTAGTACCCAAAAATCATTAATTCTGACCTATCCTGGGCATTTTCTTGCATTTGTGTTTCTGAATTGTACCTTGAACATTAGTTTAACCAAAAGGATTTTTGCTTAATATGTGTGTACAAGGCACACGGTTCACTGCACTCTTAAAGTTCATCAGTTTACTGCCAAATAAACTTTATTTTAATATTCTTCTTACTGCACTTAGTATCTAGCTTTTGAATTAAGCACTGGTTTTATGGATGCAACCTTTTAAAGGGGTAAATGTGCACTCCTATTCCCTTCCTCACAATTTCTGTCATTTTTCTTTCTTGCATTAAGCAGAATTGCCTTCTATAAAGAGTTTTGCTAGCATAACTTCCTTAGTGTCTGCAGTATTGCTTAGCATGATAAGGCCTCATTTACATAGATGAAGTAAATTTCCCTTTATTTGCTTTCGAAGCCAGTGGGAGCTATGTCCATATACTTGATGACATTATTTAGTTATTAGACATTAAGCAGAGAGTTGTGGGAAAAGCAACAAACAAAATACGAAATTATGAGGCTTCTCAGAGAATTCACAGCAGCCATTTTCAGCAATTGAGAGATGTTGGAGAGATTATTCTTCAGGGATCAAGGATGATTTACAGTTGGAGAATAAAGGGAATAGGTGAAAATGATTCTGTTCATCTCAGCCTCTGTCTAGCTAGCCAGGATTTCCCATGTTTTCTTGGAATACCTATGTAGTTCATAGGTATTGCTTGGCATATCTATGTAATGAAGAGCCTTTGCTCTTCACTGCACATCAAAGCTCAGCAGAAGGAGGCATATAACTTCTACCATTATCTACGGTTCATCTTTCTAATAGGCTGAAAAGTTGTGATTTTGAGACTAGATTGCAAAGGTCATAGGGAAAGCAGACAAACCATGTAGTTCTGTGAGGAAGGACTGTAGTTTTGTGCCTTTTTCCTGGAAGGCTTTGGTGTCTTAAGCCTGGTGATCTCCAGTTCAAATTTTTCTGTATTTGGGACACTGATGTGTGCTCTGCCCTGTATGGATTTTGTTTGTTAAGTAAGGTAGAAGTGAAAGTTATTGCCTAAGTTGGGAATCTTATCAAACTTTTCTTTTGCAGTCTGGCTATCTTTCTGAGTTTTGTAGAACCTTAATTATCTTCAGGGCTTTATATAAAATTCTGAGACAACAACAGTGACATACACATGTACAAAAATATATTGATAGCATGATAGGATATAAACGTTGTTTCTAGGGGAAGCAAAGATAGAATCAGTCTGATATGCTACAAATATGCCTAATAAGCTACAAATCCACTGACTGCAAAGCACCCTTTTAATGGTCAATGAATTAGCATGTTTTATAACTTTATTCTTATCATGAAATATAATTAATTTTCTAATGGTCTGTTATTAATATGAATGCTATATTGCAACTTATTCCTTCTCACATAGTTTGAATTGCTCTGTGCTTTCTTTTGTGCTGCTCTCTTACTTAAATTATTCACAGATACTTTCTGACCTATCTTCTGGTCTTCCTCCACAGCCTGAAGGCTTTAGATTATTGAGCCGTACTTGGTAGCTCTGTAAACTGCAGTTGCTTTCCCTTATGTCGTGATGCTGCTTAAAGAGTCCTGTCACTGCAAGAGACCACTTTAATTGCATGATGGACCAAGTATTTAGATCATCATGGTTATGAAGCCACATTGTATAATGACTCGACAAGTAGCTCACATTTGCTCTGACTGGACTGTAATATGCGGAATGCCAAAGTACATTGTCCTCCTCATGAGCCTGTTTATTTTACTTCATAAAATACTGAAGACCACAAAGGATTCTGCCAAAAGCAACTCTTGTCTTCTCCTACAGTTTCCTCCTTGGATTTCTTATAAAGACTGCTGACAGACTTTGATTGAATTCAGTGGGTGAGACCCCAATAAACAGCAATACATTAGAGAAATTAACACTTATTTTTTCTCAAGGCATCTCGAAAAAAGTATTTTTCAGTAAGAGAAGACACAAGTTAAACACATAGTATTTAGTGCCTTGATTATCAAAAGCTTGTGATCAGAGGAAATATGATTAAGTAAGCATGAACTGAGGAAACCACCTGAGAAAAATCCCACAGTAAAAAAGATCTATTGAAACAACACTTTATATGGACATTTGCTGTGTGCACTTATGGCACTGTATCAATAAAATAATAATCTAGAAGGAGCTGTATCCCATTTGCAAGAAATATAGAGACGGTGTTCTAAAGAGACTTGTGTGTATAATAAAAGATAATGTGTGATGGCACACAATATATTAAACAGAAAGGCTGAAAATAAATCCTGAAACCCTTATTTTACTTCTCAGTGTTCGTCTGCACATTTCAGAATATTATTAAAATGGAGTATCAAATTGTATTTATTTCTCTACAAGCCAGCTGGACTAGTAATGAAATTCATATCTGCTTTTTTTTCCAACTGTTCCTACAAATGATGTGAGAAGGAGATACGGGTAAATCTAATGTACTTAGGATTGAAGTACATTGGGCTTCAGCCCTCTGACTGGGCCTCCTGGGTCTCTGGAAGGACATACACCATAACAATAAAAAAACCCAACAGATATTCAGGAATAAAGTTTCTTCTCTTCTGCCTGATGATGTGGCCTACTGGTCAAAGCATTGCTGATATGGCTGGGACTCTTCTTTACATCTCTGTTTTCAGGGCAGGATTTACGAATGAGGTTCTGCATGCAGCTCTTGGTTTTATTATCTTGAGGTTAAAACTCACATCTGTCATTTCCATGTTGAGTAGGAACTACTGAAGGCTCCTAATCTGCATCATACATCAAGAGGGACAGGCTTCCACTCCAGGGAGATCTGGAAGGCAGAATCATCTACTGCACCTTGAGGGACCAGTCTAAGTTCTCAGTGAAACTGGTATTTTTACATTGCATGCACTGTCAAGATCTCTGAGAGACTGATTATTTTCTAAAGTGTGAGAGCATGAGGTCTTTTTATCTTCTAAATATTTGTTTGGATATAGCAGTTGTGTGATATAGAATAACATTGGCTTTACTAAAGCGAATATGCTTATAAAGGCATGAATGAGCCTGGACTCTATCCTACCATCCCATGTTAAAAAGCTTCCAGGTGTCTACCTGGTACTTTTCACGGGATATTTTTCTGACCCCCCATGTGACCTAAAAAACTAAAACCAAGTAGAACCCAGGTTATATGTGATTTCAAAAAAATGCTGGTACCCACAACCATCTGTCCTTTCCAGTGAGCACTTCTGCCTTTCTTTTACTTGTGTTTGCACAGTTTACTGCTTCTGTTGGGAATTCAACGCCTCACCTGCAAAAAATAATCTGGTGGATATTTTTCCCATGCTGGAAATAGGTGGCCAAGTAGCATACCAAATTCAGAGGGAAAAAAAAAAATTAAAATGGAAAGCATCCTGCTGCATATTGGATTAATGTGCTGTCAAGAGCTGTACGTGTCATTGCATCAGAAACAGAAAAGAGAAACACAGATTTAAAAAAAAAAATAAGCCTTTGATATTTTACTTTTTCTGACTTCACTGCAGGCTCTTCAGTCATGGAGAGCTGATCAGTCTGGTTCTCACATTTCCATTTTTGCTGGAAGATCAGTTTGTGTGAACCTTCTTCCAGTTTAGGAAACCTAAAAGGGGCTTCCAGCAAAGCACTATATTGTTCTTTCTTGGCCATGCAGAGAGTCACTGATGGAAAAAAGAAAGCTGTCCAGTTCTCTGAAGAGTCACCACTATTTGTTTCAACGGATCAGTCTGTCAACAAACTAAAAATCATAACACAGCTATATAAAAATACCACAGTTCTGGAGGGATAAATTAAGTACCCAGATATGTAGGTACCATGATAGCTTTAGTTTTGAAGTCTGGGCTATTCTGTGTCTTCATCCCCTTGAATTTAAGGGGGATGGCACAGAACAGAACAGAACATTCCTCATGTGAGGCATCCAGCTGTGTGTACAAAGGACTCAGGAGCCCCTTCTCAAAAGGAGACCAAGGATAGAAGAATCCCGGTGCTGGGCCGATGGCTGGTTGAATACTGCGTGGTCAGTTTCCAAAAACCTAAAAATATGTGAGCCCCACCTATATTTGCTTCTGGAAATATCATGCTGACCTGGCTGACCTGCTATTTCCCACTCCTAACTTCTACAAATAAGATTATTTTCAGCCAAGTTCTAAGGCCTCAGATTTCAGCCTTTTTATTTTTTAACCTGACTTGAAAATGTGATTAATATTTTCTCTTAAAGGACACGACCTCACAGAAGATCCTTTAATTATTTTTTTCATAGAAACAGTAATAATAATTAATAACACGTCTCTTCAGGCAGAAAACATGCTTGGAAAATCTTTATGATAAACATTTAGAAGGTTATTAGCATGGTAAAACAGGGGAATACAACTGAAATATTTTCAGTCCTTACATAATTAATGCTATGGAATACATCCTAGTGTTATATCTCTTTTTGTATTTCTTCATATCCACAGACTTATAAGATGTAACAATTCTTTAGTCATATAAATGTGTACATAGAATATATATCTTTTGCACATACTCCATTTTAAATACTACAAGCTCTTCCGTGAAGTAATATACCTCACTGCATACAAAAATAACTCTATTTTTATCATACTTTTGAAAAAGTGCACAATTTTAAACGTGAAGTAGGTGGAAATACTAATGCTAAACAACCTCTCAAGAAATCTTTTTTCTGTTTTTAGTACTGACAAAGCAAGGGATTTAAGCTTCACCCTAAACTGACACATAAACACCATTATTTACAACAACATTAAAGAGAAGTAGCAGAGAAACCTCTGTAATGCCTTTCAATGATATGGTGTATAGTTTAACAACAGAATAATAATCTGGAACTGGGAAGTTTATTGGTAGACATAAAACTGTTGATTCCCTACTAAGACTGCTGTTAATGTATGGAAAGCATAACAAAAAGAGCCCTCCTGAAAAAATAAAAATAGAGTCTTTAGCAAGCACTGAGAAAAGTACTTATAGTTACCTGTGCCAGCAGATGTTGCCAGTTCAAAATGAATGAATTGTCCTTCTACCTCTAGTAAACAATTATCACATTTTTCCACTCACAAAATTTATTTTATCTTCCAGTGTCTGCTTGGAAAGTTTTTTCTCTTTCTTAATGATGAAAATTTAAATACTTTTGTAAATAATAGAAGTGAGGAAGAATCAAGCCTATGCTTATCTTTTCTAATTCAGAGCTGCAGTGATATACTTGCCAGTGAAGCCAGTGAAATCAACAGAAAAATTGTGGAACAAGGTGATCAAGATCAATCCCTAACAGAAAAGGTAACAAAACTAGTCTTAGGCAAGAAATTTTTGGCAGAGCAGGAATAACTGCTGAATGTTTTGATTGCATTTGACTGCAGGTTTTTCAGTTGTCTTTATTTTTTCCTAATATATTTTTCTTTAACATCATCCACCTAACCTCCAGAATGTTGTCTGCTGATCCTGCTGTCACTTTTGACCTTATTATACCCAGTTCAAGTATTTTTTCCACTTTCCATGATTAGAGACATTAGTTCAGGACATTCGTCATAACCTCAAACCCCACTGAAATCACACACTAGAAGATGTGGATGTACTTAACTACTACCCTCATTGGGCATCAGAAATTAATCAGAGCCAAATGTAGGGACTAAACAGCCAGGTTTCAGTCTTTCCAATGTGCAAAGCAGATATTCCTATATAAAAATTCAGACCACCATATACCTTGCAACTTAGTGAGAAGTGCGAGACATCAGTCATTGCTGAGATTTGTACCTGTAATACCTTGATTGCAAGTTTAGAAGTTACTTTTGAAAGTTAATATTATATGGCATGAAGAAATGCTGTTTTAGCACAGATATTACAGTGAGACAAACAGCTGATTTTGCAGGCAGCACTTTGAAAGTACAGTATTGGCTTTACAGTATTAATCTTCATTTGACTTGTAAAGTGAGAAACTTGCTATGGGCGTCATTGAGAAAGAGTAAATATAGTAAACCAAGACGTCATTTATATGCTGTCACTTCTCTGACCATAGCCACACATTAAAAATAAGACTTCAGGATAAAGAACATCCGAAATATTACATGAAGTGAAACATCTACAAAAGATTACAAGGAAAAATCAACTTTATTAGAAAGATACGTGCTTTGATCAGTGTTAATGAACTGTACATGAAAGGTATGGATTTCAAAGAAATGATGGAAACCCCAATGCTGGAGGAATGTAATAATGTGTCAGGCTTTTTGCTACATACACTCCTCACTTAGTAGAAAACTAATGACGTTTATGGCTGGAGACTGTTACTTTAGAATTATTATTTTTGAAGTGCTATTAATTATTCCTAATAATGTTATTTCACTTTGGACAGAAGCAAACAAACTGCTTCATTCTCTTCTTTGGTGTATACATTGCTCCCTGAGCTCTGAAACCTGCAATACACCTACAGTACAGCATCCCCAGAGTGCCAAGTTAAATGAGTCTTCCCATAAACTTGTACCAATTGATTAATCAGTTTTCTTAATAATCACTTGCTTTCACTATGAACACGTTGTTAGAAATCAAGCAGTCTCAGAACACTGGATTAAATCTGCCTCTCTGAGGGAACAAAAGTGATTGTTCATATTGCTGAGAAAGCAGTTACTCTGAAAAAAAAAAAAACACGTGGATGCTGGTATTTCTCTGTCCTTCTTTATGTGTTTTCCAGTAAATGGCAAAATTTAAATATATCTGTATCTCCTTGTCAAGAAATACTGCATGTGAAAGATATTACTGCACCTCAAAAAAACAACCTTCCTTTTCAGTTCATATATCATACACACCAACTAATATTTACCCCAGTTTTATTCAAAACTATTTACCCACTTCCTTCAAATTTCTTCGCCTCTTCTCCAGCACTTGCATGATCTTTCTCCAGTAGATCTCTCCTTAAACTGCAAGGCTATCTGCAGTGTTTATATCACCACCGACACAATTCTGAAGGGTTCATGTGAGTCTCAGGTCTTCTCATCATTGCCCTGATGGCCACCAAGCAATTTACCCATGTGCTATCTCTGACTCTGTTTTTAGCCAGTACATGGTGTTACTGACCTCCAGACGTGCCTTCGCAGCCTTGTAGAGCAGAAGCAGGAACATTCCCAGGGGCTGATGCCCTTATTCCAGAGTTCAGCACCACTGGTGTGAGCAAAATAAAAGCCTTCGGTGAATTCACTGCTAAGATGTTTCTCAATTCCTGGCAAACCTTAGGACAAAAGGAAAAAAGGGTTTTTTAACATTGAAATACAAAGCTTAAGAAAGCACCTCTTGTCTCTGAAGATAGAGGCTGACAAATGAATCTGTGAAGCATACTATAGTTATCTTTCATTTGGCTTTAAGGTGAGATCTTCATGCCTTTCAGGCAATACATTTTCTTAATTTTAGTCTGACAGGAGAGCTGAGCTGATCTAAAAGCACCTCCAGTAAAAGAAAAAATCTTACAGTCCCCTTTCCTTTACTCCCTTTTCCTTCCTCACCCACTTTCAGCTCTATCATTCTGTCTTTTTCCCTCAAATTGCCTGGACAGCACAGCTGAGCCTCTGGGTCAGCCCACCAGGCTATCAGAAAACCAGCCCAGCAGTAGGAGGGAATCGCTTCCATGTGAAGCTGGTAAGGGAAGTAAAAAACTTGGGTACAGCAGCACAAGAGATTTCTTTCATTCTCCACACTTTTATTTATTTTCATACATAGGTATGTATATATAATGTTAAAGCAGTTCATCTATCATATTTACTTATCATTGATAGGCCATCTCACATTATGATTTCTCCATTTCTTCCAGGAATAGTCTGGAGCACAACTGCCTGACATTTAACAAACCTTCAGGCTCCTCTATGAAAGATAACAGCTGCAGGATTCAGTCAAAACAAGCAACCAGTGGCCCAGGCTTTGTGAGAAAGCTTGACAGTGGATAGCTTAGCCGTCACAGAAAACCTATTGCAACAAAAAAGTTTTCACGGAATCACGAAATTGTCAGAGTTGGAAGGGACCTCTAGAGATCATCTAGTCCAACTCCCCTGCTAAAGCAGGGTTGCCCAGAGCA
>JAOTQQ010000032.1:9699939-9782545 GCA_026546715.1 Gallinago undulata
GTTCTCCTTGGACTTTTGCCCTTCTAATTTTTCCACAGCATACCTTTGCTACACCTTGATATTGTTCGTAAGTAGCCGACCCCTTTTCCAGAGACTGTAGCCCTTCCTTTTCTCCCTGAGGTACAGCCAAAGCTCTCTATTTAGCCAGGCTGGCCTTCTTCCCTGTTGGTTCATCTTATGGGACCTGGGGATGGCTTTATCCCGTGCTTTTGAGAGTTCCTCCTTGAAGCATGACTAGCCTTCCTGGGCACCTTTGCCTTTCAGGACTGTCTCCCAAGGGACACTCTCAACCATTCTCCTAAACAGGCCAAAGTCTGCCTTATGGAAGACCAAAGTGGCTGTTCTGATGGCTCTCGGTCTTGTTTCTGCAAGAAATGAAAACTCTATGGTCTCATGATCACTCTGCCCAAGACGACCTTCAACCTTTACATCCCCCACGAAACCTTCTCTGTTAACAAGCAGCAGGTCTAGTAGCGTGCTTTCCCTGGTTGGCTTGCTCACCAGTTGTGTTAGGAAGTTGTCTTCCACACACTCTAGGAACCTTCAGGACTGTTCCCTCTCTGCTTTTTTTTGTATTTCCAGCAGATACCTGGGAAGTTGAAGCCCCCACAAGAACAAGGGCGAGTGATTGTGAGAGCTCTGCCAGTTGCTGATAGAATATTTCATCAGCTACTATATCCTGGTTTGAGGGTCTGTAATAAACTCCCACCATGATATCTGCCTTGTTGGTCTTCCCCTTGATTCTAACCCATAAACATTCTACCTTGTCATTTCCATTATTAGGTTCTATGCATTCAAATGTGTTTCTAACATAGGGGGCCACCCCACCACCTCTCCTTCCTTGTCTATCCCTTTTGAAGTCTTGGTAGCCATCGATAACAGCACTCCAGTTGTGTAGGCCTTCCCATCATGTTTCTGGGATGGCAATAATTTTCTTCGTGTTGTTCTTCTCTCTTGCCTTATGGGGGTCTCTGTAGCTATCAGATAATCTAGCTGAATTTCAGTGTCCCTGCTATAAACATATAATACAAAAAACTTTTAATTCATCCTGTCATTTTCAGTGAAACAGTAAGTGAAACAAAGCTGTTTAGCTGCCCAACTAGCCTGGTTTTGCAGGAAACGGGCACTTTATCACAGAATTTTTGACTAGGGGATTGTGATAATAGAAACAAATACCAACAGGCAGATGAAATACAGGAACAGCCTTTCATATGAATAAAAGCAGAAGGATGAGTTCCTGCTGATCATGTTTACTGCTTGTATGCTACTTATTTGCATAAATGATTTTCATGGCAGGCATCAAAGAGCACTGGAATTTCAGGCTCGGTTTGCCAGCTTTTTTTTTCTGTAACGTGCAGTATAATTCGTATGGCTGTCACTTTTAATTGCTTGGTGCTGGCCACTCAGACACATGGTGAGCAATAAGGAGAAAACCCTATCGACACAATTCATTGGAAATGTTACTTTTGTAGAAGAGTTTGTTTAATTATTGCTGTTATCAGTTAATTATAATAAGAAATCTTTAGACATAAAGGAGAAGGAAAACCTAGTCCCATATAATTGCTGATTATTATTACTACTGTACAGAAAACTCTTAAAAGAACTACTCTTTTATCTCTAGTTTTTCTCATAAACACTTGTGTATCAGGGAAGGGAGAAAAAAGAACCAAAACACTTTACAGGGCTCAGCTAACATGAAGAAATTTTAAACACCATAAACCACTTCTGAAAGAGGATGCCAACAGAACCACAGATATTCAAGACCACTTCAAGAAAATGTGTTGCTTACAGTTCTGTGGGTATCAAGTCCACATCAGGTTGTTTCTTCTGTTTTTCAGGGTTTTCAGCGGGAGATACTCGACCATTTAGTCTCATAAAGGAAGTACCTGTGCAGAAAAGGAATACTAAAAGTGCTCAGAGCAGAGAGAACTTGTGGGACAACAGGGCACGAACTAGACCACAGATGGTGCTTCCAGGCAAGAGCATCTACAGCTACTGGGTAAATTGTGGAGAGTCAAAAGAATTATAAAAAAATTACATCTTAACCACATTTTAATTCCTTGTTGCAGAAAAAAAAATCAACAACAGGTAAGAGCAAAGTTAGAAGGGATCATGGCCTCTTCTCCTCTCTCACACTAATATAACAAGCGGGTAAACTACTGGGGCTGTAGCAAAATGGGGAAAATCCTAGATCCTGAGGAAAATCAGAGACAAAAGAATGCTCTGAAGATTTGCACTGGGATAAAATGCCTTAATGCCCTAAATGTACTGTTCACAGGAAGAAATGCAAATTGAATGTTGAACAATTTCAGCAAGTTCCTATGCCAAAATAATATGGGTAATCACATTTACTCATTCTGTATAGGAAGAAATTCCTCCTTTATCCCTCCGCTCCTAGACAGATGCTAGCATTGCATCAGTTGATTTTCACATCAGGTTACTTTGCTGTTCAAAGTTTAGGCAACTAATCTAAGCAAGTGATCTAGGTTTCCTCTGCAGACAATCAAAAGGGAGCAGAACCTTTACTGCACAACTTATCCCATCTTAAAATGTATGTCTAGAGGGGGTCAGAGGAATAATAGAAGCAAACAATAGTAACTTCCAGATGGCCACAACTCGGAAAAAGATTTCCCTATGTGTTTCTCTTACCTGCATGACTAAATACAGGTTTCAAGCTTAAATTTAACACTACCTTGTAAAACAATTTTGGCTTTTGTGTTTCCACATCCCTCAGAATTATTAAGTATTTACTTAATTCTGGAGGCAGGGAGCATAAATAGTTCGATCTGGAATTTTTACTTTTGATACAGGATGTGACTTGGAATTGGATGGACTGTCACAGCGGGAAAGAAGAGCTTAGTATGTAAAATGGGTGGAAAGTTCTGAATGCTATCATATGTGCTCCCTTTAAACCTCAAGCAAATCACCGGAGACTGATTTTCATGCTAGGAATTATCCATAAAGCATTCAGACATGAATAGTAATTTGAATGTAATTGTCCCTTGATTGCTGGCGTTCCAACCATTTTTTGACGTTGTATTCCAGCAGTTCAAAATGAGGGTATTTGCATTTTCTATTTTATTTGTCTTTAAATAAAAATGATAATCTTAAGTATAACTGCATTTAGAAAACTCAAACTTTAGAAAAAGCCAGATTTAAGATTGTCTTTGCCCAATTTGAATGATCTCCATACAGATTTTCATAGACTATTGCTTTATATTTTTTCACAGCCTGACTTTTATTAGTCTCAGTTGAAGCTGTGAATATGCTGCATTTTTGCAAATGAAAACTTTGCTGTGACAAGATAAGCACTCAGAAAATGAGGAACATCTTTCCTCTCAAAAGTCTGGTTTAAGTGACTTGCTTTGAATCATAAGATAATCTTGTGACAGATGATGATATAAAATACATTTTCTAAGTTGGCATTACATTGCCTTAACTGTAGGAATAAAGCCCATTGAAAAACAGATTGCTGTTTCAGTCTTGGTATAAAACTGAAATTATAAACTTGCATGATGAATTGCTGAGCAGCTCAGAACAAAAGATTTCAACTACATCAGAAGGAAAAAGTACTCTCTGAATTTATTATCCAAGTCTTCCGTAAAGTTAATGATCTTACAAGAAATATTTTTTGTCAAATAAACAATTTTTTGTGCAAAGAAGTTCTACCCAATAATTTTAACTAGTTCAGCCTCTTAGGTCTCTTGAATTCCACATGTATTGATTTTATAACTTCCAATATCTGAAAAAGTAAGATAAAGGTCATGAAGATAATATGAATAAGTTGACATCCACAACTATTTAATGGGCATTGGCCATCTTGTTCACTGTCTGGACATCAAAATGCAGGTTTGGATCATATAATTAAAGACCTCATTAGAATGCCTACAGGAAAGAACTCCGAGTTAAGATTTAAAACAAAGCTTTGTTTATGGTATATTTCCCAATTTTGAGTTGTGTTTTTTCAACATTATTATCTTAGTGTGGTTTTTTGTTTACTGTGAAAAAGTAAAATAAATAACCACCTGTTTAAAGCTTCCTTTTCTACTTAAATGTAGTCATTAATGCCTTGAAAATAAGGACCTGCTTTCTCCCTTTTCTCTGAAAGTAAAGAACTGATGCATTAATAAGGAATTATGAGTAATAGTGTAATATGTATAATTCTATAATACAAAGAAATTACAGGCTTTTACAATAACACTTTTAATTTTTTACCATTGATCACAATTAATAATCAACATTTGCTGAACAAGATAAACTTGATAAGCTCACTGACATACGGTAACAGCTTAAAAATATGTTAGAAGTAATGTATGGCAATTGCATTGTTTGTTATTGATATATTAATATTAATGTATCATCACTACTGTTCCCCCCAGTTCTCATTTGGATTAGATAATGAGCAATGTAGCAGACAGTAAGAAATTTTAATTAGCTTGACTGTGTTGAGAACAATTGAGTGACTTGGACTTAGTGGCTGACACTCACATTCAGCCACTGCTATACTGCTACAAACTAGAGAGCAAGATTACATGGAAGGCTGGAAATACCTCTGGTGCCAGCAATATACAGAAGGGCAGCTCGAGGAAAAAATTAAGTTTCAATTTGAAATAAAAGTTATTACTTGGGCAATACTCCTACTGATTTGAATAGGAGATTTTCTTGAGTAATTTGTTACTTGTTACTGTAAATAGGTCAACTCCAGTTTTACCTCCAGAACTCCATGAATCGTATATAGTAAAGGATAATGTATATAATCCGGATCACTCATATCATCAGTCTTGTTTATGGCAGCTATGTGCTGTCTTAAAAAAATATAGAGATACAGAAATGGGATAATTCATCAGGCTACAAGGAGATGTGGCTAAAGTTAATTTATTGCACAAAATAATTATTAGTAATGAAGGAATAATTAATAGGGAAGTACAGGAACATGAGTTTTGCTACTCTGGCTTCTTGTTTCTCAAGACTTTGAACTGGATAACCCTAAAAAGTTCAATAGTTTTAGTTATGTGCAAAGACCAGCATGCTTATTTCTCTTTGTAACTTCTGTCAAATTAAGTTATTTTTAAAAAATTCTAAAGGGTAATGTCTTATAGAGCTTCTTTGGCCTCATGACCTTTTAAAAGTCTAGTTACTTACTTTTCTGTAATTTCCTAATGTATTTTACCAATTTTACGGACAGACATACACAGGACAAAAGCGCTTTCTTTGCTGCTTTAGATACGGGGCTGGTTCAGCTCCGTGTTTTCTACTCATATGGTTCCTAAATCTTACAGTTAAGATTTTGGTTTAAACTTCAAAATGTTACAGCTTCCAAAAGAAAGGGACTGTGGCTAGCAACTGACTTTAATGGGGCTTAAGCATGTTCAAAAGGCTTTCTTGAGTAAGCTCAGGGACTTCTTGCTACTTTAAACCTTGGCAAGGCTTAATTCTCCTAGCCTTTTATTGTCACCTTATTTCTGTTAGAAATCCCAGCACTTCAGTGTAATTAATTGTGCAAATGAATACTATCAATGTAAAGATAGTGGTATTGGGCCAAAAGCAATGACTGTATTTCATTCACTCCCCAGAAGTGACTATCTCTCAACAAAGAGAATGAGGTCAGCGAAAATCCCTCATTTCCACTTCAAATGAGAACTAGCTATAAAGAACAATTTTAGCCTGCGGTTTCATTCCTACTTTTAAAATTGATCAAGGAGAGTTCTGTTAAAATATTGTACAATGATATTAGCAATATTAATAGGAAATAATTATGAAGAGAAATAATACCTTTCCTTAAACAGGTCCTGATATAAAGTACCAATGCTGCTAATGTAAAAGCTTAGCCCTCTTGGTATTCAGTGCTGCATTAAAAGAATTTTTATTAACTAATTCAAGAAAAAAATATGATTAATGTCTCCTTCCAAATTCTATCCCTCTTTCATTGCAGTAGTATCTGGTAATAGAAAGTGCTTCTGGCAATACTTATCTGCATATAATGCATAAAATTTTTAAGATGTAAAAAGGTCTGTATGGAGGACAGCTTGATCCATACCAAGAATATCATAACATTTGCTGCTTCAATTTAAAACTAAACCTAATAGTTCTACTTCTTTTGATCTTATAATCAGGAACTTATAATATATGGGACAAATTCTCAGCAGAGGAAACTGTCATAGCTCCATTGACTTCAACAACAATTTATATCATCTGCCAATCTGACCCTGTATCTTTAATCCAGTTACAGACTCAGAAATTGGCCTCTCTGGATTCTTTTTATCACCTTTAACTTCTTTTTACAAATAAGTGCAAAATGAGCAATTTAATTTAGTTAGCATTATTTATGTGACTGAAACCCCCAAACTTGCAGAGTTCCCAAGTGTTCTTACGATTTCTTGATGAATAGCATGCTATCAGTACAAACGTCTTTTTTCCTATTACTGTTTACTTTTCAGTCCGTAGGAGTTTTCTCCAGCCGCAACCAGGATCAAAGCTCTCTTGGCTTTGGTAACAACTATGTATTCCTAATCTAAAGAGCTTACAGTTTAAGAAATGCAATGGGTGGAACATTGCTTGTATGAATTACGAATTGCAGCATTAGCCATCTGCAGCCTGGCAACAAATAACTCCAGAAAACAAGTCTTGGCACAGACTTAAATTTCCAATGTTAAACAGAAAATTTGGGAGCTAGACAGGATTGAGGCAGCATCAAAGAACAGATGCTCTCTGATAGTTGGCTATGGCTCTGATTTGGGAACATATTTAAACACAGAGATATGCTTAAAGGCTTTGCTGCATAGGGATGGATGTAAAGCTGTGCTTAGAGCTAAACATTGACTGAAGCATCCTGCTAAAATGTTTATCTAAAGCAGGATCTCTTTCATGGTCCTGGTCTTTAGACTGCTCTAGTGATTGGTGCTGGGATTTCTTCTGATTATCTATCCATTATCCATAGGATGGGAAGCTCCATCGGATGGGAAATCAAAATCTTTTGATTTTGCAATACGGTAATTATATTTGTTATTATTTTTGTTTAAGGTAGACCATCTCTGGTTCTGTCAGTAAACTAAGACAGAAATCACCCTAGACATAAGATTAGCAAGGTGATTTGTTTCTCCTTTCAAACTACCTTTTACCTGAGAAACAACTGTGCCAACTGTATCAGCTTCAGCAAATTCAAAATTGAGCCGCACACTGGCATGTCTGAAAAGAGCAAATTATTACAGTATTTTATGCTTTTTATTATATGCCAAGAGCAATTAGGTTGGAATTACAATTATCCAATATTAACAAAAATTTTAAATGGTTTAATGCGTAATTATTCTCTTGAATACTCACCAGAAATATATCCTGCAGCTATCTCAGATACCTTTGCTAGCCCTTTCAGACCTCTGGCCTGTGGGTATGTGAAGGTTGGATTCTGCTATTGCAGTAGTTTTCACTGAAATCCATCCAAGTTTCATGAATTTGAACTGCACATATCAGGCAGTCTTTTCTGGTTTTCTTATCAGTTCTTCTTACTGACATACAGAAGAACCATATTTTAGAAGATTCAATTACCAGGTTGCTGTGATATTTTTTGGTAAAATTATATTTAATTTTCAATTAAAAATTATTTGAGGTGCTTTTCTCATATACTTTTGGAGTAATAACCTAATATCACTCAGAGACAGCGGAATATTGGAATACATACAAAACCACAGGAATGCTAAAAATCAGAAATCTTTTTGAGAAATTTTTTGGTATCTGCTAAGTGATGTTCATATGAATACCCTGTCATTGAAAGTATATTTTTATACCAATGAGAAAAAAGTTCTAAGAGAAGCATTTGAGAGCATACTTTCAAGAGATGGCATTTCTATGTGTGCCTGAAAATGCTAGGAATCTACATCTCAGCCTCTTCCCCTAATCATGACTTGGCTGATAATTGTAATTTCATGTAACCTCTGCATACAGCTCACCTCCATGCTTGAGTATTTCTATTATTGTCAGCTCTAACAACTGATTAAAAAGTCTAAATTCTCCTTTGTGATGGGAAGCAAACCTTTTTTTTTTCCAAACTTAGAATCTTTTAATATTGGGCTGGGGCACCCTAAAGACATTAAACTTAAAATCCCCTCCCCTTCTAGGGGTCTTGGCAAATTTAAGCTGCGTGGGAGAAGAGGTTTAAATGTTAGAGCCAGAAAGATAACTGAAGCTCATCAAGCAGTCAGATCCAGATGCTTCCTATAGGAGGAAGAAAAAGGGACTAGTGAGTAGGAAGGGAAGAAGCTGCCTTTATCTCTGGAGATGCAGCTGCCGTGTAAACACTGAGTGTATAGTGCCATCTGCTTAATGCCTGAAGTTGCATCTGTATCACAGAATGGAAGAACCTTAATTTGAGGACTGTGTTTGTTCTCTAAAGAAAAAGTAAAGAAGGGGGAGCAGCCTTCAGTCCTGTAATCTGTGCTGTCTGTTGCACCATTTAGTTTCTAAGTTCCAAAGAAAGGGGAAAAAAATAAGAAAAATATATGGATTCTGTATGGAGAACATGGAGACACAGAAGAACAACATAATAAAGATAAAAAACAGTAGTGGCAATTTTTTCCCCGGGGAAAAAACAGTAGTGGCAATTCCCTGTGCTTGGTGGCGGCTTCTGAAGCTGCATAGAAAACTGCCTGACTGCCTGAGTTGAGCAGAGGTTAAAGTCAGTGAAAGGCAACATTGTGGGCTCTTCTTGCTGCAAGAGCTGGATTTGAATATAGACTACCTTTGCCCTCTTGCCAAAAGGTAGTTCCAACCAGGTCCCAACCTGGAATGTCGCTAGCTGCAAGCTTTATTCTGCGTGCTACGGAAGTGTTTGCCCTTTATGGGAAGAACTAACACGTCATTTCTTGGGTAAGGTAGTGCAGTCAGCTGTGGTGCAAATTTAAAATTCACCAGCTATTCTAAGATAGCTCCATGTGGTTTTACTTTGCCTTAACAATGTCCATGCAGACAGTCAGGAAGAGCGGTCAGTGCTCTGTAAAGCCCTAATCTATAATTTAGCTGACTGCATGCCAGTTTTCCGGTGGAGAAAAGCCTGGACAAGTGATTGTTCTTGTCAAATGCTGGAGAATTCAATATCTTATAGGGCCACACTATAGAGAATGATAAACCATCTTTGAAAAAAGATTAGAAGCTTAAATGTTTACTGCTGTGTATTAAAGCATAGTAACATTTTAATGTGTTGGAACCCACTTTAGAAAAACGCAGTCTCCTCATTTTGCCTCTGATATGGAAGAAAAACCCAGCATATTTATTACCTTTATTTGAAAGCAAGTTTAAGAAAGATTCCAAATTCTGTGTTAAATCTTTATTGATAAAAATTGTATGGTATTGTCTCTGAAACTCACCAGGAACCATTACTAATCCCTGCATTCAAGATATTGCATATGACAGCCCTGAAATTTAAAGCTGGGCAGTCATTTTTGAAAGGATAATGCTCAATCTTGTGCCCTAGCAAAGAATTGAGCTGCAGTGGAGGGGACGGCTATAACAGAGTTATACGGATATAGTATCCAAATGCTGGAACAGGAACTGCCAGGAGCTATAATGTGACATTAACATGTTTCCTTAATGGAAGAGGTAGTTTAGGGAACCTTCCTAGAGAGCCATTAGGCATTCCTGCAGTACAAAACTGCTTTTTACTCTAGGACAATAAGTGGCAGGATAGAAGTAGGTATGTATTGAAAAGACATATAAACATGCTGTATAAAAAGCTGTAAACATGCATAACGAGTAAAAGATAGTCAAAATATATTTTTGCCATTAAGGGCAGTTCTTCAAAATGTATAGCATGTTAGCAAACTGATGATAAATGGTAACGTATTTTGATCTAAAACCAAATGCAGTGGGACAGCGCTAGACTATGTTCTGTTATGGTCTCACACTCATCTTATTGAAGGTTTTTTAATGCCCTCTTTACTATGTACTTATTTAAAATTTTCCCAAGATTTTAAGTATTAGCTATAGCATGCTTACCTCGGTTAAGTTGGAAATTTTAAGACTTCTATTAATTGTGTGCACTCTAGCCTGTGCTGTGACAAATCTAGAAATTTACCCCAATTTGCCTTTGTGTCCTCTAGTCCCAACCATCCTCCTCGGAATCTGAGGATCAAAAAGGAGAACGGCAACACTTCATCCTCCCCACTTCCTTTCCCTATGCTTCCCAAGATATGCAGAAGTACTGTGGCGAAAGATCTTTACACCCATACCTCAATGCAACATTCTGTGGGATTTCTGAGTTCGGAAATGGTTATCATAGTCCCTGACGTTGCTGTTTAAACTAACTGTTACTCTCATTTGGTAAACCTTACCCAAAGTTAGCAATTACATGTTTCTTTCAGCACACGTACACACCCACACGCTCTGAAATTAGTGGCTGTAGATGCTCACTGAGTTTATTGTTACAGTTAAAAAGTCCCCTATACTTTCTTGAAAGAGAAAAAATATTTCATGCAGAATGTTATAAAATTAGGGTCATGGGTCTCTTAATATTGGTCATCTTCTGTTGTAGGCAATGATGCCACATCCCTCCACTAAGAAAATGAACAAGCTCCAGCTTAAAACAGGCAATGTTTTCTGTGCCTACTATTTGTAATAGGCTAGAACAGAAACTCAGGGCTCTCATAATTAGAAAGTCTCTAATTTTCAGCTTAAATGTACCCATGGCTAGTATATAACTGTTCGTGCATCTGCTGATGTGGTCTTTCATGCAGTTTGATTCCTTTTGCAACAGCTTTGCTCCTGATTTACATATAGAAAGCAACAATATTCTGTTAACTTTCAGACTATGAGGCTGTGTCAAGCTTTCCCAGTCACCTCTCACAACTCAGGAGACCTATTCTTAATGTAGTAGTACTTCTTCAACACTGCATTTTGTACATTTAAAACCGATCCAGCACTTCTCAGGCAGTGTTATTCTTTTTTTTTGGGGGCAGTGATTTTCAGCCTTCCTGTGTATTGACAGCTTTGAGTCCTCAAGTTCATTTCACTGCTGTTCTCCTGCTTTTTGTGCTTGAGCTTCCAATGAAATTTTTACATTGAATTGGTTCACAAGACTGAGCCTTGAGAAACTCTGCTGTTAATCTCCTTTCTGCTCAATGCTTTGCCTCTCAATACAACCCACCATCATCTCTCTTTCTTGGGGAACCTTAACTGGTTAACAGTTCTTTCTCTTCTTCCATCTCTCTAATTAATCACCTCACATGTGTCCTATCACAAGATCTAGTGAATCACAGCTATACCCAATGCACTGCCATCATTCTTAAGCCTAACGAAGTTTCTGTTTAAGCATAGAATCTCTCAACAGAAAATCAGGACCAACCAGATAAATAGATAAATAGGTCTGCACTTACAGGATACATATGAAGGTGACTTTAATAATTAGAGAGAAGAATCTGGTGGTCATTTCTGGCTTTTTTGTGGTGGTATTTCTCCTCCCCCTACTATATGGAAACTATTTACTTTCACAGTAGAAGCACCTGGCTAGAAGCTTTGCTTTGCCCTCTACTTTAATGTAATGCACCTGGTTTTCCTGGGTGGGGCCTAAATTAGTAAGTACTCTGCCAGTTGGGATCTAGCTTCCTCACAAACACAGCTACCTCTTCAGAGAGCTGCCATGTTCAGGTAAGTTTAAACAACAAAACACAAGATGGTTGTGGAAGAGAAAAGGTGTGATAGTGCAAATGAATAACATACAGAGTGCTGGATTTTGTCTGCTTGGTGGTTTCTTTTTTCTTATTTCCTGCATGTGTGTAAATCTACTCTCAGAACAGTTAGCTTTTTAAAGACCCTGTAACTTCAGAGTGATTTGCATTTTTGCTGGAATTTATATTCCTATTTTAAGTGCTATTCCATAACTTATGTTTGAAAGTAGCTGGTGGTGTAAAGAAACAACAAAACCCTCCTGATTTTTCTCAGTTATGGTTGGAATTTTGGTATCACTAACCTTAAGTGTTTGATTCTTCTCAAGGCAGCCTAATGATTTTCCTTTGAAGGCTTGTGATCCCTTATTTTAAAGTAACTAGATTTATATTTTATTACAGAACTTGGTTTGTTGGCTGATTTAGTCAAAAGTTCTGAGCGTTCCTTTGATGGGTTGAACAGGATAAAAGAGTTTCATAGCTGTCTTTGTGGAGGATAAAGGGCAGGGGCTCAGCTTCATTTTTATTCATAAGGTTTCAGTGAAGAGAAATGAAGTTCTAATCCTGCAACTGGAGTGAGCAGAGGGAACCATTTTACTTGTAGAGTTTCTAACTACAATCTGTGACCAGCTCAGAGCAATGACAAAAAATGAGCTCCCCCCCAGCTTCCCAAATTTCATTTTTTGATGTTATAGGAAACACCCTAACGCTTCCCATAATATAGTGGCTGCTGACTGTGAGGTACCAATGGGGCATTATTGAAATATAGAGTGAATATTGTTGAATAACAAAACCTAAAAAATCTGGAGAACGTACAGAGCTGTAAATGAAAGATTTGTCTGACTTAGGCCTGTACAGTTAGGATCTGTATCTTGAATTTTTTACCTAATGAAGGTTAAGGAATTGTGATTAATGTTCTACGTGGCTGAATTATCTCTGGAGTAAGAATTACTCTGTGCATTAAGTCTGAAAAACGGCAACAAGTGGGAGAAACAGCTTTCACCTTGTATACTCATATCAGGATTTCCCTCCAGAAATGGGGAAGTGTGATGATTCCCTGTGGGTTCCGTAGGCAGCCAGAGTCTGAATGTTGTGCATTGGTTCAGAGCTGAAGAAAAATCTCAGGTAGATTTTGTTGTTTAGGAACTAGTCACTGTGTTATTTTACACTCTGTGACCCAGGGTAAATATTCTCATAGCTGTTTAGTGTTTTCCAAAGCTGGAAAACAAAATCCAAGCCCTATGGATTTCCTTGTGCCCCATTTGCTAAACTGATGCTTGTCTGCACCATGTGCATCAAATTTGCGGTTTGTTCCAGAAAAATTATGCTAAAAAGACAGTTTTAGTAATGAACCGGAATTGGGTTTACCTGACAGAGTTTGGTGAGGGGCGGCAAAGGGCCTGGAGGTTGGCCTTTGTGAGAGGAGGGGGCTGAACACAGCTGGCTCCAAGCAGCTCTAAAGTGGACCCACCTGAGGACACAGCTGAGGCCCTCAGTGAAGGTGATGGGCCCTCTGTGGAAACGTGTTTAAGAAAGAGCAGAAAACAGCAGGCAGGGAGAAGAGGAGGAAAAAGTATGGTTGGAGGAGGTGCCCCCCCCTTGGCCCGAGGGAGTGCAGGCTGATATTTCCCCAAAAGAATGGCATTTGTGGATGTGCCCACACTGGAAGAGGTACACCTCTGGGTTGAAGCTGAGCCTGGGAAAGGGGGCGGAAAGGTATTTTTCTGAACAGTATAAATGTTTGCTTCTTTTTTAGTGTTGTTTACCACTACCCAAATCAGTAACTAAATATTTAGTGTAATTTGCAATAAATTAATTCCCCCAAGTTGGGTCTATTTAGCCAGTGACAGTAATTGGTGAGTGATTTCCCTGTCTTTGACAACCCATGAGTTTTCTTGCTCCTGTTCTTCCTATTTTCTGTGCCTGTCCCACTAAAGAAAAAAAATGGAGTAACCAAATACTGTTTTGAGCTTTGGTCTAGTTGTGATTGAGGCCAGTTCAGTTCTAGGTCCTGCTGGGCAAAAGTGGAGGCATGCTTTTCATTATCTATCTCTGTCAGAGTAACAACTGAGCGGCAGTCTCTTAATAGTGCAGTATGCTTCCTCTAACTTAGTTTAGAACGATGTTTTCAGCTTCCCTGAAGTCACAAAAAAATATATCCTAGAAATGTGAAGCCATTTCCCATCAGTGAGAGAATCAATATACATAAGGGAAAACATCAAAAAGACTGTAAGTTTTCAGTAACTGAGAATAATAACTCACTTCATTATTTCAAAATGGAGCCACAAACCATGACTTCTGTGAAAACCAATGAATCTGCTGTTGTAAGTAGGTGACACACAACCTATATGATATTAAGGTCTAAATCAAAGTTTGCCTTTACAACGGAGATGACAGGTTTTGTAACACAGTTTTTTTTCTTTGACTCCTGATGTAGTCCCTCCATCAGCTGTTTTGTTGAACATCACTAAGGTGACTTTGTGGTCTGTGTTTTATTACCTTATAGAATATTAATTAGAAAAGGTTAATAAGCTGCAAGTGAACTCAGTAGTAGAGTGTCTTGAACACTTGTACTTGCTGGTGACTTCGGTATTGCTAAAGATATTAATGCAGCCTTTATACAATGACTGTTTCTCCAAACTTGAATAAACTTTTATCAAAGCAAACCTGAGCAAGAAAAACATCAGTGCTCTGCTGTTAACTTGGGACTTGGGCTTAGTACGTTGCCCATCTTACACAGTCGTGGAATATGAACGTAAATTAGAGAGGCGAGTCCCAGAATAGGAAGAAGCATGAGGCCATCCTCACCCTATGGAAACTTATGGTCAAAAATGTGCTATTTCTGTTGCACTTTTTAAGAACTGGCAGTTGCTTAGATACTGAATACTTATGGTTCCTTAGATGTAATTTTTTTTCTTTCTCTAATTTCTGTGATGATCAGAGAATTATATCTACCATCCAGAACTTCCAGGATGAGCTAAAGAAACTAGTTGCTTAGCAAATTCAACTGCTTTGTCAGTGTTAATTGTCTCCTTATGACAAGTTTTGTCATAAGATGCCAAATTCAGTCTGATCTGGAGATATATCCTTTTCTTCTCCCCGCCCTCCCCCAAAAGACAATTGGCTCAGTCTTGGTTTATCTGTTTCTATGCTCCTGTTTAATGCTTGGCATTTGTGAATATATCCGTATGTTTAATTTTTGCAGAGTGCTGTATTCTATTTTCTGTTGTAATTTCAGAATTAGTTTCCTCTGCCTGAGTTAACTGAAAGCCATTAAGCGTATCAAGCAGTCCAGAACCAGAAACTGTCCAAAATAAAGCTGCTGGCTGTATTCCCTCTTGCTGGTGACTTTTTTTTTGCATGAAAAAAGAACCGAGAAAAGCCTGTTTTCCAAAGAGTTCATAATGATGGGTCTTTTAATATTGGAACATGTTTTCTACTTAAGGCTTTTTTGTTTACTATATTCATGACACCATATGCTGTTCAGAAAATCGCTCAGAGGCAAGTGCCTAATAGAGAATGTTTCATTCATTCATTGTCTGGTCTTGACAGATAAGTGTGGTGTTACCTGATCCCTTTGTGTAGACAACCTCTTCCAACCTGGTTTGGGTTTTGTAGGGGCACTGTGCATACTTATTGCCTCTTTAGGGTGAAATACTTTAATGCTCAAAAGTGTAAGGACTCTTCTCCAAAGGTGAACGCTTTTGCTGTTTGACTGAATTTCCTCAAAGTGGCTCTAACAGGATGGATAAGGTATTTTTCCAGACAGGGAAAGATTTAGATTTGACTTTCCTTAGCTTGAGGGGGAAATGGCCTGATACTTAATTCAGTGTTTGGGGGACCCAAGTTCAAAGAGCCTACTTCTGTCTCCCTGTCTTAAGAAAATCTGAAGGACTGACTTAAGTGTTTTGTTTTGATTTTGAGTTGAAGAGAGGAAGTGAGTGGTGAGTGGCTGAGTACAAGTAAATTGGTTTCAGCACAGCATTGAAACAGCTTTCTTCTCTCTTCTGTGTGCCCCCTCCTTTCCACCTTCCCTATCCTCCCCCCCCTTCCCCTTTTATTTTAGCTGACATCATTCCCAAATTGACCATTTGCCTTTACGGGTTCTGTGGGACCAGTTGAAAGGATGATGTGCCTGTGGAAGAAATGTTTGTGGAATGGTAACACCAGTGGTACAATATAGGAAAAAAAATAGGAATGTGACACTTGTGCCATAGAAAACTTAGGCATTTGATATGGGGTTGCTGAGTCTAAGAGTCAGGGATAGTAATGCGTTTTCTGTTCCTTAAAGCTTAATGTTTTTACAGAAGTACTTAGGACAGGAACGAATTGGACTTCTCCCCATGGTGGTTAACCCCTTAGGATACTAGTTTTGTTTGGTTATGTTTTGTGTTTGGTTGTTGTGGTGGTGGTGTTTGGTTTTGGTTTTATTTTTTTACCAACTGATCATTTGTATTCAATTTCTTCTCATTCAAAAAGCTAAAACTTCACTTTTTTTCCTGTAAGGCACTAAGTGCTGCTTGAAGAGTATGGTTACTGCTTCACACAGTAAAGGGTGATGACAGCATGATGATGTTATTAAACACTTATTTGGGCACATAGTTCTTAAGAATTTCACAGAAGAAGCTTAATGTGACTCTAAATGAATCCTGTAAATTGGGATTAGCATCTTGTAACTTCTTACTGCTATGGTCGTATGGCTGTTGCATCCGAACTGGGCAACCAAGGGAAAAAGTTTAGGCTTGTGATACCCAAGAGACCCTCAAATTGAGTCTACCTTTCTGAACATTTCTGAAACTCTTCTGAAGTATTGTTTCTGCAGGTGCAGAATACTGTCTGGAGTCTTCTGATGGATAAATAAGACTTCCCTAACCACAGAATGTAGTGTGGTGTTATTCTTTGGGCCAAAAGCAGAGGATTTCTCCAAAATGCTTGTTTAAAAAATAAAATGAAGTGAAATACTCTGTGTTGGAGAAAAAAAAAATAATTGCCTATGCAAAATTACATTTGGGAACTTCTTAGTTCTTAAGAAGGATGTGCCAAACTTGCTTTTTCTTGGAATTAAGCAAATCCTTCCTGCAGCTTTTCTTCATCAACTAAAACCTCTCTGATTTGACCTCCTATCTCACCATAAATAACAGAGAAGAGGGTTCAGTGAGTCAGAGAATGACTTTATGAATGTGCATTTCTGTTTGATAGTCCTATTTTATCAGACTACCATTAAAAACAAAACAATAAAAAAGCCTGTCAGCCTGGCTGTCTCCACAGCTGTCTATATGCCTTTCCCAGCAGTACTGGCTGTCAAGCTCATTATTCTTCCACTGAGTTGGTTTGACCCATTCTCGTGCACTTTTGCTAGGCTGATGAAGTTTGTGGGATCTTGTCTCTTGGGAAATACGTTTAGAAGGATAAGTTAATTCTGCTTCTCTCCACTAAGCAGTTCTGCCTGACTTCTCCAGGGCCAGTATGTCTGGGCAGTCTAAATTGCTTGTCCTGTAAGGAATAAAGTTTGCAAGACCACAGCTGAAGCCCTCCCCTTTCCTTATTTATCGTATTTTGTACCACTGTGATTTGTTGTGAGTGATAAGTGCATAAGAGCCTAAGAACCACAGAGAACAGCTAAATCAAGAAGAGAAGGTTAGGAGGCCTAGTATTGTCCTTGGTTAAATATATATATATATATATTTATATATATAGCTATTCATACAATATGTAGGTTTGAGGAAAGTGATTTACAGTCTCAGCTTGCTAAAAAAAGTCGGTGTGGAAGTGAGATTTTAATACGTATATAATTACAACATATGTCTATAGCAATTAGAGAAAGGTAGTGCTACGTCATATGCTGCCTGAGTAGAGATCAGTGCTAAACACCTGCAGTGAAGGAATGAAGGCCAGATCTTCGGGGCTGCTCACAGTTCAAAGCTGTTCATTGTGGCCAAACCTTAATTCACTGGGTTTGGGGTTTTATTTCTAATTTACTGGCTGAATTAAACTGAGAAAGGAAATTATTTCTTCTAGTCATAAAATCATAGAATGTGTTGGGTTGGAAGGGACCTTTAAAGGTCATCTAGTCCAACCCCCCTGCAGTAAGCAGGGGACATCTTTAACTAGATCAGATTGCTCAGAGCATCTTTAAGCCTGACCTTGAATGTCTTCAGTGATGGGGCCTCTGCCACCTCTCTGCCAACCTGTTCCACTGCCTCACAGTAAAGAAATTCTTCCTAATGTCTAATCTAAACCTACCCTGCTCTAGTTTAAAACCCTTGCCCCTCATTATATTGCTACATGCCCTTGCAAATAGTCCCTCCCCGTCTTTCCTGTAGATGCCCTTCAGGTACTGGCAGACCACTATAAGGTCTCCCTGAAGCCTTCTCTTCTCCAGGCTGAACAACCCCTGCTCTCTCAGCTTGTCTTTGTAGGAGAGATGCTCCATCCCTCTGATCATCCTTCTGCCCTTCCTCTGTCCCTGACAGAGGAATGCACTTCTAGAGCATGGGTTTCTGGGTGTGGAGAGAGTAAAGAGGGTTTGTACTTCTGTGCTTTTTAAGAAAAGGCATGGAATAAAGAATGATAAACTGGAAACTCTCTTCTGAAAGTATGTTACCAGGAAAAAGCTTGGGTTTTTTAACTGATTTAGGCTGCAAAGTACACTCCCTGCTCAATCATTCTGGATATTACTAGTAGAATACATGGTAACGTGTCGTATGTTTGTAAGGTAAAATAATTTGTAATGTAGAACTTAAAAATACTCACCTTTGAGTGGAGCGAAGTCTTTACTCCTTAGCTATAAAGTTATTACAGATTAAAGGCAGATCTTTTTTTCCCTACAGTAGAGTATAAATTGTCCATTGACTTCAACCGTCCAATAAATTCTGATTCAGTAATAGCTATAGGTTCTGTTTTTTAAGTATTCCTAGGGGTTTATAACTGCACAGGGATATGGTTTAGCTGTTTGAGAGAATGTCTTTATTACAAAAACTGAATGTGTTGATTTGCGGTCTAGTCTTAAAATGTGTATAGTCTGTGTTTGACTAGATAAGGGAAATCCTTGTCTGGAAAGAAGAATTGAAAACTAAATGGTATATCAGTAAATAGCTCTTACTAATTGCATATTTTTTTAAAAATTGCAATCATTCATTCCCCTAGATAAACAAAAATAAATGGCCAATTCATTGAACTTCAATATTTAATTAGTTTTTCTATAAACTTTTTTAAAAATCTCAGTAAAATAAATCTTAAAGATGTCCCTCTGGAAAAAAAATAAAAATGTTCTGTTTTCATGAGGAGTGACATGTTAATTGCCTGCAGACATCTTGTTGGACTAATGAGTAAAATAACCTAATAATTAATTGAAACTCCATTGAAATAAAGTCATTAGGAAAGTAGTATCATATCTAAGTAAATTAACTCCATTTTCTATCCTGAATTATCTAGCTGTTGTGCTTTGATCACAGCTGAATTGGATCCGTAACTAATTAAAAGTGAAGACAAATAATAATTGCAAACTCTTGTATAAAGATACTTTTTTCCTCTTTCACAAGACATTTTGGTAAGAAGTCTTGGCTCCTTGAAAATTTTCTTTTGCAAATGTTTAAGAATACGGTCAGGAAGACCAAACTAGTTGGACTACAACTGTCAAGGGAATTGTCCAGCAAAACAAGATTTTTGTTGTGGAATGCCTTTTTTATTTCTTTTATTTCAAATGCCTTGCAAAACCATAACTCCTTTTTTTATATATAAAAAAAAAGAAAATAAATCCTAGTGGCTTCCTAATCATCCTCCTGTTTGTTCCCCTGGGAAATCCAGGCTTTTAAAGCTTTAGGCAGTCTTTGCAGAAGGAGGTTGGGGTCTTTCAACTCTGGTGACTGAATTCATCTCTATGGCTCGAGTTCTCTCCCATGGTAATGCCAGTGAGTTGAGACAAGAGCTGGGGCTCACTGAACCTCCTGGGTCCTTGTCACAGGACTGATGATCTTTGAGTCTAATAATGGGTCAGGTTTTCTAGCTATTCTGTAGGGATTTTGAAGTCTCTGTATTTCCAGATCCCCTGGTGGGGAACCCGGAGCTCTTATCTTGGAGATTTAATTTCTGCCTTTTAAGACTTAGGGACAGAGAAGGGCCCAAGGAACTACAAATCTTGTGAGGCAAAAAGAAGGGTTTATAGGTGATTGAGAGATGCTGTGAATTTCAAATCTATTATGCTGAAAATTGCTTCTCTCTCATTCTCCCCCTCCTCACAAATTTCATGTGAAAGAGGCACTATATTCTTTTGTCCCACAAGAGGAAGGGGGGGCATTAGAATAGACTTTTCTGCAGGAAAAATTCCTTTTGGTTTTCATGCATGTTACTGTCCTGTAGCTAGATCTTGTTCTGGTGGTGTGTGTGGTTGAAAGGCAAACAGAACGTTGTCTTGTCATGACCAGTTCCCTTTCTGAGCTTCTTTGGGAGAGATCTTTTGTTCCTTTTCTCGTTCCTGTGCCCGGTACCTGAATTCCTGAGAATGGTATTGTATGTGGTGGTAGATCTCTCTCCACGTTTAGTGATGGAGATTGGCCGGATTTGGAAGAAATGTGTTCTGTTTCTGCAGCATTAAAATAATGCCAAAATAGTGAACTGCGTGAAACAAGATATTATTAAGTGCATGCTGCTGAAGGATAAAATACATGAAAGCATCCCTTAAGGGTTAATTTGTGCAGTGCAAGACATACATACCACTTAGCTACCACCTAGTCTCAAAATGGGTCATAAATGGCATTTAAGTGGTATGCAGGGTTTGTACTGGGCCTCTGCCTGGAAGTAGATTTTCATTTAGTTGTCAATGTTACTTAATTGAAGTCAAAAACATGGGTCATTATATTTGCTGTCAAAATGCCAGAAATAGATGAATTGACAATGAGGTATGGAGAAAATTACAGAAATCCCTCAAAAAAAAATACTTGTCCTGTGAAATCCCTTTCTTGCAAAAAATTATCTCCACGTGTTTTTCCTCTACTTTTGATTTCCTTTGAACTGTTCCTTTAAAATAAAGAAATAAAAAAATCTGACATTATCACCTCTGTGAAAAATGCTGTTTTTAAATAGAGCTGTTATGAAGTAGGTAGGTAGTTAAGGATTTAACATATGTGAGAAGTAATACACATTTAGCAGAAAAAATATGTAATATAATGAGAAAACTCTTGTATGCCCAGGAAAAAAAAACACTTCTTTAGTATAGAATGCTTTACAAGAACAAACTAAAACTTAAGCTGGCACATATTTCTTCCATAACTCCAAAATAATTTCCCAAGGCAGCAATTTATGTTGCTTGCTTAAAATGCAGCATGAATGATTATGAGGTGACAAAGACTAACGAGACTTCATTGTTACTCAATTGGGACTTATAAGATTGTGCATTATGTGAAAGACTATTTAAAGGAAATACTATTCAAGAAAATTGGAAAAAAAATCAACGCAGTAAAGCTCATTAATTTTAAATCTGAATTAGCTATTAATTCACATGGTTCTGCTTTCAAAGTGGTAAGAACAAAATACTGTTATCTTGTTAATAAAACTGTTGGAATGATAAAATGTAAAGTCAAATTTATTTTGGCAAGAAATAATTATTTTTACTTCCATTTACTGCTGAGTAGCATTGTTTCCACAGCAGAGAAACTTATTACAATTGTATACGCTTATTTTGTGCCTGTCATTTCTTTTTGAAAAATATTGCATGATTCTGAAAACCCAGTCCTATGCACAAATACTCTATATGGTTATATTTCTGTGGGTTTTGTCTCAATTTATGAATTATAATTTTGCTAATGCTATGTAACACTCAAATTGTAACATTTAAAAATGCTTTTTTTTTTGATATTTCCTATGGATTTATTTATTTATTTTAAAGCTTTATTCTTTCTAACAACTTTCTTGGCAATCTGACACTGCAACATTTTTTAGAAGTGGATTTGTTTACTCTTAACCATAACATTTTGATATATTAATGTTGGGCTGCTCTTAAGGATGTTGACACAAAAAAACTGAACTGAGTGTGTGTCCAGGTAATTGATGGCAATTTTTACTTTGTCTAAAGTTCTAAAGTATAGATACTTTTCCTTTACTCTGTCATCTAGTCCTATGCAATAATTTTAATTTACAGTTGGAGTCAGATCTAAGTTGAAATTCTGCTACATGATATTTTATCAGAAAATCTCAATTTAAGTAGATTTTTTTTTTCTTTTAATAATGCTATTGGTGATTTTGGTACAACATGTTAATCCTGATCAAAACTAGAGGACACAAAAGAATATTATCCCTTAATAGCTAGTAACCTGATAGTTTGAAAGAGAAAGTATAATTAAACAGTGAAAATGGGGCGGAGGGGTGTGGGGGAAAGGAATTGATACAATGAAAATACTACTGGCACCTCGTTTCTCTGGTGTCTTTCTGGCTCAGCCTTGTGATGCCTTCTAAGGGTGATGCTGCTCTTGAAAAGATTAGCAGTATCAGGATGGTGGGGTTGAGGGTGGTAGAAGATCCATTCCTCCTCAGTCTTGGTTTGCTTATGCTTATTGGTGTGTCCACCTCCCAGGGCACCCATGGGGGCTGTTGGTGGTTCCTCAGGGATGACCTGGAGAGGATCAGGCCTTTTCCACCTCTTCCAGAGCCAGTGCCTACAGAGGCAGCAATGATCATTTGCTGGCTTAACAGCTATTATCATGGGTAAACCCAGCTGGGCCCATGGCAAGACCATCCCAGCCCCGAGATCTGGTACTAATGGTTCCGTACAATGTCTATGGTCTTTTCTAGCAATGCCAAAAACTTTATTTACTGGGCTACAGCCGATTATGAAGTCCAGCTTGGATGGTGGTTCCATGAGATGAGAGAGACCTTTGTTCAGACTCTAAATTTTGAATCTAAGTCTCCAAGCTAGAGGTGTTTTGCTGTCTGTTTTCTCTCTTTGTGTGTGCGCTATTGGTTCACCATTGTGGGATGAGGGGTGGCTTTAGGCTTTTTGTTGTAAATATCAGTGGCATTTTAAGAATGGGAACACTATGTCCTGGTCTTAGTGGCCTTTCACATGAATGCTCAGTAACAGGGTTGTGATTAAAACCTCATCAAAATCACAGCTCAAACAATGTTTGTGTTGACTGTGTGACTACTGGGACTGGAAAAAAGTTACATTTAATGAAACATTTGTTCCAAATATAATTTTGAACAAAAACTCTAGAGAGGGGAGAGGAAAAGACATTTGACTTTATTCTAGCTGCTGTCCATTTAAATGATTCATTTTCTGCTGTTTGTGTTATGAAATGACTACACTGAAATGTCTCC
Source organism: Gallinago undulata (assembly GCA_026546715.1). NCBI lineage: Eukaryota > Metazoa > Chordata > Aves > Charadriiformes > Scolopacidae > Gallinago > Gallinago undulata. Next base: position 9,722,898 of record JAOTQQ010000032.1, read on the forward strand.
AATGAATTCATTTTAGAGGATATTTTGAATCATGAAAAGCTTTTTCAGTCTGGAATGGCCACTTTTCTGTATCCTAGTCCTTTGCAAAACAGTATTTGTTCTTATAGAGTGCTAATTATGTCTTTAACTAGAAAATATGTAGTGCAAATTTCTCAGAGAAGAAACAATCCTAGAATATAATTTGAAAAAAATTGTGTACAAGTACAGATCTAAGAAAAACAGTTTTCAAAGCTTTTGGTACATCTGAACAGCTCTTGAAGTGTACTTGGAATCTTCTGGCAATTTGCAATCACTTTCAGTATACTACACTTGTCGCATAAGGCAATTTTAAACTTGAAGAGCACTGAATGAGGAAAAAATGTTACGTGTGTTCTGCATTTAGAAATAGCCTGTATTGGTCAGATCTGAATGTTGTCTGGAAATGGTATTATTTAGCTCCAACAGAGATTGGCATTGCTAATAGTCCTCAGGGGCACTGTGTTCTGGTTAGCTCAATTTTAAAAATCTTCTGTGTTTTGTCAGTACAAAAAGTAGCACATAAAACCCAATGAAAGGACATGAAATCCAGGGCTGTAGACAAACACACTAGTAAACTATCTCCTACACTTTTCTAGTCAGATTAGTTGGAGGATTTCTCACTGATTTCTGCAATTTAGCTGCCGTAGCCAATTAAACTCAACAATAATTTCTTATAAGAAGATAACTTCCACTCTACAGGAATCAACCTTTCTGAAGAACCTACTATACTCTGTTAGGGATGCTTCTTTTTGTTGTTGTTGTTCTCAGAGTCCTTTAATAGAAAGATCCTGTTTGAACTATCACTCCTAGAAGTTAGCTCATTGCCATTGGATGTCTGAACTCTTTTGTAAGTCAATAGTTCTCACAATTACCTTTTTGGTTATTCTTATGACCTGTCTCTGACATCCTGAATGAATTGTGACCAAAGGCAGGGAAACCTTCTCGTTTGACAGAGATGTTCTCTTAGGGTTCTGCCTCTGCAGGTAAGTTTGAAGTAGGGTAACCTAGATTTGAAGTAAGGTAACCCAGTACCTGGCCCCCTTTCCTGGGATAATAAAACTTGTTGAGGAAAAGCCCCAGTTTCTTGACACGACTTGGAGTTCCCCATCTATCAATTATTTGCGCCTTCCTTCTGTCTTGGGAGTTGAATCATAGCAGCTTTTCAAAGTGGAGGAGAAACAGGTGGTGAGGTTACTGAATTTTGTAGATGCTAAAGGAGGTAGAAAGTAGTGACTTCTCAGTCTGATGAAGCAGAGATTCATGTCTCTTGTTTTTCAGTAGAGTATATTAGCTGGCAACTCTAGATGGGTTTCAGCAGGAGAAATATATCTTTTCTGGTCAATCTGGCCGTGTACAGCAGATCATTTATGACACAAAAAGGAGCAGATGAAATGGAATGACTTGCTAGACTAATAATTACCTGTGAGTAGGGAGTCCAGGAAGCTATTCAATAATTTTTTAACGTAGAATATGTGACTTGACTAAAAGCCTTTACAATTGCACATCTTAATGACTTGTTTGGTTTCCCTCAAAAATGTTTGTTTTTAAACTGGGCTATAAACCTGTCAGTGAATGTGGCTTGGCTTTAAAAATAAATCATAGGGCATGGGACTACATAGTGTTTCTCACTCACCTAGACAAACTATTTAATAATCTGCAGAGAAAGGAAATTCTACAAATGTGATTTATGCTGTACAAAATAGGTGAGATAAGTATGCAAGTGGGAGAAGGGAAAGTAATAGATATGAAATCCACCTTTCACAGCTGGTACCAATTCCAGCAGAAAGCAGGAGCACTGTTATTTCTGTTCCGTTGACATGCTGGAGTAGTGAGAAGTCACCGAGTCGCTATTCTGTGTTGTGGATGACTGAGATCCCGGTTGTGTACCCGAAACAACTTCTCTTGTCTCATCCCTTAGTCATTTCCCTGGAGACGTTCAAGGGGAGGCTCGACGAGGCCCTGGGCAACCTGGTCTCGTTGGGGGTGTCCCTGCTGTCTGCGGGGGGGTCGGACTAGATGACCTTTGGAGGTCCCTTCCTGCCCAGATGGTTCTATGATTCCATTCTCTTAAGTGACTTTCTGTGTTTGACTGTGGAATGAAATCAGACATGACTTTCCTGGCATTCAGGGATTGTGGGAACTTCCTGATCCATCTGCCATCCTCATCTAACTCTTATGTGGGATGCTTGTCATGTTTTAAGTGACCACTTGATCTCTTTATGGAATGGGAAGTTAATTTTGCTGAAAAAGGAGTATTTGTCCAATGTCACTTTTGCTATTATGACTTTAGCAGACTCATACAAGACACCTGTCCTTCCAGAGAACTTGTCTGAAAGTGATATGGTTTTGCTGTTAGTTACTTGTTCGTCTGAGTTTCAGAGACTTCAGAACTACCTTCCATTCAGCAAAGGGGAAGAGAGACCATGCTTGTTTACATGGTATTTTTTTAAAGGCTGCTTTAAAGAAACTATAGCAGAATAAAAAATTCTTTAGGTCAAGAAGAAAAAAAAAAGTCACAAGACTTGTTAAAGAAATTGTGGAATTAAAAGCTGCAAGAAAGTAACTTTTTAAACAACAGTTCAAATATCAGAGCATAGAAAGAGGAAACTTCGTTCCACAAGAGATTGCCATAAAAAGTAATGCATTGTGTGGCTGGTGAAGGGTGGTGGTTTATATACTGCTTTGTTAGGGCTCGTGGCGTATTTACGCTCTGTAAAGCTGAAACCAAGAAACAAAAACACTAAGAAATAGTTATTAGTAGCCAGGTAGCTCTAGCATCACTGACTTTGGAAAAAATATTCTTTCTCAAGATGTCCACATAGGTATTTAATTCTGTCTTGTCTACAGATATATATACATATTTATATATATAAATTTATGAAATGCCTGCAGTTAACTTTGCATTCTCACAGCAAGGATGGTATTTAAATTGACACAGTTCCAAATTAAATCAGAAACTGTTTAATGCTATCAGGTTTCTTGAGAAACATAAGTCTTAGAAAATACAATACAAGTTGAGCCCTCTTATGTGTAGATATCATCCTTCTGATTCAGCCTCAACTGTTAACTCCGTAGATGCACTGTGTTTAAAATCTGTTGCTAAGTTTTGTGTGTTTTTCAAGTAAAACCTCTTTCATTAGGAAAATTGCAGCACTGTGACATCTGTACAATTGCTTCGTAAATATATTTGCTGGTAAAATTACCCATTATGCTCTAACCAAAATGTGTTATTCTCCATTGGAAAAGGCTCTTTGAAATATTCAGACTTAACAAATTCACATAATTTCATGTCTTTTCCTCCTAAAATGAATTGTTATTTATTAATAGTGCATATTTGTGTAAGTACTTAATTTTTTCTTTAAGCTGTCATTTAAAGATCTGAAAATGGTGAGTGAATTCAATGCCTTGAGTACCATAATAGCCAAAAAATTTTGAAGTGAAAATATATTCATAAACACTTTGGATTTGGGGGAAAAATTAAAATTAAATTAAAAAATATTTTATGATGTATTGATTTTATTTTCCTGTTCTCTTGATATAAAATGGCTACTAAAAGTAGTTTCATGCTACTAAAGTAACCTTTAGGTATTCTAATATATTTTACACACTGCAGTATGTTAATTCCTTTTAAAAGGCTAACTAACATTACCATCAATGTCATAATTTCAAATGATTTAGACACATCATTATGTTTAGTTATTACAGAAAAAAAATCTTTTATCTGTGATGGATGTTAAGCACTAGTTTTATGAAACTGCAATCACAGTTGTTTGGCATATTAGTAACACTTTATTTTAATCATTTTAATAGCACTGATTGTAATAAACTCATTTGGGATTCATGTAGAACTAACATTTATTTCCATAAAGCATTTCACAGTAATTGAACATTAGTTCAGTTATGAATGCTGGATTGCTGCCAGACTATTTCTTTCTTTTTTCTTCTGTTTCCTCGCTGTTGATTTTGTAAACCCATCTTTCTGCTTCATTACCAATGAGATCATTAAATCTAAGGTCGTATTCTTAGCTTTTGCTGTATTTTAGTAAATCATGGACTTTTTAATCCCAGAGTCTTTTGTGAATAAGTTGACTTTTTGGTTTTTTTTTTTGTTTTTAATTTTGTAGACATGTAAATGGAGTATCTTTCCACATATAAATCAGAAAAATAAAACGAAAATGTGTTTGTTACTCTCTGGAGGATCTTTCAGGATATATTAGATTTTACTTAATATATCCCAAGTAAGAGTATGTGAAGCAATTCATAAGACTGCTTTCACACTCAAACGACCTTTCATGATGTCAATAATAGCATTACTGTTCTACAGTAATATATTAAACAGTTGTTGAGACATCCTTTGTCCTTTTGTTTAAAAATGGGTTATTCACAAGGCAAGTATCAGTATGTTCTAACTTTGATTCAACAGTAATATGGAAATTTAAATAGTCACAAGTTTGAAGTGTAGAGAAGAAATGCTTATATATTGTCTGATAGAAAAATTATTCAAATTGTGCACAAGATGTTTGACGCTGGATAATAACTCTTGCAAATAGTTTTCAGGAGACCTCAAACATTTTCAAGAATGTCTTAGGCAATTGTGATATATGGAGACTTGCAAGAGCACACGGATTGAAGAATGGGTGACATTTCAACAAGACTTGTTATTTCACATGTAAATAATCTCCTTGCATCTATTATATACAGTGAGTGGATAGGTGATTGTTACATAGAGGCCATTAAAAAGGATGTTTTTGTTCTAGCAAAGCAGTGAATCACAGGTATGTTTGTGGGTTTTTATTGGTTGTTTTTTGGTTGATTGTTTCCAGGGTTTTTTGGGGGTTTTTTGTGTTTTTTTTTTTTTTTTCCAAGAGACTGCTCTTATGCTTCAGGTAAAAAAAGAAATACAGCTCTTGTGAACAGATTTTACAATCAAAATTTCTGTAACAATAAAATTTCTATTCCACGTTTCTAAAAAAAAAAATGAAAAAAAAGGGAAGGGGGAAATGAAGGCATTGTTTTTCTGCATGAACCATGTGATAAACAATGAAAATACCCCAGCAGTGTAATTAACAGACAGGTAAACAGCGCAACAGTCTCTGATGTGGGCAGAAATTTGGCATTTACTATGTGTTGTAGTAAATTCCAAACCTTTTCATCTTTTTCAGAGATGCATTAAGTCGCTAGAACTAACAAGACTTGTTGAAATGCAGATTCACACTAGCTGTCTGAATATAACCTACTGTCATGGTTCATTTGCCACTAAATAAAAAAAAAAATTAGGCACTGTTTTAAATATTCTTTAAATTCATCTTGAATATGAACCAGGGGGAGCCCCCACCCTCCACTTCCACCTCCAAGAATAACCTTGTCAAATAAGAAATACAGTAATGGAAGTAAAAGTTTGGACGCATGTTCAAAATTCATGTAATACAGCCATTACTGAAAATGTAAAATGGCCAGCGAGAAAGTGCATTTACTAGTACTGAAAACATTTTTTGATTGACTGAGCCAAAAGAAAATCTTATATGGAAATCGGAAAATAAAGGTTCACTGCCTCGAGTTGAATTTCAAAAACAAACCCCCATATTGAAACCCAAATTTCTTACTAGGGGTGTATCCATTTTTGCTATGGCTGTGGTGTTTATAATTTGGGAGGTTTTTTCTTTTACTGATAATTATATCACATAATTATTCTTATTATGTGAGTATTTGCCTGCACATTTGTTACTTCAGTTTGGAGGAACAGTGTGTTTTGAAGCCTTATCCCCTGGCAGGTTTTGACTTGTACAGCGCACGTGAATTAGATCTTTTTTGGATAGTTTCAGACTGGTAGCTCACCTCATGCTCTCTTGGATCCATAACAGAAATGTGAGGGACCAAATCCATTGCTCTTTCAGAGAGCCTTGAACCAAGCGTGTGTTTGGGATGCTCAGTTCAGAAGATGTGCAATCTGAAGTGAAACTCTGAAACTTTTAAAGTGGAGATTGTGACAGTGTGCTCAGCAGCATCAGCTTTGATCTACTGATCTCTTGTTCTGCTGAATTGCTAATGTCTGCCCAGCCTTTGTTAATAAAAAGGTTGAAAGTAGAATGGTGAAAGTGATTAGTGCTACTAGAGCAAAAGGCTTGTGGAGCCTTTTGTTAAGGCTGACTGAAGTGACCCCACTGGGTATTAATGGAGGGGAGAGCTCACAAATAACTGGGGCAAATGCTGCAAAGGGAAGAAAAAAAATCTTGTTAGGCATACGCACAGGCAGCTCTTGAAAGAAAAGGCCATTTAATATGGATACAAAGAAGACAATCTGCTTGACAATGAATTTTGCTAGTACGTGTAATAAATTTCCTGGAGCAATCCCAGCTGATTATCGTTACAGCTAGTCTGGTCTAGATCGTAATAAATATGAAGCAAGTCTTTACTGTCAAAGGGCAGGATGTGGGTTGTCATATTTCTGAGTATTCTTGTCACAGAAAGGGTTAAAAATGTCTGACTGAATGAATTGATGCATTTGAAAGACCTCGCGTGTCTTCAAATTAGTTTGACTTTTTTTAATCTGACCACAGTTGTTAGCCCTTTAATATCAAGTGCTAGAAAAATTTAAAATGTTTTAGAGGTTTAAGATTATAAAGCCCCTTTGCCATAAAGATGACAACATAAAAAGCAATTAGAAAACTGTCAAATGAATATATGTCTTCTACAGCTTTGATGCACTTAAAAGAACTAATTACAAAGAAAACTCCAGTGCTGAATGTCGTGATTAGCAATATGCAAATCACAGATAAATCCAGTCAAAGGTCCACAGAGACCGGAAGTTTGCCAAATGACTTGTAAATGTAGACCTTGATGGTTTAATACAGTACGTGACCATGCTTTCCTGGAGGTAATCTTAGATAGTGGTCATTACGAAAAGGGCAATGGGAAACTTAATATTTACTGCATCACAATGTGGGCCACCCTCTTGCAGCCACTCCATACTCCAGTGTTTAAGAGCCTCTTCCTGGTAAGGTGCCATTTCTACCAACAGTTAAGTGACTGGGGTTTACAAATATATAAACTTTTTTTTAACTTCTCATCTGCCTATGCCTTCAATAAATAAATAAATGAAAGTGGCAAATAAATTCTCAACATCAAAAAATGTGGCAGAAGTTTTTAGTCTCTCTACTGCAACTGGGCTGTTAAATGTACCTTTGGACAGTGTTATACTATACTCACCCATTTCAGAGCTGAGGTGGAACTCAAATTCTGTTCCATTTCTTTTGTTAACAGGTAAATGCAGAATAGGATGTATTTGGGGGACAAAGGTGGGTGGGAACTTACTTAAAATACTGAATTTCGATGTGAAGAGCTCTGCTGAGAAGTGCTAGCTTGAGGTATCTAGATAGAAGCCAGTGAAGATTCTCAGTAAATCAGTCTACTAAACTATATAAGGAAACAAAAACATATTTTTGAGTCATTTTATGCTGGTCTGCTCCCAAAATTGCCTCACTGCTTTCCTTCAAGCTCAGCAAGCTCTATGACCATGGAGCCATATTAAATTCAGGAAACTTCAGTATTCAGAAACACAGCTGCGACCACAATACAAACAGTTGAAAAATAGTCGGTATTTTCCTTCGATGAGTAAATCATATCTGATATGTTGTTGTCGTCAAGTAGACAAATTGTAAAAATAAGATACTTGTTATCAATGTAAGTCTTGATTCTTTAAGGGAAGTGCAAAGCGAAATTGCTATGATCGCAAAAGGGGTAATTTATTCCCCCTTCTTGTTCCTTGAGATAAATAAGCTCATGTTGATGGCAAGGGGATGAAGTCCATGTGCAGAAGTGGCTGACAGGTCTTTTTTTATGCAATAAAACAGTGTTCATTTTTCTGTTTTTAATATTCAGATTAGAAGAGAGGTAAGACACTGCTTTCTAATGGAAATTGTAACCAGATAAACATAGACCCTCCATTTTAGTATGGATGTTCTTAGGCGTACTAATTCTTACACTCAGTGCAGAGTATTCCTGCCTTTGGTAAGAACAGTCTTTCCAACAACCTATAATCAGCAGACTTCTGTAAAATTGGTATATTGTCATCTGCATCCCAGGATGTAGAAGTAAACTTGATTTTTGCCTATGTTGTTGAGGCATTTGTTGAAATCAGAAGTGAGACTTAATTTTTTAGTATTTAAATTAGATGTAGGTTAGTCTTTTTCTGTATGTTTAACTCCGCATTAGTGAAGAAGCGGTATTAAAGTTCATAAATTCTCATCAGTCATTAAAGCTAAAGATGAAAAGTATGGGTCACTTGTTATCTTAATTAACACCTACCTGGTGTTTTCCAAATGAAGTGTCAAGAAGTAAAGGGCAAATTTGTGTTCAATTAATGCATTCACAATATTTCTCCCATAACGCCTACTAATCCCCTTTAGAAATTCTGTGTTCATCTGGGGAAGAAATAATTTTTGCTGATAAATATGCGATGTGATTTTTTTGCATATTGCACTGATTTAAGAGTCTATCCTGTATCCCTTGCGAAGTCTAAACATTCAATTTAATATAAAATAGGTCATGCTACATATAAGAAAGGGAAGCACGTTTTACTTTCTGAATAATATTTAACCTGGTCAAATACACTAAGATGAATTGTATTATTTTCCAAATAAAAATCATCACTGTTAACAAAACTGTATAACATATCTTTCTAGAGAATGTTTTATGTAATTAATAGAACAAGATCTATAATTTAATGAACAAACCATAGTTCAGCATAAGTACTGCACAATACTATTCTTTACAAAATAAAAAATATTATTGACATGATTATTTTTTAATATGCTTCAGTGATTAAATGGCATTAGCCATTGGGTTGCTTTTCTTTGTAATAAGGGTAAAAATTACATGCTTTGCTAGCTGTATACTTATAATACAAATCTAGTATATTGAGCTTTTTTGCATAGATTCTTTGGCAGAATACAATCAGCAACATTAATGGTTTCTGATTAAGCAGAAACACTTTTGAGTGGTAATCTGAAGGATATTTAGAACTATGTTGGACATAAACAAAAAATTGGCAGATGGCCTCTGCTTTTGCATCTCTTGTGGGATCTGTAGCTGCCTGTAACTGGCTGCTTGCACAGCAAATCATTATGGGTAAATCTTCACTGAAAATAGTGGTCTTACCTATGTGTACATGAGATGCCTGCATGGAAATCATGATGTCTTTCATCCCTGTTGCCTTTATTAGATCAAGAATTTCTGTTCCTGTAATTGCATCTCTTTCTTCCTCCTGGTCACTACCCTGACTAATGTTCCTAATCATGTTCTTGGTATCAGCTGTAAACACTTGGACTTTAGATCTTTAAGTATACAAGTATACCTTATTTTAAAGTCTGCTATGACATTCTTCCCCCTGTCATGTCTGTGTTATTCATCCCTCCCTCCCTGTCTCCCCCTCCCCACTGCCTTGTTGGATTCACTAATTAGTTGAATAATTGCACTGAAGTCAAACCGATCAATTTGTGTTTGACATCAGTGGAAAGGTAGGCAATCGTATTTCCAAAGAGTGTCCCTATACTTAGTTAAAGATACTTCACCCTCAGAAAGGTACAAAGGCTTCTTGCCTTCACAAAAAAGGGTTAGCAGTAGAAAGCTGGCAGTAGATGGGGATACAGAGTAGTCTAATGATACAGCTATGCAGCTTACCAACTCCGATGCAATTGAAGCAGAGCCTCTTAAAAGAGTTATCTCTACAAAATTCTTCAAGAATACTTTCAAATGTCCTATGAAATCAACAGAGAGGGTTTCAGGGAGATTTTAACTACCTGTGGTTAAGGACACAGGTAATATGTATAGACTTTCCTCCTTTTTTCAGTAGTAAAATTCTTTGTGCTTGTTCCATTCTGTATTTAAAATGATAAAAATAAGACTTCTATTTAAAAATGTGGTGCTAGGACCAGTAATGTTTGTGTTGTGTATTGCTCTGGGTGTATTCTTACAGACACCAGCAGTGTAAGGTGTACAAAGAAGGGAGATGTCTCTCAGTGGCTGTGCAGAGATCAGATCTCCTGCTGAGACTACATGATATGCTTCAGGAGAAGAAACAGGTTGAGTTGAGCAAAATCTTATTTGTACTTGAACGAAAGTAGAGGGTTGTTCTGGGAGACAAACAGTATCATAGTGTGGAGGTAATGACTAACTACACTGGGTAGTGCTATTTTGTGAATAGTTTAATCAATGACACAGTAAAATTCTAATTGTTAAACTAGCTAAACCACGATGTGAAAGGACTTCATAAAATCAAGCTATTTTAACAGCAAGTGCTTTGTTGGATTCCTGGGCTTCATGTTGTTTGTTTAATCATCAGCAGGTAAGAATATAGGAGGAACTGAAGTCTGGGTTAGTTAGCTGTATATACAGAACGGGTTGGAAGGAGTGTCTCACAATTCTCAGGGAGAATGAGAGGGCACCTGGAGCAAGCACTGGGCAAAACATGGTAATTAAACTGTCACAGGAGGTATCACCCCAAATTACTTCTAAAATGTCTATACTTCTAAACACTCACGTAAGTGACTGTAACTTGATACAGGAAATACTAGATAGTTTCACAGTGGATTAAGAAAGATGCAAATGATATGTTTAGTAATGCAAGATTATTGTTCTAACTAGATAAAACAGTTCTATTCACAACCTTGCTGGCTTGGCAAGATTATGACAAATAATTGTAAAAGTCCTATTTTGTGAAAAGAGATTCTCAGTTTTGGGATAAAACCAGCAGATATCTGGTTTATGTATGGATTTGTAAACTATGCTCACTGGTTACTAGCTGTAGCATGGAATGAGATATTGAAGTGCACTATTCATTAATGGGGCACTTGCAGTTTTTCTACTATCATGTCAACCAGGGTTGTAGCATTGTCAGACACTAATTTTCCAAGTATCTTAAAATTGCCTGATATCAATACAGGCCTGAGTTCTCTCATGTCTTAGTTCACGCTAGAACATTTCAAACTAAAAAAAACTAATTTACCGCAAATTTGATTGCTTTTTCAGCTAGCAAAGACTATGTGTTACCTTGTAGATGAAAGACAGACCATTATGATTATCTGCCTAAAGTTCAGCAGCTATTTGTATTGCAACAAGTGCTACTACAAACTCATGTAGCTTTCAGCTAGGTTAACAAGCCTGTAGTAGCATGTATAAATAGTCACTGTTAAAAGGTGTAAGCATAATGCTTGAATAGAGAGAGAGGGGAAAAAAGGTTATATGTTTTTTCTACAGCCTAGAAGCAGCCTGTAATTTCCCAGAAGGAAATATACCTCGGAAGTTTGCTTGAGACACGACTGCTCCTTTGTTTATTGGACAACATATTGCAGGCACGACTGTTTGGTTTGCACTTAAATCATGAAAAAGTGTTTAGAAATACAGTGCTGTGAGGACTTAAAGGGGAGAAGGAAGGGGATTCATTGTTGGGGCTGATCCTCAGCTCTGGAATGCAGCCTGAAGAAGATGGTGTACAAAAGCTTTGACAGAGAGCTTGGGGGGGTGAAGGAAGCGTTTCTTAGGTGTGGAGGAGCTGGCACCAGGTGGTGGTGTCCCCTGTGGCAGCTGATGGGGAAAGGGTGGCTCAGTGACACACCGAGCTGGGGTGCACCACAATGGTGGCAAGCACCGCAGGAGCATCGGCCCTCTGAATCCCAGAAGATGGATCTGAATCCAGTACCGACTAGAGGTGGCTGGCTCTGAAATCGGAGAAACCCAGCAGGGTGGAAGAGCAGCAGCAGATCATGGCTGCAACAGCCACCCTGCCCTGCTTCCCCTGGCAGGGCTGCAGTGGAGGGGAGAGCAGGCTGCTCCCTCCTCTTCCTCCTGCTCTTGGACCTGCTCTTCCTCTTGGCACAGCCTCTCTTCCTCCCCAGTAACCACTCCCAGCTTTCCTGATCCAGCTCCTCCAGGCTGTGTGAACCCTGGGGCAGGGGGTGAAGCCACCCCTGGTCCTTTCCACAGGCATCATGTCCCCTCTCAGGCTGAGGGGAGGTTAAAGGCAATAAGTAAACCTGGACAACTGAAAGTCATCAAAAGGCTGTCAAGTCGGAAAAATACAACAGTAGGTGGATTAGAATAAGTCACTGAAGGGAGAGGGAAAGGTGGTAGAGGTGACAGCTAGCAGGAGGGGTCTCACATTGTTGTAGGGTGATGCTTTTACCTGAAGGAGTGTTAGCGAAAATGGCGCCCTGCAGCACTCGCGTCGCCTTCCTGACAGAAAAAGGGGGCTTGTGTGATTGCAAGTCCACATCTTCAGCTGTTTGGTGCCTTTTCCAAAGGACACCAGTGTTGTGGAGTGACGGCAAAGGGCGTGCTGGAATACTGGGCCTGAAGGGCCACAAAATGGTCTCTCAGAACAGGCTGCCGCAGAGTTGAGAGAGGCAGGCCTTCAGAGGGGAAAAAGGTTGGACATTTGGAGTGAGGGAGATAAAATTCTCAGGGATTTATTACAAGCACTTTGCTTCAAATCACGACCTGGAAATCAAGTGTTCAATGCTGACAGAGAATAAAATTCTATTATTAATAGAACAAACTTGTGCCTTCCACAAAGTATTGTAAGTTTTGGGGAAGCAGTGTTTTTGTTACTTGGAGGAATTGCTGTTTGGAAGAGGAGAGAAAAAAGGTTCTTTCTCACTTTATTTACACTGCAGTGAGAAGTTAATCACACCTAAGTGGAGAATGCATTTGTGTAGTATGAATTTTGAGTCCCTAATTAATGGTGTAAAAAGCATCCTTTTTGTAATGCATTTAAATATCATTAAATATATAAACAAATGAGACGCAGAGGAGGTTCTGATCGTTCTCGTTAGTTTACACATAGTGAAAATTACCATTTATACTACTTAGACAAAAATAAATCAGATTTTTAAAACTTAAATTTGCCTGGAATAAATGATTAAACAGGGATTTGAGCAGACTCGAAGCTTTTTAGGTATATAGTTTTTCTTGGAAGATGGTAGCAAAATCCAGCTGTTTTGTGAAGTTTCACCACAGACAAGCATTTCAAGTTGTTCGTAAATTGCTGCCTATTAAAACTGACCGGAGTGTTAACTGTTTTACAGGAGGCTACTTTTGTAGAAGTACTGCACGTGGCCCTAGAATCTAAATGACTAGACTATGGCAGATTAAGGAAGTGATTGCTCTTGTTCTAAACTGTTTATTGGCCTGCTGAAATATCCACCACAGTGTTACAGCTGGAAAACTGCTGTGAGAAAATGAGTAACGCTTTTGCTTTTGATACACTTTTATTAAAGTAATATAGTTTCTGCTCTGTTTGAACAATTTGTGCTCAAACATTCGTTTTAAAGTGCTTACTTACATAGGCTAATTGAGTGGCTTAGCCTTAGCTTTTCTTGTTTTCTTGGGATGTGTAAGAACCAGTTGCAGTCTTAACTATGCTCTCTCTTGGTAAATCTGAGCCACGCCTAGGTCAGAGGAAAAAGTTATAGAGAGGATAAATGTGGTTTAAATGTGGTTACACCTAGGTACATGCATTCATAAGTCACTTAAGAAAAGTGGTCCTCATCTCTCCTTTTTTTTTTTTTTTTTAGTTTCCAGTCTGTTCTTTAGATGTCAAAAGCCAATGGAACAATGGAAAATACTTTGTCAGGCTTTTACATACCTGACTTCTGACTTGGAATCAGTAAAGTATTCCAAACATAGAGCAAAGTTTTGCTTCTGGTTCAAACTTATCTTTTTCCTCTGTGCAATCTGAATGTGAGACAAGCTAAATACTGAGTTTAGAGGTGTAGTCTACCCTTAAGTTACTTCTAATATCCATGTGTAGGGCTGCAGTGCTGTTGCTACAGAAATTGGGGTGTTGAAGACAGGAGGTATGAGGTTTGAATTTTGACCTGTGGTATGACCAAAATAGCTAGTATGGTACGGATAGCAGGGGTTTCTATTTGACCAGGTTATGTTGTAGTGTTAGAAATTATTTTAGTAAATCTGGTTATTATTATCTGTCATGAAAGTTGATGTGAAAATTCAGAAGGTGAATCTTGCGCGATAGTCCTGAGTTACTTCACATAGCTTGTCTAGTTGTTACAATTTTGTATTTCAGAATAATTGCTTTTGCTTTGAGAGAAGCCTTAAGGAAAGGTGTTCTCCTCCCACATTCCAATTTCTAGTTAGTTGTCCCTGACTATATGATCTATTAAGAGGCTTTTTAACCTAATAAGAGGCTTTCTTGCCTAGTGCAGGGGACTCCTTATCTGATCCTAGCAATACAATGGAGTTCAGCTTCAGCATCTCTCTTTCCTTAGGCTTGAATGTGAATGCATCTAAGTAATGCATAACCATCACTCCCTTGATTTGTTTTGACTTGCGTTTGATATATTTTGGAATATGTAGAAGGAGAATGAACTCTTCCATGGTGGTAACGTAGCGGTTAGGCACTAGTATTCAATCCCCTGTCTAATTAAACTTGCCATTTAATTGGAATTTAACTAATGTGTCTGCTCATAACAAGTTAGGAAATATATTTTCTTTTCCATTCGTCCTTTGCCTGTATAGCTGTGTATTGGAGTTTGTGACTAAAATTAAGCAAATTGTGTGTAAATCTGTATATAGGATATATTTTTCAATTATCACTTGTCTAAGTAGGGTTCTGAAAACCATAGAATAGCTTTGGGAGAAAAACGTTGAATGCAAAAGAAAGGGAAAGTGCCAAAATAAGCTTTTAAAGCTTTAAGTCAAAATAGGCAAATGATGATATGTATTGATTTGTAAAATTTGGAATAGACAGTAATGTTTGTAACTTGCAAGGTAGGTTAAAGCATAAGGGCTTCAGGTCAGGAATTTCCCACACTGGATTGTATTTTTTCACATGGGACTTCTGGTTTATACAGTAAGCATCACTTCAGTGCTGTGCTGGATGCACGCATAGCAGTTGTTGGCTTGGAAGATGCTAGTGTAGAACTACCTAGATTAACTTTGCAGTGACTTTGAAAATATGTTAGAGGGAGTGGAAAATCTCATATTAAAGTTAGTAATGACTACTTGTTCGAACTGGCTGCTTACTTGAAATTTAGTTATGGTATATTGAAGACATGCTGAAGAAAGACTGAGTTGCAACTTTAAAGATTATATCTCTGAATCAAGTTGCTCAGAAAGACTAATGTATCAACAACTGCTTCTCAACACTACGTGAATGGAACCTACAATATTCATATTTTTTTTCCATTTATATTTCAAAATAGTATTGGTAAATGAAACTAAATAGTTAGAGGGGGATAAAGAAATGGAGAAGGTACTTCCAAACTATGTGATGGCATCTCTATGTGTGGGAACTGTGAGAGTCCAGTATGAAAAGAATATTAAGATGATCAGGAAAGTGGCAAATAAAATCATGCCAGGTTAATTTGATTTTAAATAAAAAGTTTTTTAAAAGTTCTGTTGCTGTTCATTTCACTTTTTTCTTTCTTACCAAGGTAAGTATCTTTTTAGGCCAAGCGTCAGTGGGGTTTCTTTAGTAATTGCTTCTTTTTTTCTTTTTGTCATTGAATAATAGCTTAATTACTATAGTAAATCTCCATCCTAACTGCTCTGTAAACAAATTAGGCCTCTCCTTAGGCAGTCTTTTCTCTTCTAGTTTCATCCCTTTTGTCCAGGTTCCTTAATTTTTGAACAATATAATTTTGTGCTATGAACAGGTCAGTCCCTTTTTAATTTGACATTACCCCTTTGTGTTATGCCTCATTTCTCCAGTGCAGAATGGCGTGTTTGTCGCTTCTGCACAGGGGAGAGGGCTTTAATGAATTGCACAGGGTGTGCTCTAATTGACAGTAATGCATTCTGTACATTTTTTAATTAAGTCTGTAGAACTCCCTCATCTAAGGTAGATAATTGTTTCTTGAATTATACCCTTCTATTTTTATCAGTTTGCCTAATCTTAAAATTTAAAGTCATTGTCACTTGCGTGACGATGACTGTGTATTCTTTAATCAGCATATAATACTCAGTATCATCTACTGATTCAGAAATAACTGACCAATGTAAAAAAAAAAAAGAAAAGAAAAGAAAAAAATACATAGGGCATAGTATGACTCAGAAAAGATTTCAGAAAAATGCCCAAATGATTGATCAAAAGACAGATTTTTTCATTGTATTTTCAACTTGAGAAAGCCATTCAAAATATATTCTTTGCCTATTTAATTTGTAATCTCAAGATAAGTTAAATTCATCAGTGTGCATAGGGTCAATAAAAGTCCAGGAATAAATTAAATCAAATTTAAGCCTTTTGGGCCTGATTCAGAGCTCTTTGAAGTCACTGGGATGTTTTTCTTTGAGTTCAGCACAAATAATAGTAATTAATAATCTCACTCTAAGTAGTTTCTCACTGAAGCAAATAATGATATATGATTTTAAAACTTGAGCTTGGCTTGAATGTTTGAATGATAGAACAGTACTGGCAAAAAGTGGAGGTATATATTCTGTTGTGAGGGAGACCAGACCTGGAGGTTTGGTACAGCAGGTTTGGGAAGAGTGCAGGTCTGTAGCACACACAGAAATTACATCAAAGGCTTGTTAGCATAGTTCTTGGTAGAAGGTCAGCTGTCAGCTCTAATTTTGGCTCTTTGAAAGGCTTCTGTCACCTATAAAAACCCTTATGGGTATTGAAGGAGCAATCTTCTAAGAGCCTTTTTTTTGTTTTTTTAGTGTATGTTCCTAATTGTTGTAGTAATTAGTTGTTAAAGTAGAACTAGCTAAGATGCCACTGAGCACAATTCCTATTTGAACCAGCTATAGCATCTTATGGAAGCCAATTAATTGTCAATTTTTATAATTCTGAAAGACAAGGGATAATTATAAACAGATGAGGATTCTTTTGTGTGTGTGTGTATACACTATATTTGCTTATATCAACACATCTGTAAAAAAAAAAAAGCACATCTAATATATTAACTTGTGAAGGAATTAGTCAAAAATCAATTGTAAAATCTCAGTCTGGTCTTGGTTTAATTTATATAAAGGCACTGAAAGAAAATTTAGATGTCCTAATGTTGATAACTTAGACCAAATACATTTCATTTTATCAACAGAAGACAATTTATTGTAGTAAATTGATCCAGTAGTTTTAAATTAATACAAATTACTGGAATGATGAATCACCCAGAGTTTTTGCATTGAAATGAATCTTTACATTTAAATTTTCTCACTGGAAGAACAGTTCAATAAAATACACAATTCAGTGGTAATATTAGATGGGATTAAGGATGCTTGAAACATTGATGTTTTTTTCTTTGTTATCTTTCTTTAACATTTCAGTGTTTTCACCTCATATTGATTGCATTCATATAGACAAGACATGAGTTTTAGCCAACGGGTGAATTCTTACATTTCACTATTCTGCCAATTACGTGTTTCAAGCTATTCAATCAAATCATAATTTTTTATTCTATGCTAGTTGATTCAACTCAGGTTTGCATATGCAACTGTTTCTATAGTAACTAATGCACTTCAGAGGAGGAAATAGTTTAAATAATAATTAAAAAAAAAAAAAAAAACAACAAAATAGGTGGCATAACAATATAGGGTGGTCTGAGAATGTTATAAAATCTTACTGACAGTAATTTCAGAATGCAGGGCAATTGTGAAGAATATGTGGACAACATGCAAGACTCCAGAAAATACTTGTATTATGTCGAACAGAGATCAGTTTAAAGGGAAAACAGACAAAATGAACCAAATGTAAATGTAGTAGTTAGACTAGAGCTTCTCAAACTCTCCCTTTTTCCTTGATGAAGAATAACGATTCTATTGAAATACTATGTTTGATAGAAACTTACTAGTTTTGTTGATTTTCATGGGGAATATTTATCAGATGAGGGCTGAAGTTCTAGAGGAGATAAAAGACAGTTATGTATTACCAGATTGCCTTGCCTAGAATACATGATGCCTGGAGGAAAATTACCAAGGAAACATAAGTCTAAAGGATTATATTTTTTTTTTTAAAGCATCCATTCTAATTTTCTATTCCCACGTTCCAAGTATTGACTCATTGAATTTCTAGGTGTGGTCCTTGTACATTTTTTTAATGTAAGAATTTGAAGGTTGTAATTTTCAATCCAGTGTAGAACAAAAAAATTGTATAAACCCAGGAAGATTTGAAGATAGTTGTTTCCTGCTAGTGAGAAGACATGAAAAAAAAATTGAATTTATGCTTATAAATGAAATTCCAAAGTAAACAACAAGTTTTATTTTGTGATCCTTTATTGAGACTATCACATTTTTTTAGTCTAGGGTGTTCACATTCTTTTGTGTGGATTCTTCCAGTATGAGATAATGTTTTTGCAGACAGGTGGCATCTAGACTTTTCTCCCATTAAATTCTTGGGGAAAATTATGATTGAATTTACTTACAGGTTTTATAGAGTCCTGTAGGGCAGCCTCTCCAGCATATCTGAGTGATAAGCACATTCTCTCTGAGGATTTTTCAATAAATCATTTTCAGTGTCTTCATACACTATCAGAGAGTACCTCTCTACATGCTACGTAAAGAGTATTGTCCACTAAGGGTGGAAGTGTTGAAGACTGGCCTCTGTCAGCAAGGTTACTTTTTGTTACATCAGATAACAAAATATGCTCTAATAGGTTAAAAAATAATTAAGGTTTATACATTAAAGTTTGGTTTTGATAACATGCATTTTATATATGAATAATGCTATCAGTGCTGAAGAAATACTATTTATGCTACACATTAATGGCATAACACCCTGCCCTCCACACAACTTTATAAAAAACAATCTTCTGATCTGAACAGAATGTAACGAATATAGCCTATGAGAAGCTGAAAGAAGGCTAGATAAAGAATATTATTGACTTAGATAATATTTACTACTACAAGACAGAAAGTTCTTCAAATGTGTTACAATTTGTATATCTCTAATTGTGTCAACTTGTTTGACATTGTCAATGTTCACAGTGTTAATTGATGTGTCCACATCCGGAAAATTTTATTTACCTAACAGAACAGGTAGATGCTCCATTGGTGTATCTGTTAACAGTGCTGAAAACATACAGGATAAGACCTTGTAAAATAACTTTAGTTGTAAACACTAAAAAAAGCAAATGCATGAATGAGTGAGCCTTGTATAATGATTCAAGTATCTTTTTAAATTGAAACACTCATATAAGGTAGCAGTCTGGGTAGGTTTTTCTTGGTGGGTTTTGTTTTGGTCTTTTTTTTTTGTTTGTTTGGTTGATTTTTTTCTATCAGTGTTTGCATCTCCAAAGCAGAAGAAAACCATGAAGCACATACTGATTTTTAAGACCATTGGGTTGTGTGTTGATTTGTTGTTGGTGGGTTTGTTTGGGTGTTTTTTTTAAAGTAAACCTGGTCATTTTTAAGATTATATTTAAATATTCTACTTGCCTTTAATGCTAACTTGATAGACTTTAACTTCCTCCATAAGGCCTCCAATTGCCTTAGTGTCTTTTAGGCCAGTCTGTTTGGCTCTTTCTTCCAAGGTGTAGCCCTTTCATAAAGCTCTTTCTCCCAGAAAAAGAAAATTTGGAATGCTACTTTCCCACAATAATTACGTATTTATTTTTCAAACAGTAACATATTTAGGGATTTTAAAATTATTTAACTTCTTCTGGAAACACTCAGTTTTCCTGGCATTTGTTAAAAAATTGTATCAATGATTAGTTAGAACAGCTATTGAAATGTACAGGTTTCTAACTTAGTTTAATTCAAAAGTTTGAATTTAATGTTCTTCCACTAGAAAATGGTTCTGTGTAAATTGGAATTTTCTTCACTAGCAGTTGCAAGACTCTTCAGTATTTACATAGCAACCTTATTGCCAGCCACATTCATTGTACTGGAAGAGGTTCTGTCAATTTATACTAAATAGTTGAGTGAAAAGTTAATATTCAAGTAATACTTCTGTTTAGTTAGGAACATCTAATTGGTAAGCCAACTCTTTGATACTGTTAAATGGCTGAATGGAAAATAGGTGCAATTGCAGAGGAATCAGTCATAATATCAACTGTATGTTTATGATCTGGTGCTGTTGGACAAGCAATTGAATTTTAGGAACTTCATTCTTTGACTTTATCCCAAGAGCATTTGGCACTTAGTCAACTAAATGAGATTACAATAAACTTTGTAATTTATCCATTATACTTTACTATTCAGAAGGAATAGCATTGGCATGAAAGTCTCATGAAATTCTGTATTCTTCACAAGGACTTGTCCTTGCTGTGGCTTCCCATGTTGAAGCTGGCCTGTCCTTCAGTGGGCACGTGGTTCAGAAAAGCAAGGTTCCTTCTTACTATTGGACAGCCTACCAAATTAACAGATTCATCTTCCCTATTGCAGTCCTCAGGAAAACCTTACAAAGAATTTTTAGACTACGTAATTATCAGAAACGACAAAAGTTGAAGTGGCCTGTGGGGAAGATTTGGCAAGTTCAGCTGTATCAACACACGTTGATATATTCAAGTCTATTTCTATGCAAAACCTGTTAAAATCCCAGTTGCTTTTCTAATGAAAGATACAATAAATAGAATAAAGAATAGTTCTACTTTGATGTATGTCAACATAAAAAAACCTTACATTGGATTTCTTTTCTGACCTTTTTCCAGGGATATTGTTGCATTCTTATACTTTGAAGTAACCGTGGCTATGATTGCTGAAGGGTGAGTGACACTTTAGCAGTGGTATTATTCTTTCTGCTCGTAATGTCTAGTTAAGATAATTTTGAAAAATTATGTTTAGCTCTTTTTTTTAGTTATAGTCTTTCTATTATGCTCTCTAAGCAGAACACTTAGGTGATACTCCATAAGACACTGATGTGCATTCACCAGGAAACAGAAAAGAATGGAAAAAGGGAATGAATACCATCTGTCAGGAATGTCACTAGTCTTGTTTATGAGATAAACATGTTGTCCAAAATCTATAAGATGTGACTTGCCTGTCTGTTATTAAACCTCAAGTATCCTTTTCTTCTTTGGATACTCTCTCAAAGACCCTTTTGTATTCATGGGGTAACCTGCTCATATTGAACGTGTCCTATAGAGAAAAAGATTGCCAGTAACATGGACATTTATTTCTCACACTCGTCTTTGTAAGACATTGTTATTTTCTGAGGATGAGTAAATTTTATGTTGTGAAGCTGATGGAAGCTCAGTCTTTAAAATGCTTTGTCAAAATTACCTTTTCTTGATGGAGTTATTAGTAGCTAAGATAAATGAAAAGCACTGGTGATAAAACTAAAAAAGGTACAATTGAAGTATGCATGTGTACTTTTCAGAGTGTCCTTCTAAGAATCTCAAATTAAAATACACAACTCTCCATCAGTGTTCTTGTCAGGCCTCTTAATTGTAGTGATTATACAATTTTCTCAGTCGTTTTTGACGCAAGTTTATCACAACAGTAATGTTACCTCAGTGTTTATTTTCTTGATTATTTTTTTATTTCGGCAAACTAGAAAAATAATTTATAATAAGTATCTTTCACTTTAAGCTATTTCAAACGTTAGCCAATCTGTTTCCATTTCTGCCTCATTAATTTTTGGCATATGTTTTAAAATCCATTGTCAAAAATATATTGAACCCTAGGGGGCTATTACCCTCTATGTTCTATATTTCCCTAATGGCGGTGGGCTCTCATAAAAATTGCAGTATGTGTTTTGAATAGCTGAATGAACAATGATATTTAGAAGCAATAGATAAATAATAGACAAATTTTCCATTTAATAGCACACAACTTTGCTGCATTTTCTCGTGTTTGTTTTTTTTTTTTTTAATGTTGAATGCAGAGCTTGTCATTTTAATTTAAATTTAGTATTCATAACTTCGTTCATTTGGGTGTCTTGGTTATTTCATAGTAAATGACTAAGTTTGTCTTTAGGGGAGACATGTTTATAAATATTATGAACTGTTGTATGCTTTCTACTCAGGCCTCATTGGAATTATATAGGTTTTTTTATTGGAATTATGGAAAAAGTGTGTTGATAGATAATTCCGACTTAAACAGTGATGCATTCATATGTAGATTTTCTGCTTCTTTGTAATGCTGCTTTTGATTTTTCCACATTTGAAAAAATGCAACAATTTAAGTTTGTCATGCTTTAGAATGCTGGAAAATCATTTAACACTGACCGAAGTATAGTTTAAAATTATCTTGAGAACAGCACTTTCTTTGTTCATACAAACTCTCAGTTAAGTTAGATCTTTCTATTCTGCTTTTAATAACAGAAGACAAATCATAGGCTGAATATCCTTGAATGCCAGATAAAGGAGTGATTGTGTTCTGCTACTTAAGTATCTAGAACTGCAGGGAGGCAATTTGGGAGGCTTGTACAACCTAGACTAGCTTGCCTTAATGATGCAAAGGTGATCACAACACTGTTTGATTCCTGTTGGGTAGCGTGCCCCTGCCATTTCTGCCTCCTTTCCCACTTCACCCTACTTGCTTCTTCTATATCCAGCAAATTAAAGGTATTACAGAGCAGATTGACTGCAGCTGGCTATGATGTGCCACAGGAGGAATTCTAAGATGCTCATTCAAAACAGCTTTATGTTTTTATAATACCAAGCAGCCCATATTCAGGATGTAGGGAGAATCTCTATTTACAGTATAGTCTTCTGAGGTTGGTTGTCTAGTAGCACTGATGTTTGCATTGTGCTGAAATCCGGTGGCTTCTGGCCGATATTCTGACGCTGGACTTCTGGTGGACTTTTTACTGATGGATTAAATGATTTTGCTGTTTAATTCACTTTGAACAAGCAATAGTTTAGCTATATACTTGCATGTTTGGTAACTCCCCTCCCTTTAGTTCTACAGCAACAGTCCCGTGTTCTGTGCTCAAAACAGTTCTGAAAGTCTCTGCCTAGTGTTTTTTGGAAAGAGAAGAATATAGACTAGATGAATTTGGAAAAATAAATTTGTTGAAAGGAGAGATGCTTTGCTCTGGGAGTAGCTGAGGAAGGGACCACCTAAAGGAATTGCTTCTGAGAAGTAGAAATTAGTGTAAGTGATTTTGGAGACGTTTAGGGAAGAAATTCTCTCAGAATGAACCATTATCTATGTATAGGTGTCTGCATGTGTACATATAGCTTTTATAATGAACTGAGAACTTCTTCCAGTGTGAAGGGCCTACTTTTGCCTCTTCCAGGCAGAAGGTGTGTACCTAGTTGTTTTAAAGCCCATATGGACTGCAGTGACCACCAGAGTTGGGAGGCCTCTTTCTTCATTTTTCTTGCTAGAGAGATTGATCCCAAATAGGTTGCAGCCTTATAGCAAACCTCATGTCCCTCCTCAGATGCAACTGAGTTGATAAAGCAGAGGTTTCAGTGGTATGTGTAGTAACCTGGGACATAATGGGAGCTTGCTGTTGTTAGATTATATTCATTATCCCTTTTAGTCAGAAGTTTGGGAAAGCCTTCCATCAAGCTCACATTTTACAATCTTAGTGTTATTTCTTACCTATTATATAGCTCAAAATATAGTAATCTTTTCTTTAAGACAAATGCTACAGCAGTTCTGGTAAGTAAGGAAGACTAGATACTACATTCTGTTTGCAGCTATTTCTGGGTTTAGTAGTGGTTTTGGTAGAGTTACAAGAATTTTTCCTAATGTGATATGAAACAAGGGCATTATGCCTGGTTTCTGCAGCATTAGAAGAGTGCTCTGATCTTCAGAAAGAAATGGATCGCTCTGGACCTCATCTTGCACTCATTGGAATAGTGCTTCTGCTATCTTTAAATGGGGTGACCCATGACCGTAGTTATAGAGTCTGTCTTTCGTTTAAGAACTTCTTTTTTTATTTCAGTCACTTTTGGCTCTTCATTTCTTGTATTTCAGTGGAGGGGCACAGATGATTGATTTGGTGTAATACACGACCTCCTGCCCTCTGAGAAGTCAGTGAATTCTTCATTGTTGAAGCTTTTCTAAGAGATATTTCCAGGGCTCATTTTAAATCTAAATTTGATTCTGTTAGCAGTCATATCTGTGTGACAGCTTCATTTACCTCACATGCTAATCTGTCAGAAAACATGGCACTTCTTGCTGCCCCCAAATTCACAGCATTCATTTATTAGCTTTACATTGCAACAAATGCAAAAATAGATTCACCTTCATGCTGAACCTTGCCATTACATTTCAGCCTCTGTACAGCTACTGATGGTTTGGGGTGATAATGCTCTTTTAAGAGGTCTGTAATCCCTGGAAGTAATTATCATTTAGTGGTTCAGGGACAATTTGGTTAAATGTCCTCAAACATTTAAAATTATCTTCTGTTTTTGTGCCATGCATAATGTGATTTGCATGAAAACAACACCTGCATATCTTTGTGAGCAGTTTTTCAGAATTTACACATCATTCTTCTTATGCTGCATTGAAAACAACATTCAGTGATTTCCCAGCAGTCATGAGAACAGCAGATCTGATGTTTGCTAGTCTTCAAACACTTTATTAAAGCACTAATTATGATTCTTATTGATAGCTATGAAAGAATTTTATACATGAATCAAATGCCAAAATTGATCAGACGTTTCTTATTGACCTATTTACCTATTTTCTATTGATGGGCAGGGGGTGATGATGTATGGAGGTTTTCTTTTTTGTGAGAATGAAACAATACACTTGTTTCCTTCAGATTGATGTAACTTTTTTTCCACTCAAACATTACAGAAAGGTACTGTTTCAATAATACAGAATTTCTTTATGTGAGCTATGTGGCTTGTTTCCCTGGTTGTTGCCTATCACTGATGTTTTGCAAGTTGGAATGCATGGTATTTGGTGGAAGATGTGCTACATCTCAGGAGATCAGACCATCTATTAGGTTGGATGGGAATGTGAGGTGCTTCAAAGAACAGTTCAGTGGATCATGTAAATTGTCTCTGTTTTCAAAGACAGGAGACC
The DNA here is from genome assembly GCA_026546715.1 of Gallinago undulata. Lineage (NCBI taxonomy): Eukaryota > Metazoa > Chordata > Aves > Charadriiformes > Scolopacidae > Gallinago > Gallinago undulata. The sequence goes on from JAOTQQ010000032.1 coordinate 9,747,804, forward strand.
AAATCACAGGAGAGGCAAATTTCCTGCTGTTATGCAGTAAAACATAGATTGACCGAGGACAAAAGTAAAACCTCTTTAATACAGAGTGTCCTGCTGATGATTCCATTGTCTCATTTTGTAGCATCAGGAAGAAGAATCATAGTGCAAATTTCCATTTGGAACACAAGTTGGCTAATAAGCAATTAAAAATTTTTAGCAAAACTTGTCTTTCATTGTCCTTCAACGTACAAGTCATCAGAAAACAGTGCTAGAGAAGTGATTAATATTGATAACTACTTGGCTGCTGATACCTGAGACATTCAGATGCCTCTTAGCAATAAAGATGCTGGAAAAGATTTTGAAATTAATATTGTTATAATTAAATTGCTTTAAATTTATTTTATATGCCAACATTGTGCATAGCTCCAAAGAAAACATAATTTAATAATGCATCTGTAGAATTTTTGCCTTTGCAAACCAGTAAAATAACGTAGTTGCACACAGTGATGAAATGGAAGGGCTTCTGCCATTATTGCCAGACCTACTGAATATTTGACACTATTGTTCTTGCCTTGTAGCTGTTTTTTAGCATTGGGAAGAGTTTTGGAATTACTCATGACATTTGAGAGGATGATAAAAGAGAAAGATGTTCACACTTGTGCTTTTTACCAGTGACACATCATCTGGTATCACTAAGATGTTAATGTTTTAGATTTTTGGTTTATTTTGTACGTATGTGTGTTTGCATGGCTTAATGCTGGTAGTTGGTAGAGAGGCTATTTCTCTGCAAAATTATACTGTGCAAAAGCATTTCTGGTACCCGCTTTAGGCATCACGATGAACATGTTACGTGTAAAACAATAGAGAGTCAGACCCCTGTCATGATCTCCAAGATCTCCATCTAATACTAGTTCTTAATTCACAAAGATAAAGAGCAGAAGTGTAAGGGAGAATGCAAACACCTAGCTAATATACCATATAGCTGACTGCCAATCTATACATCCTCCTTGTTACGTATTCTTTTCCTCACCTACTATGTTACCGCTGTATGAGGAGTAAAACATCAGCTAATGCTATAACTGTCAAGCTCTGCAGTAAGAGGTACTTGCTGAATAATGTAATTTTGCATGGACTATGTTCCTCTTGAAACATATACGTTGTATGACAACAAAGGAAAGAACTAAAGGAGCGGGATATTAGTAATTGACAACAGTAGAGCAGAATCTGATAGCAAGAGACTTTATGAAAAATAAAGTCACATACTAGCTTTCAAAATGTGATAAAACACTATGACCTATGATACAACTAAATAGATAGCCCAGACCTATAGCTTTTGTGTACTGGCAATCATCAGGATTTCTCTAATCAGAAATGAAAATTTCTTCAGATCTGGTAGCTACAAAGTAGTATATAATAATGATGCACAAGACCTTGTGACCCAGTGAAAATTACGACCCTCTTCACAAATAGTATTTCTCAGTGGTAGGTGGTCAAGGAGTATAAGTAGAATCTGTCCAAAAATATTCCTGAGAAGTAGCTTGCAGAATATGAAGGTAATGGGTTTTAAGATATTTTTTTCTTGGCAAATGTTTGGCTAGTCTCCATGAGAAGACTACAACTGAGATGTGATCCATCATGTATATTGCATCTGTTTATCATGCAAACTAAAATTAGACCCCATTGGATAGTTTGAAACTAACAAAACTAGTTTTAAGAACAGGATAATATTTTTCAAAATGTATAGTAGTATGCTAAATGTGTAGAAAGTTGAAATAATAAAACCTCTTTCATGTATGCTGTATTTTATATACACATATTACTCTCTTCTTTATATGCAGATGACTTTCTATGAGTTGCAAGTCGGAATCTTGATTTAGAATTTAGACCTGCGAATGTGACCAACTTGATGCCATTTACATTTTTAATTTCAGAGTAAATATTACTTCTGTATTAGCAACAGCTATCTCCATTATATAACAGTTTCAATAGCAGAGGCTCAAGTATTTGAGTTGTCTCCATGTGGGCAGATTTGGAGAGCTGATTTGCTTGAAAATTACTTGCTTTTTTTTTTTTTTTGACTGGTCTGCTTTCAGCTGGATCTCTCCCTCTATCAGTGGATACTTTAACCGGTGTGATAAAAAGGTTTGTATGGATTATGAGAGGATAGGAAGACAAGAATTATGTTGCTTTGGCTGCCAGTGCCTAGCTGTGTTCATAGAGGAGACAACGTGAAATCAGTTGTCTGCAGCGCTTCTAAGACACAATTGCGTGCTGGTAGCTGTATTTTTTTCCTATAGTGACAAATTATTGAGACGTTTTTTACTTTCCATGGAGCTTTGCTTCTCTGCCCCTTTTATTTTTACTAAATCGAAAGCAAAAAATTTAAATTCTGCTATTACTACCATGATTATTATGGCATTTAAGAGCTTAGAAATGTGCACATTCCCCTTGTGCTTGCAGCCGTTATTGGAAAATGGAAATGCTAAATGCTAATATAATCTGAAAATTTTGCTCTGTTGGCAAAAACTCTCATGCTCTACCATTTTCATACTTTATACTTTTAAATGTACTTTATACATTTAATGTGATAAAAACCTAATTTAGTATCATAAACATGCTGTAATTTAAAGTTAATATTCTTGTGTCGCTTTAGGCTATTTGCATGAATATAGTGGTACAGGTGGAAAATATAGTATGATCTGTTGTGCTGTGTGTGAGGAAGGCATTAAAGCCACGGATAGGAAAACCACAGTTCTAGTTTCCTGCTGCTTTTACGTTTGCGTGACTGAAATATAATTCCAGTCTACATCAGGGAGACTTGTGAATAAGGTGTAAATTAGGCCTGCTGCATATGTATGTTAGCTGAATCTGGAGTGTGTGTTGCATGTTAGTCGTGTTAGTTATGGTGTACAGCTATTAGCTGATCCTGATAACATGCCTGTAAGTGTTCTGTTAGGAAGTTCAGAGGATGTCCAAAGTTACCGAATGCCTCAGCTGCTGAAGTAGAAATACAGTTCATCTAGGCTGCTATCTCCTCCAGACCATACCTCTAACAGGAACAACTGGCTTGTATTCATTGTTGAACTTCAGTAGAATGAGGAAGTGATTAAAGAAATGAAACTTTGTACAGTGTCTCTCTTGCAACATACATTAAATATGAAATGGAAATAAAATGGAAATAAGATGGATTTGTACTCTTTACCTTAGAGAAAGTCGTGTCTCTGTGGAAGTAATTTGAATATTAAAAGCATACATAAACATTGAACTTGCTCTCAGCACCTAGTCCAAGCCCAGCTGCTCTGTCCCAGGCCTCCTAGCACTTTGGGGTACGTACGTTCTTCTGTTCATCCAGCTGAGTTTCTGTGAGTGTCTTTGAAGCCTCTAGCAGCAAATTCTATGGACAGTATCAGTGAATTTTTAGTATCTTTCCAAATGTCCACTAGCCAGTGAACAATATTCTTGTCTAACAAAAACAAGGTTTACTTTCTTGCTATTCTGGTGTTGTTCATTGTGAGGACCATTATTTTGCTACCCACTTGTTTTACTTTTCTTTGTAATTCTACTGACCAACGAAGGAAACTGAAGAAAATACATTTTTCCCTTTTTGCTTGTATTCATTTACATGGATATATATTTACATATAGTATTATAGTATATATATTTACATATATTATAGTAAGGAGGATTGGTAATGCTAGTGAAAACTGCTTAATTTTATAATTCACAGATCAAGTGATAGGAGGGTGGTGCTAATTGAACATAAAGATTACTGATGTACTCAAACTCAAAACGGAATATGATATAAAGATTAGTATATGCCTATCTCTAGGAGTAAGATAGGCTTGTCTCTTTATTGTAAACAGCTCAGTGTTTAACAAAATTTTTTTAGAGTTTTGTAAGTGTCAGTTTTTTTCATCTGTCTCAGGGTGACATAAGTCTTGCTATGTAGGAAACACCTACTTTTTCAGCTTCAGTTTGTTTTTAGAGTTGTACGTTACTTTTACATCACAGTTCCCAGTGGCTTTGTTTATTATCATAATAACTTCTAAATTCAGGCTCGATGGTGTGAAAGCACACTCTGTTTAAAGGAACAAAGCAGTTTGCACAGGACATTGATTCTCTGTAGATAGAAGAAAATGCTTTTAAACTGCACTGTCAGAACCTAATTTTTAAGGGGTTTTGTGTGTGTGTGTTTTGTGTTGTGTTTTTTTTTTTTCTCAATCAGGGAAGCAATAGGATAACTGTCCAGTTTTTTGTAGCTTTTGGCATTAGTGCTAGATTGGTACCTGCTGCTGCCATGTAAGTACAAGGGCTCAAGGTAAGGGGAGCCACAGGGGTATCCTGAGGAAGCTTTAGGAGCTTCTAACAAGCTTGGTCAGCTGCTCTTGACCCGAGTGCCCAGCAGCCTTTGTTGCAGCTGTCCCCTGATTATGGAGCGTCAAAAGCACCCTTTCAGCTAGTGCTAGGGAGAGAGCTGGGCCAAGAGCACAGCTCCCAGGGTGCAACCAACTGATGCAGCAGTTCATGCAGAAGGTTGCAGAGAAAGGACCCTCATCTAAGCTCAGACCAGCTTAAAGGTTCTCAGGTATGGTGGTGATGCACCCACAGGGCACGTTGCCCCGCAAGTGTTGGAGCAGCCATTGCTGTCAGGGCAGAGGCTGTGACCCAGACCCAGATGATCAATGCAGCCCCTATGTCCCAGGCTGCAGGGACTGCCTGGGGCCTCTTCCTGAGTTCAGGAGAGATAGTGCTCTGTCCTGCAGGTGGTGTGCTGGTTTTGGAGGAGTTAAAGGAGAAAGTCAGCAGGCTGTGAAGCATCAGAGAGGATGAGTGAGAGTATCTTCTCAGAGATGCAACAACTTCAAGAGCACCTCAGCCCAACTGCAGCAAAGTCTGCAGAGTCTGTCCTTAGAACAGTAAGAGCAAACTCCAGGAAACATTAAGGGTGGAAGCTGGTGACTCCAGCTCCGCGTGAAGGCTTATAACTATAGGACAGGCTTGCTGCCCTCAAAGCTGAGGAGGAGCTGGATATGCTTTTAAGCAAAGCATCTGGACCAACTGACCCTGTGCCAAGCAAGAACATCAAGAGGAAGCAGTAAGTGACAGTAATGGGTGACTGTTGTGGGGAACAGACACAGACATCTGTCTCTGTGACTGCAAATCTCCAGAGGAGGTCCTGGTGGACAGTAAACTGACCACGAGCCAGCAGTGTTCCCTCGCGGCAAAGGAGGCTGACAGGATCCCGGGCTGCCTCAGGAGAAATGTTTCAAGCAGGCTAAGGGAAGTGATCCTTCCCCTCTGTTCAGCACTGGTGAGGCCATTCCTGGAGTACTGTGCCTAGTTTTGGACTTCCCAGTATGAGAGAGATGGAGTTACTGGACAGAGAGTAGCAAAGGGCCACTGATGATTAGGGGGCTGGAGCATCTCTCCTATGAAGAGAGACCGAGAGAGCTGGGATTCTTTAGCCTGGAGAAGAGAAGGCTTAGGGGAATCTCATCAATGTGTGCAAGTATCTGAATGGGGTGTGTTTAAAAAAAAAAAACAACAAAAGTGTGAAGATGAATGAAGCATAATAACATTGGAAAAACTGGTGTAAGGATACATAGACGTATGGAGCTTTAAATCTTAATTATAAGTTGTTATTTACTTGCCTCACTAGCAGTAAGCAGGGAAGATAAAATGCCAGCTTTAGACCTCTTCTGTATTTCTTTATACCTGGTGATCCTGCACTGGTAGAATAAAATATTGTCCCTTGCAAGTCTTCCCTTACAACATATTTCTCACACACAAAACAGTGTTTTCCAGTTATGCAGTCTCCTGCCTCAAGCTATGCAGAATGTCAGTGAACGTTTTTAGCTGGGTGTCTGGTTCATATAATCTTTAGCAATCAAGTTTTAAAGTATAGGAGAAAAACATACAAAATCATTTATAGGCAGATGTTGTAAAGTGTGTAAAGAAAAGAATTCATCAGAGTTTTGCAACCTGAAAATTAGTTCTCAGGACAGGTATAGATGGTGACTAACTTCTAGTTAATACACAACTCTCTAGTAACAGTATTTTTTCCTCTCCCATTAATGTATTCTGGTAAAATAATAGAATCCCTCAGGCATGGTCTTGTCTAACTGCTTTATGCTGAATGTATGCAGGTATGTCTTACTCAGACACTGCTCCTGGAGGGATGTGTGTGTGGGGTGGGTTTTTTTGTTTGTGTTTTTGTTGTTGGGGCCTTGTAATTCAGTGATGATGATAGGATGAAAAATGTCAGTGACTACTGCTGACTGAATTAAGAGGAATATAGCATCAGAACAATGACTGGAAAAGTTGAGAAAAATAATTCATTGGTTGGTGCAACTTGGAACGGGGCACCTGTACAACCTGCAACTGCCCTGATCTGTGTTCTCTTTGAAAACTTCTAAATTCTTAAAAATGAATCAAACTGAATTAATGTTGCTAATAAGGACATTGTGTTTCAATGCTGTGAGTTCTCACTTGTGGATTCAAAATTCACCATGCTTTGACAAAATTATTATTTTTTTTTTAAACTCTGCACTTTAGAGCACCACTGTGGATCATAAAAGACAACTGATTTAGTGTATGGAGCATAGGGTTTTGAAAATATCAAAGGTGTGACAAAGCTGAAGCATTCTGAGTTCCAAAAATTCATCTTGGAATTTCTTCTTTGATATCAGAGTGAGAGAATGGCTCTAGTGAATGTCTGGGTCCCTTTATTTCTTGCATCTGTTACTAATAAAAGAAGACTTTCTTTGAAGTTTGGGTATATGATATTATTAGTAATTACATATTAGCTCATCTTAATATTATGAGGATGCCAAGCTCTCTTAAAACATTGCTTTGCCTGTTGTCATTCAGGCAGCAGAATTACTTGTTGATTATTCACAAGTATGAGGAAGAGTATTTAAAGGGAATTTTTAATGTTTTTCTGTTAAAAATTGAATCAAAGCTCTGATGCTCTGAATTGTAGGAAGGGCAAACAGCTTGAAGAATGAATGTCAGGCAGTTTGGCAAAGAAATACTTTATTTATCTATTTAATTTTCAGTTGCAAACTTTGCACATGGGAATTAGAGATGGATGAGTAACTGGGAGCAGATGTGTTGGGTAATGGCTGCCAGAGATTTTGGCAAACCTTTTTAAAATTTTTCTAACCTGTTCCATAGATACTATGAATGTTGGTAATAGGAACCAAGGTGAAAATCCTTTACAGCAATGTAAAGAGCAGTATATGAAACGCATATTTCAGAATTTTACATCTCATTTAAAGTTGAGTTTTACCTCCAAGGATTGAACAATTATTTTAGGAATGACTGTTAGGCTGATAGCAAAAGAAGTTGATGCCCTCTTTGCTTAAGAGGGCATATAAATAGACTTCTAGTGTGTGGTTTTAGTCTCAGGGTTGTGTTCTACAACTACAGAAATGACTGCATATCCGGATGTTTGGCATGAGTTATTGAAAGCCATAGCGAATTAGTGGAAGTCTAATGAAATCTTCACAAATTCAACATTAGTATTTGTAATTTTTTCCTCAGCAGGATGCAGAACAAGTTACCTGTTCATCACAGGAAGCATCTAGGAATATCTTCCAGTGCTTCCAAACACGTGATACTCAACCAGAAGTATCAGCATTGGAACTGCTGTCCTAAGTGAAAGCTCTGAGAGTGGAGATGAGGAAGGGGGGGAAGTGATGGTGGTGTATGTACATCCTATGTGGTACTGTCATAACTTTACTTTGCCCACAGTAAAAGAAGGCAGTGATGTTAGAGTTGATTTTTTGCCTCCTAAGGCACTCAAAATTGAACTCCCAGAGATTACCATAGGTTGCTGTATTCACTGACTTGATACCATATGATAGAGATTATTGCCAGATTGTCAAGGAATGCTATGCCAAACGTTACCAAGCTCTTAAAATATGGCTCACCTGGTGTGTCTAAACTGGAATTTCTGAATTTTCTCTTTTTGGAAATTAGTTTTTTAAAGACTTTATTTTGATTTATGTAAAAGCTTTTAGGGTTCTGGGTTTCTGAAGAACGGTGTGTCTCCCATATTTGTGTGAGCAAAGGCTTTGAACTGGTGGTATATTCTATCATTGCATATATCAGTATCTTTTTTTCTGATTTTTTTTTTTTTTTAAAAAGTGAACTGCAGCAACATCTTGTTTTTAATCTCAGCAGGTGTCACAGGTGTGGGATAACAATAGAAGTATTGCATCTTACATCACTGCACTCTGCTAGGGCTCTACTGAGACTTAATCTACATGCAACATCTCTGCGGCATGTAAAGTCTTTAATAAGAGAAAGTCAATGAGCCTCATGTACCTTTTATAAAACATGACATAAGGCAATATAATTAAAACTAAACTTATTTCCTGTGGTGAAATTAACTTACAGAAATGAAGGTGTTTATTTATTAAATAGGATCTCTGGAGTTCTTGCCTTATTTTTACCCCTCCTGGGAAGGTTTTGATTGTTTGCTTCCTTTCCCTTGCTTGCTTGCTGTGTAATTTAAAACTGATATCTTCCTTTGGGAAACAAAATTTGATCGGAGAACAGCCTGCATCACTAGCTAAACAAATTACCAATGTTTTACTCACTTTTCTTTCCCTATTCTCCACCCCCCCCAACCTCCCAACTTTAAAGGGAAAGGGAAAAAAAAAAGTGAACACGTTTGCAGAGGTTTTAGAAACATAGTAGGTAGAGCAAATTGTTTTTTAAGAAAAAAAGAGGACCTTTTCTTACAGAGTGGTCAATGCCTTTTTCTTTTTTTTCCTATTTTTTTTTGGTAGCAAAAGAAGATAGCAGGTGGTTGCTCTTTTTATTTGTTTGTTTGAAGCGACCAAGGCTTTTGGTGTTCATTGTTGGTCTCCTGGCATGGCAACTGATGGGGTGCAGCTGCTTTGTTATATAGCATGTAATTTATGGAAGGATTAAAGAGATGTGAGATCAGTGGTGGTACCTACTTAGCTTAAAATGACCAGAAGTGTCTTTACCATGATGTACCAAAATACAAGGCAATGCAGTAGAGTTTTGTTGCTTTAAGAAAAACAGCAAGTGAGTGGCAAAAAGAATTCTCGTGGCTAAAAATCAAGAAAAAGGACAGTTGTTTCTTTGTTTGCCGTGGTTTCTGCTAATAAGGCTATTGCAAATAGAAGTTTTCTTTTAATGTGAAAATATGTTAAGATAAGGGCAAAATCAAATCTTCATGCTCAAACTTCAGTTGAATGAGTTTGAACCTGGATCCTATATGGATCTGATCTGCATGGTTTGGATTTCTGCAGTAATATGGAGAGAAACAATGTCATCAGATTTGATGTATCTGTATCAGTGATACCTGTTCAATTCTAGTGTTGTGTAAAACACTTGCTAGTATATGCCTTCTGATGAGAGATGAAAATCAAAAAAACAATCCAAGCTTTGATTATTTTTTTTTTACACTTCTAGATTGCTAACTCTGATTTTTCAGGAAGAAAATTTAGGAGAAGAGTGGATTTTCACCTCGCAGAAATGGTAGGGCAACTTCCTGGTTGTCCAGCTTCTTGGTGTCCACTGCCCTGTGCACTCCTCATACATGAGGAGATAGACAATTCTCTTGGTGATTACAGTGAAGTGGAACTCTGACTTTTCTCTGTAATACAGTTGCCTAATGTCCCTAGTCATATTTTTCTGCCTCTTAACAAGTATAAATTGATGACTTCAAATTAATAGTAGGTGTTTGATTTCTTCAGATTATTAGTTTGAAACTTGTGTTTGAATTTATGGTGTTCTTATTCTCAAACTACACAGAACAGAAACAAAGAATACACAAGAATTCGGCTCTTACTTTTTGATCAACTAAGCTAAACCAATATATCACACTATCTGAAAAGTTTGGGTTTACTAACATAGAATTCCCTGAAATCAATCAGTGTGTGATTCTGAAATTCTAACATAAATACTTGTTTCCTTCCATAAAGAAACACATCAGATGAATCACTAAATGACAGTCTATCTAACTGCTACCCAAAATAAATAGTTCTTTTATAAAAAGATGATCTGGTTTTGCCCCAGTTGTGAGTAGATCAAGAAGCACTTTGACTTGACCTTTATAGGAACTATCAAGAGGAACCAAAGTGACACTAAAAGTTGTCCCAGTGGAAGTTAAAAAGCCTCCTTAACCTTTAAAAAGCATACAAAACACTACACACTTTTCCATGGCCCCTGAGTATTTTATTTTACTGCTTGGTAAGTTTTGTAGTGGGTTTCTTTTTTTCCCTAATTTTGCAGAGTGGCAAGGGAAATGAGCATTAAAAGGATTTTTAAAGTACAAGAGTGCTGAAGAATAAACGTATCTTTTCATAAGAAGTCTTTTTTTTTTTTTAATTTGAACTCTTTTTCATTCCAGCGTGCTTCTAAAGCTTCTCATGTTACAGTCTTTACCAATTTCTCCCTTACATTCTGGCATAATACGAGTTTTCCATGGGATTATAACTGCCTTACTGTGCACTTTTCAACTTTTGTGGATATTTAATTGCTGGAGAAGTTAATTTTTGTCCATATGGAATGTGCCATTGATGGTTTTATAACGTGTGTCCTCTCATTTTAAAACAATTAGTCCTAAGAATTGTAATTGAATGAAATTAAATTCATGAGGGAGGTGAACACCAGGGATGGAGAAAAGCTATTTAAACTAAAGGACAATATTGGCACAAGTAGCAATGGGTGTAAACTGGCTGTGAATAAATTCAAGCTGAGAATTAAAAGAAAGTTCCTAATTGTTAGAGCAGTGAAGTTCTGCAGTGGTTTTTCAATCAAAGCTATATCATAAGCACTCTTAGGAAGTAGTTTGACTGTCTTATGAAAACCATTAAATTATGCAGTACTTGTTGTAGCTGGGGACTGGACTGAAATTTGGTGGTCTTCTCCTATCCTGTAATCCTAAAAGGCGTATACTTTGAGAGATTTGTTTGAGTCAGAAATTTATCTTCCTATGTCCTGATGGATGCATAAATTTCATTCCTGTTGATTTTAATCACAAGATCAGCCCTTGGCACATTCAATTTGATGCGTTAATTTTCAGGGATCAACCTAGAGTCTCAGTTCAAGCTGTGGAGCCTCTCAGTTACTTGTATGTGATAATGGGAAGATAGACATTGAGATAGAAGTTTGGAGGTTTCTTGTGATTCAGTTCTCCAAATTTACATGAACAAATTTTATAACCTTTTTACCTGACAGTGTCAGTGGAATTAAAAGAACTGCTTTATTCTCATTACTCTCTTTACTCATTTTTGATACAAACCAAACTAGCCCTCTAAACAGTGCACTAAAGCAGTCTGCTTGGATAGCTTAAATGTTACTTACTATAGTATAAAGTAAAATAGAACATGTTTTACTTCTTTATTTAACACCCTCCCCCTTCATATCTATCTGAACGGTTTAAATAAAGGGTGATAACACTAGCAAGGTAATGGAGAGTTTTTTCTCATTAAAAGCATGTGTAGGGTTACTTGTGCAGTTACCCATTCCAATGACCTGTACTGCCTCTAGTGCTGACTGTGGTAAACATGATTTACTAGTGATTCAGCTACATGTTGCTGAACTACTATGCACTAGAACTTAATTTCTGTTCCTGTTTTTTGGTTTTTTTTTGTTGTGGGCTGGTTGTGTTTTTTTTTTAATGCCAAAAACTAAGCAGCTCCTGAGTTGCTGTCAAGCAGTAGCCTTCAAGGAGACTAAGCTGACAGGCAGGTTCTTGAGAACTGACAGTCTCTTTATGGTCTCTTCTGCCTCCTTCTACAATCCTAGCATCTTATTCCGTGTGTTGGGTTGTTTGTTTTGTTTTTTTTTTTTCTGACCTTTCATGCTAGCACCAAAAAGCAAAGTTATTTCGTGAATTAGCCAGAAAGACGCTACTAGCAGGTTTTTGTTAAGTTCTCATTCTTGTATTCTGTATTGTCCTTGTACTTGTTTATTTTGACACTTCATGCTTCACTGATTGATCCAATCCTTTCAGAAAGTCATACTGTGGAAACCAGATTGGTATCTGTTTAAATAAAAAAAAAAATAATCTTGCCATCAATAACTTTAACAAATAATCCATCTGAACACTGAGAAGTGGACCTTGAAAGTTTAATTGTACATTTTCACAGTGAATATGTTTATTAACCTGTGTCAGCTGGGTTTTTGATGCAATGACTTTAAGCAGGAGGGCTTTCTTGAGGCTTATCCATAATGTTGAGCAGCTGCTTGCTTATACTGCTGTCAGGGAATGGCAGAAGGCCTGTTATTACTTGAATATGTTAAAAAGAGCACCTCCTTAATGAAAAAGTATTTTTATTTTGTTAGTGTATGTTAAGATGTGCCTGTGTATTATGGGTGCACTCCATTAACCTTTCACTCGCAGAGTTGGATTAGAATCTGGAACGGAGCATCAGAGGGCCTTTCAAGACAAAGTTGAAAGAATCCCTTGTGCAGTATATGAAAGGCTGGCCTTATGCCATCTGACAATTGCTTTGATCATATTTCTCTTCTGGGAAGGTGGTTTTTATAATACTAGGCTCTTACAGGTATTTTCAATAAGCTATTATGAGTGAAGCAGATAAGCACAGTAACAGTCTTTGAAGTCCATTTGATTTTTGTCTGTCAGTGGTTATTGTGGGGGTTTCATTCTCAAGTAACTTTGTTTACCAAAACCAGTGTCTGATTAAATCAACTAACTAAATAACATAGTTTAAAGAAAAAAAAGAAGGCTTTTTTTCTGGAAAAAAATTGAGTTTAGAAATAGGTTCCATATTCATGTTTTATTTACAATTGTAAATGCACATTTTTCATCAATATTTTCTGACAGGTTTGTATTGGATTTAGGCCCAGAAGGTTTTCTGCAGATGCAAGGTTTCCAAAAGCTATTGTTCTAGTGATTTTTCACAGTGTATTATAAATGGTTTGTTTTCTTTACTGATTTCTCTTAATTTTATTCTATCTGAAGACACGCTCTGTGGATTAATATATTCCTACTGGGTCCAGCCCCAGTTAGTTTAGCCCTTTGTGAACTGTTCTTGTTTTTGATGTGGTTGGAGACTATGGTTTTGAGTACTTCATGTTTGGAACTAAAGATTTATAATCTGTGCAGCCATCGTTTGCCAGTCTGGCATAAACACACAGCATGCTTTCTTCTTTCCTGGTGATAAATAACCTTTAGGATATAGCACTCACTTTCAAGCATGTCTTAGTAGTTTATAGTCTTTAATAGATACACTTGAAGATGGGATTTTGTAACTTTTGTGTGATATTTGATTTTATTTGTGAATTGAGTGATAATGGTTTAGATCATTACACAATAAAAAGATGTTGTTAAAAAAAAATTTCTCCAGTAAAAAGAGGAATGGGAGAAACATTTGTTTCTGTGGTGTGACTTGTCAGTTTTTGCTGTGTGTGTTTTTTTATTGGAGTGAAATTTATTAATACCACAGACATAACATAAATATATAAACCAAACTTGAAATTAAAGAGACAGAAAATTAGGACAAAAGGGTGGAAGGAAAAAAAAAGGGCTTTTGGAAATGTGCATGACCTAGCTTTGCTGCAGCTGATTAAATTCTTTATGGGAATAATAGTAGCATTACTATGAGTGAAAGGGATGGTTAACTTAAAGTTTTAGCTCTGCCTAAATGCTTTCACAAGTCCCATCTTTTATGAATATCTGTTAAGTTTGGAGTCTCTTAACATTGGGATAGGTTCATTTCAGGAAGATAGAGCATTCAATCTTCATCAGTATTTGTGATGCAGTAGTTAAGAGTTTCGCTATCTGTGCTCTGACGGATTGGGTTCTGTTTCATCAGAGATCCACAATATCTTAATATCCATCTTAAAATACATGTAATTTTCTATTCTACCATTTGTCTACACTGTAAGTTACATCTTCTAATGGGACTCATTTGAGAATTGTCAGGTAAATACGAGTTAGTTGGAAGTGACTTCAGAGATCCCTTGGTTGAGATGCCCTTGTGCTATAAATCCTGTGTGTAGTTTCTGTGCTGCTGTTTACTGGAGTGTGTTATTTCTCATGCAAATATATCTTCAAATATTAAATGGCGTGCCGAGAATCTTTAATGTAGAAAGTGTATGTCAGAATGCTTGTGAGGATGGTTTGCACTGTCTTTTTTCTCCCCAGAGACTGTAAATTGACGGATAAGTGTTATAACCATTGTACGTACTGGAAAGGCTGAGGAGGGGAGGGAGGGGCAGGGAGGATGCAAGGGATGCTCTAATAGAGTAGTTCATAAGGTATTCAGAAAAAAAAAAATAGAATAAGTGCTAAGAACAGGAAGTCAGTGGAGGAAACCATTTGTTCCTTAAGTGCAGTGTTGAGATTTTATTCATACCTGTTTTCTTCTGAAATGCTGTGGCAGTGGTAGCTTTTGTTACTGGTAATGTAACAGGCTGAGGCATATTAGGGCTGTCTGAGGTACTGGTTAGGATTTAAACTTTTGTATGAATCTTTTTTTTCCCCACAAAAAAGAAATCCCAAGCCCCAAGGAGCCCTCTTGCTCCTCTTAATAGGTTGTAGTCAGACCTCTGTGTGTTGGCATGTTAACTTTGTCAGTAGTTTTTTGTTTTCTTACAGAAGTTATTTTGTGGCTAGGGTTTATTCGCTGCTGAACTGTTTTGCAGTGACTCTAAAGATGATTTCATAATGACATTAAAAACATTGACAGTAGAAAAGGAGGAGGTATGGATAGTTAAAATAGATACTTGTGCATAATGTTTTAGTGTTTGAAATTCACCATTCACATTAATTTCTTATTTAAAAGTTTTGCTAGAAAAATGTTCAGACAGAGAATTATAATTGTAGTCTAAGTGGTTCTGGCCCTGTTTTTTAAAAATTGGGTATTTTAAATATGTATCTCTGGTAATACATTATTATGGAATATGAGAGCAAATTGGATGTGGAAAGCTGGATACAGTGCTTTTAAGTGCTGCTTCTGGGAATAAAACCCTATGTTTAGTAGACTCTTAGTCTGAATAAAATGTAGAGTTGCATTTTTTGCTGAACAGGGAGAAATCAAATAATATTTAATTGACTATTTTATTTAAAAGAACCTGTTTTTGTTGTAACAAACTGTCAAGGTGATCTGTTTAGACTTAATTCCTATTGTGAAGAATTTCAAGCTACTATAACACTTTGTCATTAACATTTCTCTTTTAACAAGGTAGAAGAGACAGGGATGATAGTCAAAGTTTACTATTTTTACTGTAAGTAATATTTATTAATATTATTGATTTTAAACACATGGATTGAAGATACTTGCATATGTTTTACTCTCCAAATATCTGAATAGGTCAAATGCTAAGAACAAAATGCATCCATACAACAGCATGGACAATGCTCGTTCCAAGCACAAAGTGTTGGCATAAATCTTGTGGCTCACTGAGTGCAGTCCTGTTCTACCCCAAGCAACATCATTTATTTAATGCTTTTGCACATTGATCAAGCTTCAGATTGTATTTTCACTTTTGTACATGGGTCTCAGAGCCTGTCGTTCTGAGAATCTGTACTGTAGTCCAATCATATGTAATGTCATACGTGAATGCTCTGACAAAAGTGGAAAAAATGAGAAATGAGCATTGATAATATATTCCCAAAACAAGTGATCTCTTTTGCATTTTTTTTTCTTTTTGGCTGTATCCTTAATATTGTTCTTCTCACTAAGCAAAGCTCTTTCTGTCAAAATATGTCTTCTGAATAATAAAGATCCTATGTAAACTCAAGACGTTTTTTTTCCCCCAAGAACTCAGAGGTCAAAGGTCTCTCTCAAGAAGAAAACCTGTAGTTCATTTCAAAGTTATGCTGACATCTGCTGTGTTCCATTTTACTCAGGAATTCTTAGAAGCTTTGTCTGTGACAAATGTTTCCATTTATCTATTTTTGAGTGATAGGAAGGTTTTCTCTAGACAAGAAAAGTTCATGCAAATAAAATACATTTTGATGTTGTAAAGAAAACAGTGTGTTAATACAAAATCACTTCTCTGATACCATTAAGAACAGCTGTGTTTTAACAACTAATAAGAAATGTAGCATTGAAATAAACTTTGACCATTTCACAAACCCCTTGAAGCGACTGTGTATGCCCTGATGGCAATGTGTCAGGACTTGTCAGGATGTGGTGGGTGGCTAGTTATTGTTAAAATTCAGTCTTCACAAATTAGTCCCCTGAACTTTTGCTACTAAGTAAGTGGAAATATATGGTTTTTTCAGTACCAAGCATTTTAACTATGTTTTGGATGCATGAAACCACAACCAGCTTTGATGTGCCTCCTAGGTGCTAAAAGCCTTAGCTGTCCCAACTTCCAGCTTTGTTTTGACAATTTATGTAATGATGTCTCATATTCAACATCAAAAAGAAATAGGTCTGAAAACTGGTCGTCAGCATGGAATAAGTGCCATCAAGAGTACTGGATACGAGAAGAGGGATTTGGAGGGTGTTGGTGCTGCCTAGTTTTGTCTTGGCCAAAGGAGGATGAAGGTGCAGAACAGAATGTAGCATTTTTACCATGTCATAATTTATTTATTTCCATTTCGTTCTTGGTTGTCTAAGAAGACAGTAGAGTATTGCTTTGTGCAAAATGAAATTAGCAGTTCTGATAGGGGCTAGTTTCTGTGAAAATATCCTTGCTGGTTCTCCTGCGGAGCAGCTTCAGTAGCCTGCCTTCCTAACTGTTCTTAACAGCATGAAACCTGATTTTACCATGTGGAAGCAGACTTTGTCACAGCGGGGACGAGGCAATGTGTATGTGTAGCTGCAAAAAAGCTGAAGGAGTCCCAAATCACTGCAGTCTCTGCAGGGTCCACCTTTATGCTTCAGTAATTTTTCTATCAGTTAAGATAACTGCATTGACATAATGGAGTTCTTACATACTGATTTGGAAAGGGAAGTCTAAGATCAGGAGAGAAAAATGAACAGTGTGGTGAAGAAGAGGAAAGCAAGGAGAAATGCATAAAACTGAGATTTTCTCTATGCAAGCTGCATGAGGTATATGTTGTAATTACACACTGTTACACAAAATAAGATAGATCTAGATTGTGTTAGTACAGGGAACTGCAGAAAAGCAAGGCTCCACATATTTGCTCAATTGCTTTTTGGGTTTAGGTTAATTTAGGTCAATACCAGATAATCAAAAACTGTGGGTCAAGCTTCAGAATCTTGTGAGAAGGATATTATTCCCCTGTAGTTATAATTAGGATTTTTCTGAAAGCATTAGATGAGAGCAACGTGATGCTATTTTTGTTTAAATATGTGTAACCAGGTTTTATTAACAGCTCATTCTTGCTGCCAGAGAGGCTATTAATACAGCTGCTCAATAGACAAATAGTTGCATTTCATTAAATACAAAACCAAAACAGAAGCAGCACAAGCTACCATACTTTGTCTTTACCATAAAAAAATATTTTATTGGAGGTAATAGGAGTCAATAGCAAGCGGGAGTGTGTTGTTTGTTTTTCTTCCTCTGTTTGCTACTTTATTTAATAGTGTCCATGAATAGAACAGGAGGTCTGGCAGAAGAAAGGGAGTTGGAGGTGAATGTTTTGTATAGTAGTAGAAAAATCCGTATCTTGAAATAATGTAAAAATTTTATCTCCAAGAATGACTCTGAGCTCTATTTTTATGAGCTATTTTGATGCCCAAATGTGTGTTGTCTGTGTGCTGTCGTGTCATGTCAGTCAGCTTCCCCCTCCCCTCATTTAAATTTATTTGTTCCAAAGGCAAAAACTTTGATTAAATTTCCTGCCAAAAAACATGGTGTTCGACTGTGGTGCATCTGTCAATGATATTTTTTGGGTTCAGATTAATATCCAAACATTTGGTGTTCATCTGTGGTGCAAAGGAAACTTTTTCAAGTAGATAAGTAAATTCAGTTTATCGATCTCCTTCTAAAATACTGGCACAATGTTATACTTCTGAGTGCAATTCTCTTGAATACTTTAAGTTGAACAAAGCACCAGGCAATTGTTTCTGTGTTTTCAAAGTGTAATAACATCCAAAAATTGGTGATAGAAGGCTTTCTACTTGGTTTTGTGCTGAAAGGTGTAACGCAGTCAAACACTGGAAGTGTCACTATATACGTTACTCTACTGGCATCACAGCAAATTTAGTATCCTTACAGTTTACTTAAAAGAAATTCACGATGCAGCAAGCACAATGCAAGCAATAAAATATTGTATTTTCAAACACTGAGTGTGTTTGAAAATACAGTATTGTGAATGGAAATAAAACAAATTGAAGTAAATGCTACTTAAGGATAGTAGTATGTGTTCATACAAACAAAGCTGCTGCTATAATGGGAGAAAAATGTTTTTCAAGACCAATATGTTTGTAAGCAGTGGGGGCAGGCTCATACATAAAGTAGGCAACCTTAGATGTAGGTATTTACTGTTGTTTGTTCTGAAACATTACAGTAGTTATTTATCCTGAAATGGAAATGAAGAGTTTCTTACCTACTACTGTGTGCCAGCTATGGATTTTTGAATGCTTGACTTAAGTTCTAGAGCTGTGCTGTGCAGTCAACTTGGTAGATGTTTTAATAGTATGCACTGTAGGAGTGATGAGCAGTAGGTAATAAGACTAGGATTGGGTAGAGGACAGTAGGGAGAAGTTATGTTCTAAATGGTTGTATTATAATGTTTCAAGGATCTTACTCATTTTATTCATTTTGTTTAAATATGTGAATTTATTATTCACATATTTATGTTAGTCTGGTTATAGCTATTAACCATTGTCCACTGTATGGAATTGATGTTTTTAGGGGTGTTCTGTGTTCTACTAGAACAGATTATGTTGGTTTTATTTCTTTATCTATCATCTCTGTAGGGGACGTTCTCTGTTTGGAATTGGCATTGCTTTGTAGTTGCACAGGCAAGGCTGGATCTTAGTATTCTGCTATCTCTTGTCTCTCTCTTTTCTTCCCTTTTTACCACAGGGGAATGAAGGATTTGCTTCCTTACTTCCCCATCATAACCAAAGGACAAGTAAATATTCCTAAGGAGGGGAAAACTAGTGGGTAAAGTTGTTGACCAAAACATCAAAACTCTTAACTTTAAAATTCCCGGAGCTCAGAGCAATGTGGGACAGTCTGTAGTCTTTATATGCTGTCATGTTATCAGTATTAGAACATAGTGCTGTGATTAGAACACAGAGCAGTGATTAGGTGGACATAGGAGAGAAACTACTAAATTGTAGTGAGTAACTAGTGAGTAGATGTAACTGAAGTAAAAGATGGGAATCAGGTTTGGGTGGGTGTTTTATGTATTTATAACTGGAGCCTCAAAATCAATGCTGAGCTGAAAAGAAGCATAGTATGTATGTCAATTAAACATAAATTTTAAAACATAATGTACAGCTTAATATTTCACTGTAAATCTGGGTATTTTCTTATTGCACATCTTGGTCATTCAAAGTTCCTTAGTGAAATATTGTCCTGAATAAGCTCTGCAGAGTGGTGCCGCCTTGTATATATGATAAAAATGTGAAGGAAGTTAGTCTGATTAATAAAAGGATTAGTTTGTGCATGCATTCCTTGAGAAAAGAGTAAATTATTTCCTCAACATGGAAGACTGGAATGCATAGTTTGTATTTCTGTTAGTGGAGAAATACTTTTATCAGGAAGCTTCTTATTTCATCAGCTAGGCCTTTTATTGACCTCACTTACTTTTCCTAAAAAAAAAAAAAAAACAAACAACAAACAAACAAAAAAACAACCACAAAACATAAACAAAACCAAACAAACAAAAAACCCAAACCAAAACAAACCTCCAAAACTTTTCCTTATCACATGCCAGGGGATGTGAGGACAATAGCATAGAACACATAAGCGTTCTACCACTACACCAGCAAGCATTGCACAAAAGAGATAGTATCTCAGTGTTATTCATTTGCTTAATGAAGGCAATAGACACTAGGTAAAACAAAAAACACCATGGAGAAGGAAGCAGCATTTGTAATGAAGTATAAAGCACTTGTGAAAATAATTGTAAATTGAATCTGAACATGTAACATCTCAAAGTTTTAAAAGAAGAAATATAGCCAGCTGTGATTCTTGCTAAAGCAAATGCTCTACTAAAGAGTCGATTACTTTAATTGGTCAGTTTGATTAATAATGTGTTACCTTAGAATTCTTACTAATTTTTCATAGATAGACAAGTAGTAATGATGAAGATGGCCTTAAGAGTGTTTTGCTTTTATAGGCCATGTAGAGGCCTGATCCTACACTCATTGCCCCTTTCAAACTCCTGTATAGTCTGCAATCACCCATGCTCTGTGGATTCACCTCAATAAGTTACTCTTTCTGGATTTAAAATATAAATACAGATGCTCTGTAAGGGTAACTGCAACACCACAATTCCTGGAATATTCTCACGGTTTGTGGGTGGTTGGTTTCTGAATATTATATGCATGTTCTACATTTTTATGTATACTGAGCACACACTATTTTAAAACACTGTTTTTGATGCCATCTATCTAGCTAAATATTATCATACTTTATAAAGGCCCTGAAAAAAATGTCTTATCTCTGTCCTCTCTCACATCCCCAGCTGAGAAACTTCTGTTACCACAAGTAAAGTTGAAACCAGTATTTTATTCTGCCTTCTATTTCATTGTCTAATAACTCATGACTGTTGGTGCAGGGTATTTGACAAGATTAATGATACAATTAACGTCTTTGTGCTACTCTCATTACCAGTATTTATCTTAAAATCCACTTCCAAGAAGGTAGCATGGGCTCTTGAATATGAAAGCTACTGAATATCTTTTTACCCACTAAGCTGGAAGCTGAACTCAACTAAGGGAAGGACATGCCTTAATTAGATACATAGCTCTGTATAAATCTAGTAAATATTGCATATTGTGATATTCAAGAAGGCTGGAAAAAGCACTACAAAATATCGGAGTAATCTTTCTCTGTATACTTAAGCTAATAATTCATTGATTTACTGCTTTTTGTAAATGCTTCGTTCTCAGTAAGGAGAATGTTCTTCACTGAAAAACACTATTTATGGTTATAGAAAATGTAGTCAACATAATTACTACTTATATTGTTGGTTATTTAATAGTTTGTGGTTTTACATTTGTTTCTTACTCTTTACTCCATTTTTCCTCAAAAATATAATGTTATAGTAAGTATGGATGAATGCAGATGGGAGAGAGCTTTTACTGTCAAAACTGAATTTTGATAGGTGACAAAGTAAATCTAATGCTGTCTAGGCTTATGGATCTCTCATATAAACCTAAAACAGTTGTGATTTTACTGTGTTTTGTGGTAGAGCCACACCTTTTGCATACTTGACCTGCCCTAGGAGTTGAAGTCAGTTAATCTCAAAGGGCTACAAATGCTCTGTGTAACTACTTATCCATAGAAATATGGAAAAAGTAGTGCAAGTCAGAAAAGAGCAGCAAGTGCTTTTGTTCACCTTGTTCCTTTACAGGAGTGTTATTCTCTACCAGTTTGCAATACTGATTGTTGGTTCCATGTCAACAAATTGTTGCGTTTTTGTTAGGGCTTGTCAGGTTGTTTTGGGTGTTTTTTTTCTCTTTCCTGGGGGTGGTGTTAGCTAAAGTTCTGTTATTTTGAGTTGAGTGGAAAATAGTATCAAAATTCTTGAAATTTCCGGTGCTGACCCTGATAGGAGAAGTTCTTTTTTATAGTTTATAGATTTTTGCTGTTTGATCTTTTGCAAGTCATGGCAATTGTGCAGTTTAGGGTAATTTCTGAATAATTATTTCCCTTGCTTACATGGAAACATCAGTTACACAGACTTAGGGAAATGAGGGAGACTGATTAATCCTTTTTCTTCAAGATACGTAATCCAACAGCATCCAAAAGTCTTTATTGAAGTTGACATACTCTATGCTGGGCAACATACGTAAACAGTGGATAGAATAGTTTGTCTTGGAAAGCCTGAAGTTTTAAGATTAACTCTGCCTGATGTGAGTTATAAGCAACCTTGGACGCTGCTGTGCTCAGGATTTAGCAGGAGTGGAGCATTGAAGGATCCTGCCTGCCCACTTCAGAGGCGGTGGCTTCCTTGCACAGACTCCTGCCAGGCTCTCTGAATGATACTATTTCTCACACACGTATGTGTACAAATACAAAGGTTTTGATATGTTCCTGAGTGAAGCTAAATTTCTCACATTTACATACCTAATTTGAGTGCTGGATGCCTGACGGTGATAACCTGAGGTGAGGAAAATGTGTCTTTAGCCATGAATAAGTTATTCCACAGCAGAAACTAAGGAACTTGGAGGCTCTTCTCCTGGTGTGCTGCTTTTATTGCAGGAGTTATCCAAGCAGAGCACCCAGAAATCATTATAGCAATATTCAATGTTGTGACTTTGTTTCCTACCCCTTTGCCCCTTAAACTCAGGGGTTAAGATGGCATCAGAATGCTGTAGGAGAGAATCAGCCCTTAGGAAATGTGAATGAGAGCAACTGTTCAAAATGAAGCTACACTGTTTAGCAGTGAAGAACAATTAAGTAAAACTATTGAAAGGTCTTTGAGTTGTTAGGTGGCTTCCAGCCTTCTTTTTAAGGTAGCTCCAAATTTCATGCTTTTTGAACTGATCTTACAGTTTGTGGGTTAACTATTATATGTATTAGGGGTTAGCTATTAGTTGTCTTTAATAAAAACATTTTCTCTCATATTAGATCAGCAGAGGGTGAATATGATGCTTTTCTAAAAGATTTACCATATATACATGATATAACTTGAAGATAGCATGTTGATCCAAGTCTTATGGCGCATATCAAAGTATTTAGGGTTTCAAATCATCTGGAAATAAAAGTACAAATCATGAAAAGTGGATGATGTTGTTTCCTGTTGAGGAATATCAGGCATGGGCATTGTCCCCTAGAATAAGGAAACTACTTCATATAAGAAATGCTATTGTGCAAATGTGAATAAAAATCAGTGAACAATCCACTGGTATCTTTTTTTTTTTTTTTTTCCAATAGAGACATGAAAGACTAGAAATTTACTAAAGTGTGACAATGAAGCATTTTGAGCTATAATAAATAAAATCCATTCATCTTGAAAATTTAATTTTTTTAGAGCCAGTAGCCAAGGAGCAGCCTAATGTAATTACTTGGTGAAATGCTTTGTATGAAATGGATGTTTGGAATATTGAAATTGCAAAAAAAAAGTAAAAATATGCTTTAGTAAAAAGTAGGGTATTAAAGCAAAAGGGAAAGTGTATTGAGTGAAGAAAGGTACGTTTCTGTCACTGTCAGTAAACACCATTAAAATTAAGCTGCAGGGAAAAGCAAATGGACTATTTTTATCTACTATGAAATTAAACAATTAATATATGTATTATACAGAAATACAATAATGTTAAAAATAGGAAATGAAGCACAGTTAAATTACTACAAATATTTCTCTGTGCTCACCTATGTTTGTGCGTGTTTTTCATGTAGATGCTATTTAGTGACCAAGGAAAATGAAAGAGCTGTGATTTGGCAGGTATGAAAAGCTAAAATACAACTTCCAGCCCCAGTTCCAGTGGACTTGACACTGATCTCATCGTATGACTTCATTGTATCTAAACCACGTAAATTTGAGTCCTTGCATGAGTTAAACAGTGCCAGACTAAGGGAAATTATTTCAATTGTAAGCATTGAGACTGCAAGAAAATTTATTTCACCTGAATGTGATCCATTCATGGAACCACACCTAGAGGAAATGCAATAACTGACTGACTTTTGACTAACTTGAAAGTTAAAAATATTCTCCTTCAAAATTTTTCCTCAGCAATATGACATAAGCAGGAGTTTTGCAATATTATTATTTTTTTTTTACAGTCTCTTTATTGTGACTGATGCTTGCTGGAAATGTCCAACATGGCTTGACTTTGGAGAGACTCTGTCCTTACTTGGGTTGAATGGGAATAATCAGATGTTGAAAGAAACAAGTGGATGATTAATGTACTTGGAACAAACCTAGTACAGAGATTCTTATTCAAAGCTATGATTTGAAGTAGCTTTTGAAGCAAGAGCAAAGAACTTCATGTGCATGTCTGGCATTGGTGTACCTGAAAATGGGTGCTCTGCAGGGAAGTTAATTTGCAGAGTCATTACTTCTCTGATAGATTAGGATGAATCCACATACCTATATATGCATATCTCAGTCAGAATCTCTTTCTTGGTGCCTTCCATTCCTTTTGAGGTCATTATTTTTCCTAATAGTTCTGTATAGTTTGTCTGAACAATATTTGCTTACATTGAGGGCTGCTCCACTGAAATCAGTGGAACTGAGCATAACCCATTGAAATACTGGTCTGTAATAGTTTGAGTGACTTGGTATGTTTTTATAATCTCTATTGTTTAAAAAAAAAATTATTTACAGTTCCCCTCTAATATCCTAAAAAAAAAAAACCAGTCCAAAAAACCCCACAACCAATTATTTTATAATTGAAATAAAAACATGGATTTCTTTTGCTGATAGCGCATTGAATCTCTGAAATGCTAAACTGTGTTTGTAGCTTGTTGGCTGATGACATGGTGCAAAACAGTTTTGTGCACAAGGCATAGCAGAATCCAGGGTATCACAACTGAACTTAAGTGTCCCCATAGATACCTGTTTATAATGCTGCATTATTCAATTGAAACAAAAGGTGCAAAGGAAATTAACAAAAGTTTTGACAAATCATTCTACATAATTCTTTTTAGGATTTAAAGTGGGTGTTAAGTAGTTTATCTTCTATTTCTTTCAGTTTCCGAATTTGGTGGAATTTGAGCTGGAAACTTACTGGCTCCTATACTGATCAAAAAATATGTATTACAGCATTATCAACAGTTAATGATGAACTGATGAAACAGTTGATCATGTTCTGTAGGACACTTAAAAAAAACCAAAACTTTTCACTTATATTGTATTAAGCTCCTGTACTGTATTAGGGTGGTCAAATAATATTTAAATTCTTTAAAATATCTCTTCAGAAAAATCACTTGCCGTTCTATTTAAGCAACTTCCTCTAGTGAGGAAGCTGAGAGGTTATGGCAGTCTATATGTATATGCTATTAATAGACTGTTAACCAAGGCTTGTGCGCACAAATGAGATGCACATACTCTATACTTCCGGAGAATTCAGTTCCATTGTCAATAATAGTTATAATTATTCTTTGCTTATAAGAAATATCCTTCTTTCTTGAAAATTCATTATTTTGCTATTTGTGTAGGTAACAAATGTCACTGGGTACTACTGCAGTTGGTGCCAGCATCTCCTAAAAAATAATGACTAGTATTAGAATGAAATACCATTGCTCTTATACTAGCATTCATTTGTATGGGAGCTAGAGGTTGCATACGATTTGACCTTTGGTATGTGTTTTGTTTAGCATTCTTATTAAAGATAGAAAAAAACAGGGAAGAGGTCTGCATTATACCTTTTGTGGAGATGCTTTTGTTGAGTAATCTCTCCAATTCATCCACTCTGTTCTTAGGAACAGATGTTGGGCTTTGTATTCCCCCTGGTCTCTAGAGCCACCCTCTCTGATGTCATTCTTACTGTGGTGGAAACACAAATATCTCCTTTACGCAACTGAAAATATACAGTTAATATGGAAGGTCACTGGCTGGTTCCTCAAATTTTATTCCCATACTGGCTGTTAATAAATTTTAACCTCAGTACCTGCTGACCTGCTGTCTACTTAGTGCCAAAAGGGGAAAACGCAGGGTTTCAGTCGTTAACTACTATGGCCATAGAGATTTTTTTTGTTTGTTTCTGAAGTAACTTCTGTTCAAAAATTTGATTTAGAGGAAGAAAGCAAAGTTTTTTTTCTGTAGATTACCTTCTCTCTATTTCTTTACGATAATAGTGACTATTAGTGAATTAGTTTGTGCAAGAGCCAAAACTTAACCTGAATTAATTGCACTTATATGTGGCAAATTCTTATCTTTGGATGACTTACTGTAGTGTCATCCGCTTATTATATTTTTCAAAAGTTACCTGTGCTTGACTAGGATTTGTGGCAATGTGAAAGAAATACATTGATTATTTTTTTTACTATAATGATGCATTTTTCCAGAAGGGTAGGTAGAAAACATTGAAATTTGCATAAAATTAGTCTTCAATGTAATATGAACTTACTAATTATTGAATCAGTATCTTTAAGGTCTGTTTGATTGTGGTGGGTTTTCCTTTCTTTTTTTAAGAAGTGAAGATATGATATATGGCATGTTTGATATTGATGCCAGGGAGAGGAGGATCATAATTCTATAATTGCCACTGACTCTTAAAACTAAACCCACATACTCCTTTTAGAATAAAGTTGTATTTGATTACAAGCACATTACAAAGATTAACTTACAGTGAGCACCAAAATACTGTGTAAGACTGTAGGTATTTTAGAAAGTGTAAAATGCTACTGCTGTGTAGGTGCTTTGGACACCTTTCATTAACATTCATAAAATCTTAATTCAGGAATTAATTTCATAAAAAGATGTGCTTGCAAATATGGTATAAATATATTTTTAAAATGCATATATATGTACTTCATACTTTCTGAAGGTAAGCTAGCCCATTTTTACTGGAAAAGAACTCTAATTTTAGATCTCTTGTTTATGAATGCTAGCAAGTTGTGAAGGCATTAAGATGCAATTTACAAGTGAGTGAATAAATTGGTTTGGGGAGTACATTAATCTAGTGCAATATGGACAAATACCCAGAAATAATTAAAATGATCAACATGTTGGTATTGCAATCTCCTACAATGTTATTTTGCATAAAAAGGGCAAGTAAGGGGAAAATGTCCATACATTATAGATTTAATTGGCAGTTTCTGGCTATTAGAATAGAGGGTTATTTTCATTCCTAATGTACTTAATGTGAATTTAGTATTTGTGAAAGGTCAACAGGAGAACGATTAGGTTAAGGGTGGACTTGTGAAAGGTGTAATACTCTTGGATTGACAGCTCTGAGAGTCTGACACGAGCTGTATGAAGAACCAAAGCAGCACAGACATTGCTGCTGCCATCTTCTTACCACTCCATACCTTACCAGCAATGCACCCACTTTAGTCCAGAGTTCATCTGTAGCTCTGAGATGTATTCTTTCAAATCTTGGCTTTTTTGGTAAATTTACTTGCAAGAGAACTAAACACAGGAATTCAATGATAGCAGTGGCTCTCTTCAGGATCTCACCCTCCTAAACACTGGTTCCTGGGGCTGGGTGTGGCATTATATTGCAGCCACCTGATCATTACTTTTTCTGAGACAACTTCTGGGAGAGGACTGAAAGCACTAAATCTTCATCATGCTGATCATTTTTCTCTAAAGTGGTAAAAAATTGTTACAGGTGTCAAAGCGAGTATTCAAATTTAGACTCCAGTAAAGTTCTTTCCTCAAAAGCTGTAAGGAACAGCAGGCTGCACTGTTTTCATGTCCAGCATGTGATCTATTTTCCCGTCTCTCACTCTGTTGAGATGCTTGAAAATGTCTGAGGAAGCTAACAAACACGAGTTGGAAGTTAATTGTTCAAGGCTGTACCTCTCATTCACACATATGCTTGCTTTTCAATGATGCTTTTCAGAAAGAAAAAATAATCTTTGAACCTATTTATGATAATTTTGCTCTTAATAAAATGACCTTTAAATAATATTTCCTGTGGCTTATATTCATGCTATGTGCAAGTAAAATAGAGTAGCTAAAGCCTGTGGTATTTATTTCTCAAGAGAGTTAGCCTTCCAGAAATAAGATGTTTCTCCGTGGACTTAAATGAACAGAAAGAAATACTTCTATTTTTTCCCCAACTTGGAATGGAGTACTCCAAAATTATGAATATTTATGGAATTATGTAATTTTATAATTGGATTATTTTTTGCTCTTTGGTTTAAGATCCCACTTTGTCACTAGCAAACAATCATGTTGCATATGAACTTGTGAGTACACTTTACAAAGCTCACTATCGCTTTTTTTAAGGTTTTTGGAGAAATTCGGGGCTTTTCATTACAAGTGGTAATTACTAACATGACATGGCATGATACTGCTAGCTTTTTCTTTCTACTGAATTTGTAGTTCACCGTGCAGCTGTAGCTGCTGTCCTTAAGCAAGAAGAAAGAAGATACAGGTAATGGAAATTAGAGTCTCTAGAGCTTTAACACATCTTGTTATATAGGGTCATTATAGGCTGATAGTGTTTATTATGATAAGAAAATTTCAAATATTCAACTATTCCTATGAATTTGCCCATTAAAGGACATCTTTGCTGAGATCTGAGAGAAGCTGCAAATATTTTCACTGTTTAAGGTCATTTTCTCCCTAAAATTCGATGATTCTCTTCAGTTTACTACCCCATGTGAGTGCCAAAGCATGGTAACCCTTAATGGTATTAAAGTATTGTGGTCAAATGGGAAGGGAGCCCTGCCTTAGAAAGTCCTGTAGCACCAACTTCCAGTAAAAATACTGAGTATCATAAACAGAGCTCCTTTAAGAGCTTTTGAAGATACCAATTTAAGACATAGGTGACAAGCTGGGCAAAGCAGGTTAAATGAGGAAAACATAAGACTATGTGGCTACAATCAGCATGATCTTTGAAGCAAAGCATGCTTTAAGGAGAAGCTAGTTTTGGAAACATTGAAGAGGGGCATAGGATAGAGTCCTTGCTTATAAACATTTGGGAAGTGGGCTGTGCCAAAGAGGGGAATTGGCTGCAGTACCAGCATGCTGAAGATTGAAGGAGGGGTTGTTCATAGGGATGTTCCACATCATGTTCTGGTAGTTCTGCTAAGGCTGCAAGTTTAAACAAATGACCTGTAAGGTCTTTCTTGGTCCCACTATCTTTGATCCACTGAATTTGACTCATTTGTTTAGTAATTCCCAAATGTTATTTGAGTAATGTACATTAACAGGGTATTGACTTCTCTTGAGGCAAACATCAATGTTTATTGAAAGGAGAAATAAATATTGACTGAAGTAAAGCCAAAGTCAATTTTTTCCTCAGAACTATAAACCTTAATGTTCACTGAAATGCCAAATAAATATATGATATTCACCATTTATATCTTGATATTTCTGTGGAGATATAACATTACCATTGCTGTTAACATGTGAGATATGACTGTTGTAATAAATCTTTGCAAATTCTTTTTATATATTTATGTTGTTCACTAATGAAAGCACATCTATGAAAATATGATCTGATAATTTTGGCAATTATGGTCAACTATTTAACAATATCATGACCTTTCGCAGAAAATGCTTTATTTCTAAATCAGTGGCTTTTTTCTATGATCAATCTTTTTAATAATTCCCAAGAGAGTAACATCTGTAATGTACTTACTGCAAATATGATTTTTTTGCTGACTATAGGAATTGATTTGTAAACATGTGTAGGCGATAAAGGTGATTTGTGTGACTTTAAAGTATCATGTCTAAAATACATATTTATTCTAAGTTAGGTATTTACAGAAGAATGATCCATAGGTGTGATCTAAGTAATGATTTGTTAGAAAAAGTGTTGCAGGCAAGTTCGTTGCTGTATTGTAGTTACTCAAGCAAGGGTTCTAAGGGTGTACTCACATCCACATTAAGTACTTGACTAGACAGATATAGTTGTCTAGAAGTAAAAAGAGAAAATGATGTAAATGGAGATGCAGTTCTTCCAACTCAGCTTTGTGAATACACCAAGTCTGACTTATTTACGTAAACTTCCAGGAGTTTATGTATTGGTATAAGATCCTGTTTTGTTGGGTGATTCAGTCATGAATGACTCTTGTAATGAATACATGAGCAACAGTCAGTGAGGGTCAAGGTACAAATAGCCTGTGAGGAAGCCAGGTGATGACGTAAGTTCCATCAAACTCTCCTGTGAATATTTTAATTGATTTTATCAACCATTGCATCTGGGTAAAACTATTATTACTGTCAGTGCAACTTGTAAAAAGACTTCATGAGACTGATAATGTCCAAGCTGAGCTACATCTGATCTGTGTTGTAGTTTTGTTTTAACATTAAATATTTTTCATTATATGCCTACTTTCTGAACCAAGTGGGATAAGGTCTTCATGGTCTTCATCCTTGTAGCGATGGTTCTAAAGGACTGTTTTTCATAGTCTATTTCATTTTACTAGTTGTCTTTAGAATTTCTTCACACAATACCTCCCATGTAAAGCAAACATAATTGTAGCTGTGGTTAAGGGTTTTCATGCTTGAAGGTGATTCATGAACAGGAAGGTCACTCTGAGTAAGATTTTCCACTTTGATTGAAGTGTCAGTGGCATACTGTCTTTGTGACATTATCCATGATGTCCAGAAAGGGAATACTTTCTGTATTGCTTGTGCTCACTCTTCTCTGGTGTGATCTTTGCTTTTGACTGGCTGTCTACAGTGCTGAATGCAACATACACAGTCTATATGCAGATTTTTTAACTGCCTTTTAGCACCTTAAAGCATAATCAGACATCAGACTTTGGCCTGATCTATAAACTGAGGAGACATGTCCTGATGCAGTAGGTGAATGTCACATTTTGAAATACTAGACTGTGGTATTTTCATGTACGTAACCCTCAGGTAGCACTACCTTATTCAGAAAACCTGTACTTGGGAATGAAGTAGTGAGGTGTTTCAGGCAAAATTAGACACAGGAGAAGACAAAGTCAATAGGACTTCAAAATTAATGGAGGCACTGGAATGAACTTACTGAACTATCTGGTATAACCAACACTTCTGCTGAATGATAAGTTTCTTTTCAGATAAATTGCAGGTTGTATACATGACAGTAATGTGATTGTTTAATTTTTAGTTCCGCTTTAAAAATGGATGGAACAGAAAATACAATACCCTCCCCTTTTATAAAGCTCAAATCAGTAATGTTACTTCTTCATAGAGAATGCTGTCACTGAATAACGGTCTGCCAGGAAAATGCTGAAGCAAGCTGTCTTATATTTTCAAAGCAGGCACGGCTGCCTTTGAAATAATCTTGTAGCTGTTATATGATGGAATACTAAATAGAAGACCAATTCCAGATCTTTTGACAACGTTCTGTTATAATGACTTTACTCCTATTATATCAAATGATTGATGTAGATGTAATCATTGTGGTTGATGGATGTTAGTGTGGCAGGGTGACATTTGATTTCTGTTCTGTTTGAATTCTGATTAGCTTAAAGAATAAATCTGTGCAGACTGGTTAGAAAAAAGTTTACTGTACCTGTGTGACTAAACTGGTGTCTGACTGACATTTATTTATTTTTATCAGTGTGGAAGGGTCAGCAATCCTTATTATTCAGACTTTAAAGTGAATTTTAATGCTTGTGAAAGGAACCAGATTGACAGCCAGAGCAACTGAAGTCCTTTCTCCAGCTGGAAAAGACACACACATAGACATGAAGGATGTTACTGTCCTGCCTAGGGAGTCTTTATTCTTATTTATGGGAGAATAATGTTAATGGTCCCACACCTGATGAATAGCAGTACCCTGTATTTTGGCCATGGGGTTTGTATCATGACCTGCCATATGTGGCTGTGCAGGAGTTTGAGGGAAAGTAAAATTTCACGGTCTGTTTCATGTGGGAGAAAACCAGAGGTTGCTGATAGAGTGGCTGTGTGTAGAGATGACAGAGATGAAAAATGTGTGGAATTTCAGTTACTTTCATCTTCCCTTCTGCACCTTCTTTCATCTCAAAGCCATTGCAGAGCAAGAGCAGTGACTGATTTGTTAGTGGGAAGGTCAAGAAAAATATTTTCTTCTGGATATATAACTAATTCCTGTTGTTATTTTATCTTATAAATTTTATTACTCTTCTGGCCTATTTCTCGTTTTCAGTTGAGTCTCTTGGTGAGCCCTTAAGAGTTGGAGTGATTTCCAGCTCTTGTCTGCCAAAGACTAAACGCACCTGTGTACTGGGTCTGTCTGAGATGGAGTTCATTTTCTCCATAGCAGCCCATATGGTATGGTGTTCCAGATTTTGGACTAAAACAGTGTTTTGGCTGTTGCTGGCAGTATTTGCACAGCACTGAGACTTTATCTTTTTCTTACTTTGCATACTCCCTTTAGAGAGTAGGCTGGGGTGGGCAAGAACCTGGGCAGCTGACCCAGATTGACGAAAGGGATATTCCATTCCATACAACGTCGTGTTCAGCAATAAAATCTAAGGGAAGCTTTTTCTGGTGTGACCAAGCAAACATGTACATACCCACAGGTGACTCTTAGAGCTGCTACTGCAGTGGTTTTATAGGCCATGTGGAATGGAAAGATGTTAAGTAATCATGTGTGGATCTGCTCTGCTCACATCAGTTCCCATTAATGTTATTAAAAAGTCTGACAGTGTAACAAAAGCATATCTTATCATTCAAGCTCTGGTTCTTGATGTCATTGATGTCTATTTTAAAGCATGTTTCAGAACAGTGTTATTGATTACAAAATGTGGAAATGCTGAGGGGACAAATTCAGCTCTTTATTTTCATTTTTCTCCTCTTCCTTTGTCTAGCCCCAGGTTCAGTTTGTCCCCTCTAATTCCATAGCCTCTAAGATTTCACCCAGATGGTCTCCAAGTGAGGCTAGCTTCTTGTCTGATGAAAGTATATTTTCAAAACAGCACCCAGGTTTAATTTGAAACTACTGAGAGGAGGGCAATGGCTTCAATAGTAGCAGTGTTTAATCACCAGCACTGTTAAATATTTATCACTTATTCTTAATTTGAATTTGTCTGGATTTAATGTCAAGCCCTTTCTTAATGCTAGGTCTTTCTCTGCTACATTTGAAGAGCACTTTAGTACCCGATGCTTTCTTCCTGTGAATGTTATACATTCTAATCAGGTTACTGTTCAGTCATCTTTCTGATAAGCTAAACAGATTGAGCTATTTCACTCTTTAAACTTTCTATTTCACTTCATGCTTTTTCCAATCCTTGATTAATTTTTTGAGGCTCCTTTGGTAGCATTGGTGGATAAGGGGAGAGAAACAGATGTCGTCCACCTGGACTTACGTAAAGTGTTTGACGCTGTCTTGCATGACATCCTGTTCTCAAAATTGCAAAGTCATGGATTTGATGGATGGACCACTCAGTGGTTAAGAAGATGGCTAGGTGGCCATACTCAAAGAGTTGCAGTCAACAGATCAATGCCAAAGTGGAAGCCAGTGACAAGTGGCATTCCTCAGGGGTCAGTACCATGACCAGTGCTGTTTAATATCTTTGTTGGAGACATGGACAATGGGATTGAGTGCATCCTCAGCAAATTTGCTGATGATGCCAAGCTGTGTGGCGTGGTCAACACACTGGAGGGAAGGGATGTCATCCAGAGGGACCTGGACAGGCTTGAATTGTGGGCCCATGACAACCACATGAGGTTTAAAAAGGCCAAGTGCAAGGTCCTGCACCTGGGTCATGGTAATCCCAAGCACAAATACAGGTTGGGTGGAGAATGGATTGAAAGCAGCTCTGAGGAGGAAAACTTGGGGGTGCTGGTGGATGAGAAGCTCAACATGAGTTGGCAATGTGCACTGGAATCCCAGAAAGCTAACCACATCATGGGCTGTGTCAAAAAAGCATGGCCAGCAGGTCATGGAAGGTGATTCTGCTTCTTTACTCTGTGCTTGTGAGACCCCACCTAAAAACTGTGTCCAGCTTTGGAGACCTCTGCACAGGAAGGACATGGACCTGTTGAAGTGGGTCCAGTAGAGGGCCATGAAGAGGATCTGAGGGCTGGAGCACCTCACCTATGGGGGCAGGCTGAGAGTTGGGGTTGTCCAGCCTCAAGAAGAGAAGACCTTATAGCAGCCTTCCAGTACCTAACGAGGGCCTACAGGAGAGATGGGGAGGGACGTTTTATCAGGGACTGTAGTGATAGGATGAGGAGTAACGGTTTAAAACTGAAAGAGGGGATATTCAGATTAAATGTTAGGAAGAAATTCTTTACAGTGAGGGTGGTGAGACACTGGAACAGGCTTCCTGGAGAAGTTGTGGATGCCCCACCCCTTGAGGTATTCAAGGCCAGGCTGGATGGGTTTTTGAGCAACCTGGTCTATGGGAGGCGTCCCTGCCCATGGCAGGGGGATTGGAACTCGATGATCTTTACAGTACCTTCCAACCAGAACCATTCTATGATTCTTTTTTTTAACACCTTCATTTTTTCAATATTCTTTCCAAACTATCAGAAGGAGATATTGCAGCATTCATTCCATTTATTTTCTGTATTTAGAGATAAAATGACCTTTCTGCTCCTTTGTTTGTAGATGAGCCTCTTGGTTACAGTACAGCCTGTGGGTTTTTTTTTGTGGATGTGTGATTTCACCTATATTAAAATGTGTTTGATTTAGAAGTCCTACTTCACTATGTGTGGTGTAAAATACGGTGTCTAAAGCTAAATACAAGTTATTTATGGTTTACTATTATATACCTTCATGGTGAGAAGGGCCTGCAAGTATATTTTCAAAAATATTCATGCGAATGAAACAAGCTTCAGAATTTACTTTTAAATACTTCTATTATAGTTAACACATTTTGGATGCAGCTATATAAATGGATAGTATGGGTTTGGATGGTAGACAAATATTGTTTATTTGTGGAACTACATGGTATGAACTCTTGATATTTGATTTGCAGTCAAGTATTTGTCTATAATATCCCTCAATTATTAATATGAATTAAATTTAAAAAAAAAAAAGATTGAAAAACATAACTGATAGCTCCTGATCTCATGCAGTAGTTTCGTTTTTTTAATTCTTTGTATCCCATGACTCCTAAGCTCTCTAGTTCTAGTCTATGTATTTGTGGACTGATACTGATTT
>JAOTQQ010000032.1:9782645-9834934 GCA_026546715.1 Gallinago undulata
TTTTTTTAATTCTTTGTATCCCATGACTCCTAAGCTCTCTAGTTCTAGTCTATGTATTTGTGGACTGATACTGATTTATGGACTTTTCCGATTGGAACTGAGTAATATGTTTTTTTTAGTGAATAATTCACTAAAATAAAAATTTTGAGTTGCTTTTCAGGTTCATATGCAAAATAATTCTTTGTTCCTCTCTACTGAAAGTTTAAATATTCTGAGGTGTTTGAGATGATACATGACATTATTTTTCTTCTGAAGTTTTCTTTGAAAAGATAACGACTTCAAAAATATTTAAGTCAACTTAATGTTGAAATTACTTTTCTGTTGTTCAGTTTCCTGAGAAGATCAAATGAAACTTTTGAGTTGATCAAGCACCAATTTTAAGAATGAATTATTTACATGACTTTAATCTAGATGTCACCTAACCTGTTTGCTTGTCTCTCTGTATCTCTCTGATGCATGATGATTGGAAAAATAAACATTGTTGTAAATATGTAGAAATTTTCAAGTATGTTGAAATTAAAATGTGAGTTTAAAATTGAATTGATCCTATAATAAAACTTGAAGTTTATATTTTATGGAACTCGATTCCTTACCAGCCTTGTTTTAAAGTAGTTTAAATTACCAGAGGTTCTAAGCTACAGTGAGTGTTACTACATGTCATCACTCCAGTGATACAATATAGCACCATCTTAAGGTAAAGGAATGCAAGAAAGGGTGAACTAAATTAAAAAAGAAATCATTTGTTCTAAAAAACACAGAAAGCCTAGAGTCAGCTAAACAAACAGATTTCTGTTGTGTCTCTGCTGTCTACAGATGGATAAAACCTATCATATTTGGTCTCTGGCATTATTCCAAAAGGAACTGTTGCTGAATCTGAATCAGAAATGATTGGTGGTTTTCTCATAAATTGTTATGTGTTCTCAGTCCGGTGCCATACCAATTGCAGGACATCTCAAAGTGTTTCTGCATCAAACTACTATATAAAACTTTGCACTATTCCTCTCAATGCACAAGAAATAGGTAGAGGAAAATGAAGATCCAGTGGGATGTGGTTCCTCAGTCCTTGCAGATCCCACCTTTTCTGTGGAAGGTAAATAGGGAATAGAAGGTCTAGCTATTAATAGAGAAGGAGGAATAATCTGAAACCATCAGTGGACATGCTTAGACTAAAAATAACAATTTTACTTTTGTTTAGTCATAGCCACTCAGAAGAAAGCTAAAGGACTGAGCAGCCTAGACATGTTCTTGCCAATTAACATATGATCCTATTAGCCAAGATTCTGGCAAAGTAGTGCTCTGGCATGTGGTCCAGGGTTTAAGACAGAAAGCACTGATATGTTAAATTTAAAAAAAAAAACCAAACAAACAAACAAAAAAAAACCCCAAAAACATGGATGAAGTGTAAGCACTTAATTACAGCATAGTAGGTTAGAGCGGACAATCTCCTGCTCCCTCCCAGCAGCCCATGAAAAAGCTCTTAGTGGTGAGTCGCCAGTATATTTGGCCTCAGTGGAGGGAAATAATCACCCAGCCAATCTTTTGAGCACAAACTACATTGAATAGCATTAAGAACTGTGCTTTTGAGGTAAAATGTGATTAAAATAATAAATTATTTGCATAATGTAACCATAATATACT
This sequence comes from Gallinago undulata, assembly GCA_026546715.1. Classification (NCBI taxonomy): domain Eukaryota; kingdom Metazoa; phylum Chordata; class Aves; order Charadriiformes; family Scolopacidae; genus Gallinago; species Gallinago undulata. The sequence continues at coordinate 9,784,284 of JAOTQQ010000032.1, forward strand.
TTGCCGGTTGCAGAAAGTGGGGAAAAAAATGCATTGGGTAGTCTTGCTGGGTAGCCTAGCTTATAGTAGAAAATATGGTATGTAACATTTGTGTTAGAACTCTCATGAAACCTTCAGTTTACCCATAATTTTTATGGATAGCCACAATACTGCAGTATTTTGATGGTATGTTCACCAAAGGTGTATGCAAATCCCCCATTTTTCACTGAAACTAGTTTGATTTAAAAGCTTTTTGAAGTTCAGATTAGTGCTTGATTTAAATTCTCCCCCCTCCTGCTCACTCATCCTTTCACCTTGTTTTTTGCTGGGAAGAAATGTAATTTTTTGAAATGAGTCAGCCCTCCTGCAAGCAACTTCATGAACTGAGGGACTGTGGTCTAGGACAGTGGATGCCTTGCTATCCTGCCACATAGTTTTAGATGCAGCCTGCAAGCCTAGTATATGTATAAATACAAATTCTTATTGATATTCCAGTTCTGATGTTTTCATCGCGTTTGGCCACTAAGACAATTAGACAAAAACTTGAAAAAAAAATTATTTAAAAGTAGCTTGAATCAACATTCCACATGGTATGTGTGGATAAAAAAAGAAACTTAAATGAAAAGCCTAGTCCTAAGTGGGACAGCCAACTAAGATTAAAGATTGAGTAGTGGGAATTTGTGCTTCTTGCTTTATGGAGTTGCCAAAATATCATTGAGAAATACTCATTTTACCACAGCAGGAACAATACTCTGTTGGATCCCATTGTCGTAGTGGTGTTCAGAGCCTGTGCTAGTAACTTGCACTGCGGCAGCCAGCTGAAGCCACCATGCAGAGTATATGGAAGTCACTAGAGATAAACTAGTTTTGAAATACTTGACCTTCTCTGGGGGATTTCTTTTTGGCACTAGCTGCTGGACCTTCCTGTTTGAAACATTAAGATGGAAGTGCTTTTAAATGCTGAACAACACAGACAATTTGGGAAGTACAGCATGGCTGCCAATAGGTAGGTTAAATAGAGGAAAAAAAAAAAGAGGCAACAGGGAGATGAGTAACTCCAAATTGGTGGAAGGGAGAAAATGTAAAGAAAGAGAATCCAAATAAAGAAGGTGTTGGGATGACAGGGAGAAGAAAGACTCAGACATGGGAAAAAAAGAAAATAAAATACAGTGTATCAGAAATAGAATCTGTGAGTTAGGAACATTTTCAAAGCTCTGTGGCTGCCCTTAATCCTCCACATATATTGCTTTGAAAATATGCCCATTTGATCTACTCTTTTAAAAGTTTTTCTGGAAATAAAACATAACTTGACCTCCTAAAAAAGAAGCATGCTGATATCAGTAACAGTGACCAGCATTTTATCTTCCAAGGGTTGTCACCTGTGTCTTGGCCTTCTAATCTCTCTTTATTTTGGTGGTTTCTGTGCATTGTGTGTCTCTTATTTCTATTGCCAGCATTTGATTTAATTTTTTAGTTGCAGGCAAAAATTAAAAATAAAATTAAATAATATCAAAGTTAGAGAATTAATACCGCTTTCTAGAATGACACACAATATAGAAAGTCATTACTTATATTTCCCAGGTGCTACTGTACCAGTGTCCTTCAGTTCCAATCTGAAGTAATTTTCACTAGTTCTTTTTCTCTTTCAAGACAAGGTTTCTTGGAGAAATGATGTGATGTTGTGCCAAATACTGTTGTGGTATCAATTAGTATCTCATAAAACAAAAGTCTAAGAATAGAAAGCCCATTGAAGAAAGCACTTAAAAGGGATTAGAAAGTCAGTATGAAAACAGAGCAAGTAGATTCAAGCAAAGATCCCCTTAATGTTGATAACAAAGGATTTAATATCTTAAAAGTATTGAAAAATAGTGAGATTTTTACTGCTTATATTAAAAAAGAAAAAGTAAGTATGCTTCTTGGGCTTAATTTTAGTGAAGGTCTTTTGATCACTGTGTAGTTTTGCATGTTACATATGCATTAATTTCTAGACATTGGAGTCAATGGTAGTTTTGCATGAGTAAAAACTGCTGGTTTGGTCCCCCATGATTCATTGATAAGGGTATTGCTTCTGACATTAGATTCAGCTAAGGGTAACAGACAATAACATGGCTGATTACTAAAGTAGAAGATGTAAATTCTTTCACATTTCTATGCATTAAGAAGGCTTAGAATTCCTGAATTTTAATATAAAATACAATGAAGTGTATCAAATAAGATTCCCCTATCTTGCTTTGTAATAATAAATTGCAGTGTGCACATTCAAAGGGTGAAAAATGGCTTTAAAGAACCTTTGCCTCCTAAGGTTGAGAAAATACATTACCAAAATCTCATTAAATACTCTTACTTTTTAGTGTGTGATTGCATGTTCCTCTTTCTTCAAGTGATTATATCCAGACTTCCACGATCTTATTAAAACCAGTTGGTCTTCATCAGTAAAATAACTGTCTATATATGATATTGGTTATCAGCTAAAAGGAGAGCAGAAACAAATGTTATCTTCTTATTTAGGGATCTTGGAATGCATTTTCTACTTTGTTTATTATTTTGGCATGGGCTTCACCTCTTCTCTGCCTCCAGGCTGTGGTTTATTTTTCAAAATCTCACTGTACTTTTCAGAATCTGTGTATGGAGGGGACAAGAGAGTAGGTACCGGTCAAGGCTAATAGGAAAAGAGCAGATGCAGCCAGGGCTGGCTCTCATCAGAGGGTAGTGGAGTGCATCCCCACCAGAACTTCATAACCCCAAGTAAAATCTTCAGAGTTGCTATTTTTCCTCTTAAACTAACCATAGCAGTGATGGACATACTAGCATCAGAAGGGACTGGAACATGAAGTGCAGTGTGCTTGTGCAGTGGTGAGTCTTAGTAGAGGAGGATCATCACCAACTAAAAAGCATTAGAGTCTCTGTTGCATCCAGTATAAACTTCTTTCAGTGTATGTCACAAGGGAAAAAGGAAAATAAAGGCTTAAATTTTATTCCTACTGGAAATGTAACTCAAATAGTATAACATAGCTTTTTATAGTAGAGTTTGGAATTCAAAGTCTAATTATCCTGAATGATGCGTAATGTTTTTGGTCACATCCCAACAAATGATGTTACTAAAACCAACACAAAATCTTTTAAGTTGAAGATATTTTGCAAATGCCTTCTTTAGCAAAGGTGACTGCAAGTAATCAGGCTCTGTAGTTGCTCAGAAATAATGCATGATGTTTATTTTGTCTCCTAAAATAAGATTTTTAAGAACCTATTTGTGCTAGGAAATAAAAGAATTGGTACTTTGAGCATGTAGCTTCCCCAATTTGTAAGTGTTCTGGGATCTCTGCTGCCAGCTGCTGTTCTAGTTCCCTGAAAGTGCATGTGGTCTGATTGTTTTTTAGTCAAACAAACAAAAGACACAACAAACAGGGATTGCTATACAAACAATAAAAGAAATAGCACCCTTAATTTCCTTTTCTAAAGCACTTATTAATTTAAAATAACTTACTGTATTTTTATCCATCAGATACTCTTTTAGCATGAAGAATATGACAGCCAGTACCGGGAATTTGTGGAAGTTCACAGAATTTGTAGGTGGTGATGGATGCGCAAACACTGTAGGGTTATAATGGAAAGGTGAATTAGGAGCTCCCCAGCTACATCATTGTCTCGATGAGCAGTTAACAGCCCATTGAAATAACTTATTTTGATGCCTCCTTTTTATTAAACGTTTACTCTTGTGCGCATATATTTGTTTAGCTGATTGCTGTGATTATTCACTTGTTCCACAATGACCTTTTTGTGCCTTAGATCTGAATGTGTTTGGACATGGTCAGATCTATAAGAAAAAAATACGGTGTGACTATATATATGTAAATGCACACAAGTTGAGTGATCTTCATTCAAGTGTTAAATGCTGCAAAACTTTCACTGTTGATATATTGTACAAATGATTCTATCCAAATTACTTAGTCCATTATGTACTTAGCAGCAAAGGGAAAGGAGAGGAGAGTTATTGTCTTGAGTGATCTATAAATACAGGAAAGTTGTTTTTAATAGAACATTAGCTTTCCTAAGCTCTGAAAGACGTGAAGTATATTTTCATTACCAATAGATGGCAGCATAGCTCTTCAAGAGACTACCGTATAGTACTTAACGACTCAGTGTTAATGTAAATTACTTTAGTAGAAAATTATTGTCTGAGTAAATGTTGTTTCACTGCATTTTTCCGAGTTCTCCACCTATTTTTGCCTTAAAATAGAAAGGAAGCAGCTATGGTTGGCATAGAATTTAAGACTATATTTTGAGACTAAATATGTAGTAGAACAAAAATTTTTGGTTTTGTTTGTTGGATTATTATTTTATTTTTTTTTACAAAAAATGCATTTTGTAGACACAGGAATATTCATCAATCTCAATATATCAATTTCAGCTAAAACGCATTAAATATGAAAATTTTTATTTGAAGAACCTTCATTCTGTTGAACATCAAGAACAAACATCTCTTTGCTTGTGAGGGTAACAGGACCTGGGTCAAGCAAATCTGAAAATAAAGCTGAATGAGTGTTCTGTGTTGAAAACCCTAAAGGTTATTGTGGGAATGGTACAGTATTTAGAAGCGAAGGTTTTTCTATAACCTACTCTAAGAAAACTGTGTACTCACTGTATTGTTTGCCTTTTAGTTTGAGAAGTAAGGGTCTAACAGCATCGGATCCTATTTATCCTTCTTGTTGAAGGATAAATTACTTTGAAATTCCAATATTCAGGCAATGACCAATAAGCTATTAAACCTATGCTTGCTGAACACTGTGATTAACTCTGGCAAATGGTGTGGGGATGGGCGTGATGACGGGGGACAGGAACAAAAAGCATAAAGTTCATTTTTTATAGTGCCATTCCTGGGCTTAAGTATTTCAGTCACCTCTCAGAGTAAGGAGGCACATGTGAGAGAGGAATCTTGGAGGGAAAGGAAAGAAGGATGTGTGAAGGGCACTTGAGGTTGGCAGTAGCTGGAAGCCCTTTGCTGAGATGCAGACTGTGTTAGACAAGAAGGCAATCAGATCAGGGGATGCACAGCTTGTAGAGAGCAGACAAGTTCTTCCAGTCTCAATTTTCAATGCTTTGGGGTATAGAGTAGCACATTCTTAGCTGGAAAAGAAGATCCGCTTCTCAAAATACTCTTCTACCTTCTGGCTTAGTTCACAGTGCACTAATTTCTGCAATGTATACAATCCTCGCTTTCTCTCTGAGCCCGCTTTTGTTTTTATTAACGTTTTTTAGTTTGAGGAGGGTCAAAATCCTGTTATTTGTTGAAATCCTATTATTTGAATTATCTTGATAGGCAGAATAGAGAAAATCTCTTTACTCCAGATCTCACACTCCTTTGCCCTCCATTATTTGCTGTAATCTGTTTACTCTGCAACACCAGTGCATTTTCTTTATTACTCTTAATTGAGATATTTGAATATTGTTGCGTGACTGACCATCTCAAGTGAAAAAAAAAAGTTGCCTAGCTGTAAACTTACTGCAACGGTTGATACATAGACTAGTAAATTGGGCAGGAAACCTCTCTCAGCCTTACAGCTTCTGGATTTATCAGCCTTTCCATTCATGAAGGAGGTGCACGTTCTCCACCCCTCTCCTGTTGCCTCTGAAGAGAAATTCATCTTGAGAGCAAATTAAGTTTTTCTTGGTAAATGTTTTGTTGAGATCAGCGTGCCTTGACGGACCAGTATTCTTCAGTGTGAGTTTTTTCTACATCAGTAAATGATCAGACTCAGAATGCATAATACTTAAATTTTTTTGAAAGGAAGACGTAGATTTCTCTTTTTTCTTTCTTGTAGTTTATCAGATTACTGCTTTTTCCTTTATATTAAAACTATTTATTAAAAAAATTACATTTTTAATATTAAAATGTATTCTGCAGTAACTGTGGGAAGCTCTAGAGCCAGTGCCTATGCCACGTTTCATACTTTTGTTGTAGCAGTCTCATAAAAGATAGTTCAGTCATTAATACAATTGATTTTTCTGAGGGGGGAGACGGATATTTCTGAGAGATAGTGGAAGAAAGGGATTAAAATTGGAGGAGGATGATTTTTTATTTTTTTTTAATTTCACTTATCCCTATATTATCAGGGTATCTTACATTTGTGCATCAGTTTATATGATCATCTACTGTCTCTTTTGTTCTTTTGTTATGTGTCATGATCTTACACAGGCAGTAAACACTCATTATTAAAAAAAAAAATAGTTTCAGATTCCATTGCTTGAGGTTGAAAAACATGATCCAATGAAAGCCAAACTGGCACTTTGTCTCTTAATTTTGGGGATGTTACAGTTTCTTTTGTTTTCTGCCACCTGCATCTGAACTTTTGCTCCCTTCCAACTAATGAAGTGTCTGGAGATTCAGGTAACCAATGAGAGCAGCTAGGACATCATGCTGTTCATCTAATATAGAGCAAAATATGCTGAATATTAAATAGAACTTTTTTTTTTCTGCTGCTGAAATGCCATTCTTATGTAGGCATGGAATTTTTTTGTGTTATTTTGGTTCTATAAATCTTTAAGGGTCACATCAGAGTCATCATTTGTTCTTGTTCTGTGTACTTCACGGGAAGATGCCTGCTTACTGGCATGAGAGGGTAGCCTGTTCTATAATGTTCTTGACAGCTAGGTGAAATATTGGAATCTCAGTGTGCTTAGTTTTAGTTTTCCAGGCCTCTGAAAATTGTTGGGAAACAAATTTGAAAGTGACTTACACGACTGGAATGTTTAACCCTTCTCCTCAGTAGGGTATCAGTGAAGCCCTTCTGCTTGTGGTGATCTATAACTTAATATAGAACTGGCAAAGAAGCCTGAAAGCATTTTCTTTCATTCTCAACAGGCTGCCCAGGGAAGTGGACAAGTCACCATCCCTGGAGGCATTTAAAAGTTGTGTAGATGTGGTGCCTAGGGACATGGTTTAGTGGTGGCCTTGGTGTGTTAGGTTAATGGTTAAACTTGGTGTTCTTTTCCAACCTGAACAATTCTATGATTCTATGTTATCTGTTGGGTTCTTTTCATGGTGAGCTGAAAAACATCATTGTGTACTTCCTTTGTCAGTGGGTTTGGGGTGTACTCAGTATCCTGAGAAGGAACCCAGGGCTGGGTCGTGGTGAGGAGGGCAAGCGGTTCAGTGCTAAGGAGGCTGTGTACTGTTTGCCAGGAAAAATCCTGATCAGCATTAACTGTAGTTCATGCTGCCTTCTGACATTTTCTGTAACTTTTATTTCATTGAGACCTCTGCACTGTGTTTGTGGGCTGAATTGACTTAAGCTTTTAATAGTAGTTTACTGTGTTGTATGGGTAACAATGGTTATTTTATGTTACCGCACATACTGGGAAATGCCTTCTTTAGAATATAACTGCACCTTTCTTAGTAGAACCTATTTAGAGGACAAGACTTTTAAACAAAAAACCCAGAAACATATGGACAATTTTTTTAGTATTTTGCATTTAATGAGTGTCTTCCTGAAAGTGCTAGTAATGACTATTGTTCCAAACAACAACAAAAAAATATTACAAGGAAACCTCTTGTGTCAAGTTAAATTGACTTTATAACAGGAATTCAAAGTGTCTCTGTATATATCCTATGCATTCAATTACTACTTTTTTTTTTTTTTTTAATCTGGAAGTCCCTGAAGAGTCATAGTCATATCCATGAAACACAATAGATGGCCTTCTAGGCTAATTTATCTGAATTTTCTACCTTCTATTTGTAAGTTTAAATGCAGATTTAAGAATGTGAAAAATTCTTAGACTGTTCCCCCCTTCCTTCACCCATTTGTAAGTGATTTCTGCTGGCTAATAATCTCAGAGAGTAAGGAGAGGAGTTGAAAGAATATAATCAGAATATATAACAGAGCATATAATGTGATAACTTGGAACTGTCTTATACTGTGATGAAGAAAACCTTTGTAATGGTGTCATATTCCTCACAGTTCCCTATAAGGGAAAAGCTCAGAAACTGAACAGTTGATATACCTAGGATTAACGTTAGACATTATGCTAATAAATAATGTACCATGGGGAACTTGTCTTTAATGGATGCTGGATTAATTATATACGTACTTTATGTAAGCCTTTTTTCACCCCCGGAGTATTTCCATTCTGAATGTAGCCAGTTAGACAAACAGTGATCATGTCATGTTATTCTAGTTTGCTATTTAACTGGTTTTATTAGGGCCTGCAAGAACTGTATGCACTTAAAACTAAATTTTCGTACTATTTAGTGTCTTACTAATCTTAGCTATCTTAAACTGTGTTCTGCACAACACCGCAGATAAACTGAAAACAAAACTAAACTTCAAACTGGAAAGAATGCTCTGAAACTGTGTTCCAAAGCATATTCTTTCCTCCCCCCATCCCTCCTATAGTAGGTCTTAAATGAATTTTGATTTCACAAGTAAACTACTCAAACAAAATTTATCATAAACAGGACAATCCTGTGCTCTGTGATAATTTTCCTAGTGTGTTCTGTGTTCCTTTGCACTAGCATGCAGTTTTCTAGAGTAATGATCTACTTTCTCTTTTTTAGTATAAAAACTATTTTTTAGTTAGGTGTCTAAAAGTAGACTTGTGCTTTGAAGCCAATTTGGTGCTTTTGGAAATCTTGACTTTGAGACTCTGGTATTAGATATCCAATTTGGAAACTATTGACTTTCTAACAATCAGTATAAAATTTAATACATTTTGACAGAAGATCAATAACTGATACCAAAGTAATTTTGTTCTAGTATCCAAATCTAACCTAGGCTGCTAGCTGAGACTGTTAGAAGTCAGCAGAACTTAAAGCCTGCTAGAGAGGAACAAACTTAATGATTCTTGAGTGAACATGAACTGGTAATTCTGTCATAGTTTGAGTTCCTGGGATAATGGTAATACTGCCTAGATCATCTTATCATCCTCGTCTTGAAAAATGCCTCAACTAGACCAGGATGGAAACATATCCAAAGCTAAGTAAAGGTAAGAAAATCCTGAACAAGAGTTGAGTGCAAGAGTTGTGGTTTTGTTAGTGCTCTTCTCATGTGCTCCATCAACCTGAAGCCCTCTGATGGAAAATTATTTTTTTCTTGTTCAGAGTTCTGGGAACTAAACCCAAGTGCAAACCCAAAATGAAGTGTGGTTCCAGACTGGTAATCCAGATGCTGTAGTGATGTAAATAGCCAACAAGAAATAAAATTTCTACAAATAGCTTCGTGGTTCGCAGAGGATGAATCCAAGGGGCTATTCTGTATTTATGATCATCCTCTTTTGTTTTTAGTTTTTGGAAGTGTGATGAAGTTTACTTACAGCTGTTCTTAGATGGTACAAGTACACTAGTCAGAAGCTTGCAGAAGGCTTGACATTGGTTTTAAGTGCTTTTATCTAGACTGCCTAAATCAATTGAAAATTAAAAAAAAAAAAAAAAAAAGAAGAAAAGAAAAGGTTGTCATGGCTTGTGGATGTAGGTATACCAGATAGCAGGGTACTACCAAACTTGAACAAGAAATCAATCTCCAGGTTTGGTCCTTTCTGAGACTACTTGCTCTCATTGGCTTTCATACTATTGAAGTCTTTTCCTCTCAGATATTTGTGGAGCAGAGGTGTTTTCTAAATAAGCTTATTAAATGTGCTTTCACATGCTGTGTTGCTTGATTGGCAGGTGTTCTTTCAAGCATTTAATAGTAACTACTTATCAAACATAATGAAGAACTCTTTCCTGCTTTTGCTTCCTCATGCCCATACAAACTATCACAGATGAGTGTAGGGAGAAAATTGGTGGTTAGTTGTTGTGTGTCTGTCATGTGTTGTTGCAGTAGAGAAGGCAAAATCCTTGCTGTCTTCCACGCATATGCATTTATGAAGCCATAGCAGACCACTACATTAATGATATTGTTAGCTTTTAAAGACAGATAGGGAACCTTCAGTTAATTTAATTTGATCTCATGCATAACAGAGACCAGGGATATTGTCCAGGAATCTCTGCATCAGAGTTTATTGGGAATTCTTACAGTTCATGTCTTCATTTGACACTTCTGTTACTCCATGTTCAGTTCATGTCTTGTTCCTCTTAGTGCAAAGTGTGTCCTCATCAGTAAAATTATTTTTTTTAATTCTTGTATTTTTAAAATAGTGTATTTACCATTGCCTCAACACAGGGGAAAAGACACTATTGTTCTTGTTCATGTGGAAATATTCCTTTTGTCCAAAAAAAGCAGCCAGTACTACATGCTTTGGGAATATGAAAGATTCCTTGCACTTACGAAATAAACACTTATGAATTAAGTTGCTGTTGTAATTCTGGATTCTTTAATTATCTGTATGTATTTGCATTAGTATTTTAAATCCTTTTAAGCTCTTGGCCTCAGCTATACCTTGTGAAAAAGATTTCCTAAAGCTAATTACATTCATGTTGATAAGCACCTTCTTTAATATTATTCTTTTTGTTTCACTGGATGTACCCTTCTGGTGTTCTGAGGTATTGAATTGGTTTATTTAGAGCAATTTGCTAATTTGTCATCTTTCGCATGTCTTCTCCTGAATATGAACAGCCACGTAGATCCTATTTCTTCCAGTGTGGTTATTTCCCTGCCTGGTTAATTCTAATAGCTCTCAGCACTGATTAGGAATGTGTCCAGATCTGGTTAGTTTATCTATCCCAAATGTTCCCAGGCAGTCACACCCATGTCATTTCTTGAAACAGTGTCTTTTTCAAAATTGTGCTCTGCTTCATTCTTTGTTCTGAAATATAGTCTTCTGAGTACTATTGGGTATTGCAGAAAAGTCACCATTCATTCCTCTAGTGATGAGCAGATACAAGAATTATTTAAATGAAGTAAAATAATTAAATGCTTAACATTGTTCCTTTCAATGCCTATGTTATTCTTTAATAACATCTTTTAAATATGTCATTCACATTCTTTGTAGCACTTCCAAATACCACTCTATAAGAATTAAAATACTTTCCCTCTTTGGCATATGTGTGACTTAATTTTTACACTATTGAATATTAAATGTTACATGTATATATTAAAAATTACTTTTTTCTAAATTGATAATATTTGTCATTATTCAATGTCACAAGTGTGTTTGCAGCTTTTCATCTTTTTACAGACGAAATTCTAGCATGTGAGATACCAATTCATATATGTATATATTCTTTAAACCTGCAGTCAGATTTGAACCACAGCTGATTAGTTATATAGACAGTAAAGCTCTGTTTGTTAGGCTGCTTCTGTCATCTTTGTTTTGCATATGCATGTCTTTAAACTAGTATAGTTCTTAGATGATTTTTACTCCCTATCAAACTTGTGATCATTTTTAGTATTATTCAGAAATGCTTGGAATATTGAAGTGCACAATTAACTAACCAGTCTAATTTGGAAAATTAGACTGCCATTCCAGGCTCTGAGATCTACCATTATATTTTAGTATGTAAAGTCTACTAATTTTCATTCCTTTACAATTTTCTTTCCTCTTGATCATTTTCTACTTTTAGCAGGGTATTATTTTTCTCCAGACATTTACAATGAATGTTATTCAGTGGTCATGGCAAACCTTCAATTAACAGACTTTGATGCAGTGTGTATCATTATCCCATTATTAAGTCATCCTTTTCTTCATTGACTTTTCAAGATATTTATTTATTGTTGAGAAATGTTCTATTCTCAATTAGTATTCTTTGAGGTGTCTTTTCAGTATCTCCAGTTACACAATACCATCCTGCACAGTGACTGTCATATTTCAGAGGTATACAGGGTTCTGTTAAATAAAACCCAAAACATATTTAAATGTATTTAAACAAAAAAACCAACCCACGCCAGTGTAAAAGAACCTCTATAAAATCTCTCCCTTTTATTATTTTAATAAAATTTTCATACAAAGTGATCACTTTAAGATACAAAATCATTTGTGACAACACAATCAGGTGCTCACAGTGTTGTACAGATGTTATAAAAAAGATACTTGTTCCTATTTCAAAATGTTAAGCATTTGCATTAATAGTAAAATACTTCTCTTTGAAAAAGACATAGTGTTTTGTAGTCTGCTTTGCCATCTCTTCCAACTAGGCAGCCCATCCTGCTTTGTAGACAAACTTCACCTTTAAAAATAATTCCCTTTTCCTTATAGCAACGGTCCCAGAGAACTTGCAGTCGTCTTTGAAGGTGAATTACAGTGAATGAATTAAAGGCTGGTGGATCCAGGGAAGATTAACAGGCAGGTTTTACGAGTGGATATTCTTCTAAACTTGTGAAGTGGGGATTATGAAGTTTGCTTGTCACAGCTTAATCCATCTGTTTTAATCATTGCTTTTAATCCATCTGTTTTAATCATTCAGCTTTTTGCTGAAATGGCTCTTATGCATATTTACCCTGTTGTTTTTGTTGGATTTTTTTCATCCTCCTACATAAAAATCATAGCATCACACAAAAAGTCCAAACCATCCATGGTAGAAAACAATTTTGAAGGAGACAGACTACAGTAATATTAATCCTTGTGCCCTAGGGATTTAGTACTGTGTTTCTATGTACACTTAATAAACTTATAGGAAGGATATTTTTTTTCTCAAATAATATTATGCTTTCCCTTCCTATGTTTCCTGTAGGATGGGTTCTTTTCTACTTGAGGATTTGCCAGTGGAAATGTCATTGGAGTTAAAAGGGGAAGAAGTGTGTGGTATAAATCCATAAATATATTGAAAGTAATCCTCCTTATTTGTTAAATAGTATAACTTTAGCTGTTAAAACTGAGTGCCAGTTTTCAGGCAAAGTTTTGCTGATGTTCCTTTCCTCCCAAGAAAAGCCAAGTGGGAAACCAAAATATTTGACAAGATTTTTAAAGTGCTTGTTCTCATAATAGTGTGTCCTCTCACACTAATAGTTCACTTCTCACACTCTCACACTAATAGTTCACTTCTTCTTAATGGCCTGATCTGTAAATTACCACGGGTTAAATGAAATAGCAATAAAGAACCTAGTAGAATGTAATTTATGCTTACAAATATCAACATTAGTTTCTTTTGAGTTTCCCATCTACTTACAAAGGCATAACATGATTTAAATTGCAGAGTCATGGAAGTTCCTCAAGTTTTATGGTATAATTGATGAAAAGTTCCTCAGTTTTTAAAAAGAAACCCCAGCAATCTCCCTAAGTGGAAATTTCAATAAAAACCAGCAGAGACCTCTTTACAAAATGAAGTACTTATATGTATTATTTTTATTGTGGGCTAACAGGCACTTTCTTCCTCACTAATTGGTCTCTCTCAATTAAAACAATTACAGAATCAAATATATGAATATTAATGTAGCAGTTAAATTGATATTTTATTATACACAAGTCAAGAAATTCACAGTTAATTTTTCCCACTACAACCTTATCTTCATCCCCCCGAGTGTATGCACTGCAGTGAAGGGCTTTATTTTACAATTACACTACATGAATACATAAACATAAAAAAAAAAAAAAGAATAAAGTTATATTAAAAAGATTAATTACAGAGCAACTCTTCTGGTTGCCTTAACTTAAATACAGGAATCACAGTTGTGCAAATAAGCCAAAAAATTAACTGTTGAACACCTAATGTATGAACAATTCTGTATCAATAGGATACTGACTTCCCTTTGCCCATTGTAGTCACGAACACGTTGGAGAGAATAGTCTGTCTTTGCTCATGCTGAAAAGTATGCATGGTAACAGATGTTCCTGTTCTGGAGCATGTGAACCAGGGGACTTAGTGGAAAATACAATGGAAGTGGCATTCTGGTGATGTGTAGAAATCATGGATATTACCATATATGTATAATCAGAAGTTGTTAATATTATCCTTGTGTGGCAGGTAAGTAGATTACATTGCTGTTTTAATTTACCAGTGGGTTGGTTGAAGTCATGAAGTGAAGCTACATAAAATACTTGTGATTGGAAGCTGAGAATTCATGACTTCTAGTGATTGGTTTGCATTGATGGATAATTTCTAAAATGTCATTAAAATTAAAAATCGTGATATATTATCATAAACTTCTTTAATTATTATGATGCTTTCTAAAGTTTGGGAGAAATTCCCAAATTTTAAATTGATCTTCAATTTTCATTGTTACTGACTTCATTAGGTTTATCAGTTGTGCAACACTACAGTTATGGGCGTGTGCTGAAAAATATTTTCCATTTCATCTGCTATACTACGTAATATTTAGTGTAGGTTAATTTAGGATTGAGAGTGTTCATAGGGAATTCAGTGGCAGACCTGCCATAGATTTCACTATTGGATGACTCTCTTATGAGAGGACTCGGAGTACTTGTGTGCTGCATCAGACCAATCTGAGGCAGCTCTCACCTAGCTAAACACTCAGGATCAGGCCAACTGAGAATCCGTGGATGAGAAAAGTCATGTGTGTGTGATCCTCAATATTCGGTAGTGCAGATCACTCTCCAGCATACTCCAACTCTCTGGTCATCTGCTTTCTCTGGACAGCTCTATACTGAACATGGATTTAGGAATTGGGAAAGTTTCACAAGGCTAATGAGCAGAGTATGTAAAAAGCACAATGTGACATTATGTACCATTTAAAGGCAGAAGGCACTTTCCAGTTATGAAATTAAAGGCCTAAATTCTGCTCAGTGAAGTGCAATAGGATTAAAAATGAGGGAAGAACGTGGCCCACAGTGAATTTTACATTATCTACACTTAAAACATCTGGACATATTAGTCTTAGGAACAAAGCTGTATATGCAACCTACCATTTTCTTTTTCCTTTTTACCCTTCTGTCCCCTTTCCTTCAAACAAACAAACAGAAATCTATAAATGAAAACATCTGCAGCGAGATCAAGCATAAGAAGTTTCAGCCCAAAGTGTTATTTTATGACAATGTCATAACAAGAATGGAAGCACCATCTCAGCCCTAACTTTCATGTTGCCACAGCTGTGACACTGTAATTAACCAGTTTTTAAGCTTACTTTTGTCTGGAGGAACAGTTTCAAAGCTACAGCATGGTAGGCTTAAAACTTTTCCAAATGAGGCAGAGCATTTCTTTGTGTCTGGCTTGCTGAGGACCGCTTGAAGTTCTGGTGACTACAGAAGTTCGGAAGGAAAAAAAACAGCTTTGTGTTAAAAAGCATGTGTGTACTGTACGTGTGTGTGTACTAATTATGTATACGTGTGTATGCATGTTAGATATGTCTATTTGACCATTTGAAATCACTCACTTCTCTTATTTTGCTGGAGCACTACTGAAATTTTCCATGCCTTCCAACTGAAGACACTTAACTGTGACTGAAGTCTAACCCTGACTTTAAAATATTAAAAAGTTTTTGTCTGCCAAATGCCTTGATAGGTGTTCAATTACATAATAACACCTATTTCATGATAGGCCCATTTCATGCACTTCTTGAAAAAAATACTCTATTCTTCTGAGTCCTACTTTAAATATTTCCCTTTAATTATAAGTGTATGATATCAGGTTAGAGCTGCTTAGCCCTAAATTACTGCCTTTCCATTTGGAGAGGCAGTACAGTAAAAATTGAACATTGCAGCAGTATAAAAAGTTGCCCAGGAGACCAAGTCTTATATAGTTTGGTGTGCCCATGTATCTCTAAATTTAAAATAAGTTAATTTAATGCACGCTTAGGGCTTTAGTCCTTGCCCCCCAGTCCCTACTGTAATGCGTGTCTCTGTGCAAAGGGGAATGAGGTTAGAAAGGGTAGAAAAAAGAGCAAGAAGGCTCTTCTGAATGGGAGAGCTGAGGGCTGAAGGATGCCAGCTGCTGGAACTTCTGTGGGTCAGACTGCTGGCGTGCAGAATGGGAAGCATGAACGTGCTCCATTCCTGCAAAATAACATCACGTGCATACTTTCAGGAATGTACTGCACTCTTTTTCCAAGCAGCAGAGAGGGAAGTGTATTTTCTGTAAACTAAATAGGCATTTGATAAACTCACATTGTTTCACTTCATTGACACCACTTATTTTTGAAGCAGGGACAATAAACTTTATCCACTGTACGGAATGAGGACAGAAATGTACTACTCATCAGCCAAGCATTGTTGTACTTTTGGAATGAAAGTATAGAAATGTTGGTAGTCACTAGTGCTCTTTGTTAATTTTTAGGACAATGGAACCATTTGGCTTCTTTTTATGTTTTTGTATTTTCAAAATAGAGTGTCAAACTAGAGGAGATACCTCTATGTAATTTTCCCCCTGGACTACTTTACACAGAAAGGCTGCTGAATTTTAAGGAAGATTTTGTTTTAAATGCAAATGATTTGTCAACATTAAGGACTATGCTTTCTGCAAGGCTGCTGCATGAAGGCCTCAGAGAGAGGGAATGTCACCAGCCCCACCAACCCAGTCTTTTGGATTTTGCCACTTGAGTTCAGCTGCTCATTCTTTGTTTTGGTTTGGTTTGTGTTTTTTTTTCCTTCGGGGTGGGGGGGTGGGTGTTGTGGTGTTGTGTGTTTTTCTCTTTTTTGATCCCTGTGCTCCAGGTATCTGCAGGCTTAAAAAGCTGATGTTATTGGAGCAGCCCTACAAAAAAAACAGTAAGGCATGTTATGGTTTAAGTCAGCAAATTCTTATCTATCCGCAATGGATAGAGTTCTACATTTAAAAAAGAATAAAAAATGTATGGCTTTAAACATAAACTTTTGTGATTAAGGAAAGATTTTTTTTTTTTTTTAAGGAGGCAAGAAATCTGAAATATGTTGTGACATGCAGAACCCAATCCCTTTATGCAACTTCAGCAGCACAGTGGTTTTCCAAGTTAGCACCTGAGGATTCCCTGCATAGACCTGTATGTTTTTTTTTTTTTTTTTTAAATGATATAATCATACCTGGAAAGATGAAACCCAGGCACTGTGGTTTGTGATATCTAACAAATATTAAGATTAACCTACTCCCTGGCCTGGTTAATGGCTGGGGAGTATGAAGTCGAAAATTCCTGCTTGCCCACCCATGCCCCACCACCACTCACCTCCCCATCCCCTCAAGCGGTCAAAATGGGTTGGTTAAGAGGCAAACATGACAGTGTGCTCACCTCTTTTCTGCCAAAGAGCATAGTTGAAAAAACGATACAATTTCACAATGCTCAAAATGTACTGAACCTTGTTGCAGGTACACACTGTAAATACACTGGTATGCTAATTAAAAAATGTTTTTCTCTTTCATATTAATGGTACTAGAATGATATCAGATACCAGCTGCTGCGTAGCTGTATCCGACCTTTGTCTTATTAGCTTCTTGTCAGGATGTCTCCATGAAAGAGCTTTAATTGCTTTTCATTCCTGTTACTAAGTGCTTTTTATTTTTTTTTTAAATATTCAGGGTGTTGGTACAGCTAAGTGATTCTTGCATTCTCCTGTATTTAGGTAGTAGTAGAAGTCAGTTTAAAAGGATCCCTTTTAGCTTCTGACTATGCTAAATTCACCGTTGTTTTTTTTCTATTCTGCATTGATTCAAGAAAAGGGAGTTATCTTCCTTTTTTTTTTTTTCCACAAACCACTGCTCCATTTCATTCTTTCTTTTTCTTTTTCTTTTTTTTTTTTTTTCTTTTCTTCCTCCAAAGGGCTGTGTAAGATATTGAGTTGTCTGTAGGTGATCTCCCTCAGCGATTGGGACATCAGCACTAGATGGATTAGATGACTGCAAATTAGATTCCACCAACTGCATACGCAGTATGCTATTACATTTAGGTAGCCAAAGCACCCATTTCAAAGGCAGCAGACGTGAATCAATTAATGTTGTCTGAGTTTGTCATCTAACATTTAAGCTGCCTCTTTTTTTTTTTTTTTTTTTAATTTGAAACAATGCTACATCTCTTTCTTCCTCTTCTCAAAGCTGAGTTCTGCTTTTGCCTTACAAGTTATAGAACCTGCTGTTCTTTATTGCCCTGTACTTGTGTCTTATGACTCTAAATAGCTATTACGTTCTTGAAGTACTAAGTGATTTTTTTCATTATTTTTTTTTCCCTGCCCCTGTTGGTTAGGCTCTCCCGGGATCTGCATGTACTAATGAAATGATATAGTGGGTTGTTTAGGCAACATAAAAACTGATAGTATATTATTAAGCTCTGTGTATGCCATTAATAATGCATTTCCATTTTTAAATGCAGTATTTTCATAGTCATATAAATTACAATTGGAAAAATATGTATTATGCCATTCAATTCAATCTCATCCAGTGCAAGATTGACTTGGTATATTTAGGATGCATATTTCCCAGTGCTTTGTTTTAACTAATCAAGTGATGAGGCTTTCAGCATTTATCTTGGGAAACTAATCCAGAGCACAGTGGGTCCCATTATTAAGGCATTTTTATTTTCTGCCAAAATTTATCTACTTTTCTCTCTCCGATCATTGGTTTGTTTGGGTTTTTTTAAAGTTTCCTTTAAGCAGCATGTCCACCATGCTTTCATAATCCATAAACTGTATAGTGTTACACCTTATTTTTTAAATTGGATTTTGGATTTGTTAGTAATGAGCTAGTGGAAAAATCATGACACTTAGGGGATGCTCAGGATTTTGCTCAGGAGTTTGTATGCAGCCTGCTCATTTGGTATGTAACTTAGATTTATATGCCCTGCTAGCTTGATCTGAAGTTTGATCTGGGCTTACATTTTTTATGCTTATTTGTATTTTGTGGGTTTTTTTTAATACAGTCTTTCTAAAAGACCTTACTTTTTTTACATTTTCTGTAGAAATAAGCACTTAATGAAGATTATTGCTAGGTTTTTGATTTCTATGTTGGAATAATTTTTATTCCTTTAATAAGTGTTTGATATTTTCCACATCTGTGAAATATGTGTGAATAGACCATTGCTACTTTTATATATTACCTAAATGTTCAGTTCTGCATTCAGATATAATTATCTCTGCCTATCCTGAAAAAGCCTGTATAATGTAACAGAAATTCTACGCATGTTTTGGAACATGGGGGGAAAATATGTCATTTAATTGTGCTCCATAAATAACACTTAACTGGAGAAAGAGAGTTTATAGGCATAAAATGTAAACATGAGGTACTCATTCAATAAGCAACTGATTTATGTGAAAATAATTTGGGTGATTGTAAGGAAGTCTTTGCAATAAATATTTCCAAAGCCTCTTCTGACTATTTTACAGTACATTCAGTTGCAACAATCAGTGCGTTCTTTCTGCAGCAGGACTCTTCCTAGGAGTCAATGCACCTGTTTTCATTTGTTCTATTTCATTTTATTTAATTCCTGTTCATTGGATCCAGTAAAGATAATACCTCTAAAAGGATTTTGCTGCCAAGAAACCATCTGTTCTGGATTAATATAACTTAGTATGTTTTCCATTCCTCAGAGTATTTAGGGAATGAATTTACTGACAGAAACACGGTCCACGGTAGGCTGAATTTTCTTCTGTAGGTTGGTCCCAGATTTCCTGTATTATCCTCTTTTCTAAAGGTTGCAAAGCAGGCATGTAAAATTCAGAATGATGACGTTATTACTCTATTGTTGAAAAGTCACTTGCCCAAGTCCACCACCAGTTAAGTTTTACGTGGGGGTGTCAGGTAATGGGTGAACAGTTGAAGAACTGCTCCAGGCATCTTTGACAGTCAGCTCTTTACCTGAGCTGTGGTTTGGAACTTGCATTTGTTCGAAAGGATTGTAAACTGTATAAAGCTGTTCCCAAAATGCTGGTAACAGGCTGTGACTATCTGTATGCGTTTCAGGCACAAGTTCGTCTCAAAAATGTATGCTGAAATCCTAGACCCACTTTGAAACTCCTGAAAGAAGTTTTGATTTAAAATATGAGGATGAAAGACTACCTTGTTAGTGTTAGGATTGTACTTGTGAGATGAAAGAAACTATCTTATAATAAATTATCATGTATAACTATTTTATTGAAAAAATTATTAAAACAGAGGGATCATGAAGAAACATTCAAGTTTCTTTTGTTCCTCTTTTTTTTTCTTGTCCTATCTATTGCTCTTCTGCTTAAAATTCTTTATGCAACAATATAGACTTGATTACAGCAGAGTAGATTATGATTTTCTGTTTGAAAGGATATTTATGTTCATTATGCAGAGATCTTTGTGTGCTTCTGATTGTCTCCAGTGGTTAGGCATTTGAACCTCCTGAATAGCTGCTAGTATAATCCAGCTCTAATAAAAATGTAGTTTATGCATATCTCAGGAAGGTTTAAGGCAGCTGTGAGCTATTCGCACTCTTCTCAGGAGAGGCCTAAAATTTTGTTTTAAATAAAAGTGCCTTCTTCCAGTTGAGGGGAGGGGAAGGGGGAATAAGATCCCAGCATCTCTACATCCCTCCCCATCCCCCTGCAATGTTTAATTGACTCTGGACCAGTGACAGGACCAATCCCTTCTTTAGCTCAGTAATCCAGTTCCCCTTTTGTTGGGGAGATACTCAGAACGGGAGGGATTTTGATGGGAAGTGCCTGTGCATTATAACCAGTCTCTTGATTTGGTTCTATACCAAAGTTTGGAGCTAAGATGGATGTTTGTGCTTTTTTTTCTCCTGGTTACTGTTCTTTGTGTATGTTTTAATACACATACATAAATCTACTGGCATAGACATTTGTGCCTTTTTATATAATTAAATTTAAATATGAGGGACATCACAGATACAGGTAGGCAGGATGCATGGGTGGCTGTTAAATCCAGTGTTGAGTGCAACCTTTGGATGTAGAAATTCATGAATGCCAGGCTACTGGAAGCTGGGAGCATTTGGCATAGGGAAGTATCACTCTCTATCTGTGTGGCTTTCCTAACACCTGAAGCAGCTCGCTGTTGCGGATGCAGTAGCAACCTGGGTGAAGCCTTGCTTTGTTCCAGTATATTCTTACACAAGCAAAGAGATACCTGAACAGCCTGGTTGCAGGCAATGGTTAAGAGAATTATATTTTTTTTTTTCTTTTGTGTGTCTTAGGGATAAACCTCCCATATTTTAGTTATTCAAGAAAAGGTGGTATTACTGTATGTCTTGCGTGAATTAAGTCCTGATGATGGTGGCCCCAGAGCTCTAGGCTGCTGCCCGGGGCTAGTGAAGCACATCCAAAGAAAGCTAAACTCCCAGAACTCTCCCCCAAAAACAAGGACAGCCCTCCCTGCCGTGACTCGTGCGCGCACTTTCTACAGAAATACAAAAGCTTAGGGTTCAGATTAGGTCTTTAAGAAGTCTACCTTTGTCAGGGAGATGCTATGCCTGAGTTACAAAATCCAGCTTGATGTGTTTCTAGCTGCGTACCGCTTCTAGGCCCACGCGGGCGACTCTGCGTGGCAGTGGACTGCACTGCATTGTGCAGGCCCTAGTAACACGGGGGTCTACTGCCTCAGGGGTCTCTGCACCCTTACCTTCTGCACTCAGCCTCCCCCACCATCCCCAAGACTGACAACAGAAGTGCCAGCTGTGCTCATCTGTTGTAAAATCTGATGTTGGGCTCAACAACTTGTATTGCGTATCCTCGTGAAGCAGGCATCAGATAAAACTGGCTTAAGGCCATCGTGGGCATGATTTGGTATTGAAACCACAGTCTATAAACGAGAGACTCTTGCCATTAGCAATCTCTTGAGCTATTCAGTGTCTTAAAAGCTAAGCAAGATAATCTGACACGTTTGAGGATTTGTCTTGCTTAGATGTCAGAATACTTGAAAATCCAAACTAGAGACCTGTGAGGGAGAAAAATAAACCAGGGACTGAAGTGGGTTATGCATCTAGTTGTGTAAATTGGAGGGACAGAGAGGAGGAAGGGGGATGAGAGAAGAGAGGAGACCAGAGAACTGTCATCTCTTTAAGGGAATACCGCTGCTGTTTCTGCCAGAGAGAGTGGGGGGGAGGAAGCGCATTGAAAGGGTGATCACAGCAAATGAGGAAAGAAGAAAAATAGGAATCACAGTAAATAGAATAGCAAAACGTATTATATTTTTGATAAGCAGCTTAATGTTGTGATTATTATCTTGAAGTTCAGTTCTGAAGGTTCTCTCATCACTGTTGTAAATCCAGCAAGACTTAAAGGGGTGCAAGTACCCTGTGGATGGAGGAGCTTCAGTAATGCCTCTGTAGCTATGCACAAAGGGATACGAATCATTTTGTCAATATATATTTTCCCAACCAACAATCTGCAGCTTCCAGTCTCATAGCACCTTGTGCAGAGATCTGTCTGGCACCCCTTTGCTTTTTTTAGCCCACCTTTTCAAAGGCAATTGTGAAATCTTTCAGGACTCATTACATAATTTTGTTTCGGGTAGAAAGAAGCAGAAAACCACCCTCCCCTGCAGATACATGCTAGAAAAATCAGATTTGTAGTCTTTCTGCATAATCTAGAATCTAAGTAGAACAATGGTCAAAATTTTCAATGTGAACTACAAAATGAGGACTTATATACTATTTATCTCAGGATTTATGTTTCTATGGTCTTAAGTCTGTGACTTTAATAAACTAACTGGTTTATTTTAATAGCTTTTGGTTTTGTAGAGAAATTCATTTATACATCTGGAAAAATAGGAGATAAACCTACAGATATCTGAATGTGTATTTTCTTCTAGACTAGATAAAAATGCTCTATGTGTATGTGAGACGTGTCTGCATCTGGTAAACATCCCAGATAATTATTTTAGTGGCTAGATGAGAAAAGTACATCAGGAACCAACTTATAAGGGGAACCCTGCCATATTAAAAACCATCCACAAAACACACATTTCCTAAATTCTTGCAAAATAGTGTTTTAATCCTATATTGCAGTCCAGGAATTTCAAGGCAGATTGTGATCTGCTTAGTAGAAAGCTTTGTATCAAAAATTGCAGACCACCAGTTTTTGCAGCCTTTCCCTAGAAATTAGTGAAGAAAAACCAGGCTGTGTTAAGGAAACAGGTTTGGATAAACACCAATCCCAAGACTGGGAAGGAAGTCTTCGTCACCTGTCCCTCACTGAAAACATGGATTTTTCTGTGACTCCCCCATCCCCTCCTGCAGAAGACTGGCAGCATCAGCCTTAGGACCCAGGAGAGCATAATGGGGTGAGCCAGAAAAACCCTATAGAAGGTTTGGTAGGTACCTGCAAGTGTTTCTCTACAAAGCTTTTAACTGAATTGGTTTTGAGGCTTTACTGTGTTTAGCAGTTAAGGTGGGTTCTGAGTGTATGTATTATGGTCACTGAACTAATAATAGCTATTTGTTGTATTTTAATTAGATTATTAAGACTTTATTTAGAGCAATAAATTATTTGCTCCATAAATATGGTATGTTACTTTTTGACTTTAGCAAATTTTTCAGTGAAAAAACCCAACCAAACAAAACCCCACCCCAAACTTCATTACTAAAAAGTATAAGAAACAATAAATTTAAAACACAGCTAAATCCCTTGGGTCTACAGTGTCCAATATTTTGCCTTGTCTTAAAGGTGCATATGACACAGATGGAAGAAAAAGTCAAGCCAAAGCCGTTGATGCTTTCATACCCATGATTAACATTAGTTTAATCTGAGATCTGTGTGAACCTGGAACACTGTTACTGAGATGGTTTGGAATCTGAGAAGAGCCAGAAGATTAGTGTCCTGTTCGTTAAGCCACATGATGAGTAAAGGTGTGTGTCCTTTGCTGAGAAGAATGATCATACCGGCTGAGATATGAGGTCTTCCTAACTCAGTATGTTGTTTCTAGCAGTGGTCAGAAGGAATGATTAGGAAAATAGTAGATAAAGAAGGCAAGTACGGAATGATCTTTCCTCCAAAATAGTCTCAGATTTCTCTAATCAGTAGTATAGAGGTTTGAGTCAGCTCTTTTATGCAAAACATTGTATTTAATAAAGATTTTTCATAGATCCTTATTCCAGAAATTTATGTAATTACTTTTTGAATTGTAAAAAATTTTTCTAGTAAAAATACTGTGCCAGTACTTCTGCAAAGAATTGTGGAGTATGGGGAAAAAATACTGTTTCTCAACTTGGGCACATTTCATCAAGGGCCAGCTAATTCTTGTGTTATGAGAAGAGATTTGCCTTCCCCTTTGTAAACCTTTTGAACATTTTCAGAAATTTTCTGCAGTCATTCTTTTGCTGGATCTGAAGCCTTCTTGGCTGTACATTGTTCACAGTTCACAACCCACCTCTCATACTTCACTCTGAATTTCATGCATGCAGAGAGAAGACACCCTGACATAATGGAGATAGCGATGGCAGGAAGTTCACTGAATAGCTACTCTAATTAGGGTGTGACATTAATTAGGCTACAAAGATATTTCTGTGTAGGTCAGAGAACGATCAGCTAGAAAGTGAAGTAAATTATTTCCAAGAGGGAGATAGAGGTGACAGCAAGAAAAAATATCTTCATTTTTCTTATTTTGAGTGCTGTTAAGTTGAACTTTCTAATGAATTATAGATTTTTAAGTTTTGTTAATGTTGTCATGCTCTACAATAATGTGCTTTGCAGTGAAACTTTACAGTAACAATTTTGCCTGGAAAATAACTGGAAAAGGGCATTCATGTTTACTGTTACTTTATGTACTAAATGTGCTTAAATTATGGGTCAGTCCAAATTTCTCTGATTGATATTGATCCAGGAAAGACAAAAGTATTCTTCAGTTTTGAGTTTCAATAACAATAGGGATTCCTAAATTGAAATCTACATGACAGCCCATAACATAGGAGGGAAAACCCAGCTAAGCATTTCTCCTGCATTTGTATTGGATTTGAAGTTGTGTATTAATTTGACAGAATTTACAAGATTTTCAGACACTATTTCAACTCATGGTTAAATAAATGAGGATCATTCCTTTGTGTTTCTGTGGTTTCTATGGTCCGTTAAGATGTGGTTCTTGAGTAGAAACCAAAATCCTCATGTTAGGGTATTCATTCTTTTGACTAAAACTCCCGAGGCAGAGAGTGTAAATGGTGCAGTAGTGGCTTTTAGAAGTGTGAAAAAATATTCCATGCTGTTGATGGGAATGCCGTTAACAGTATGTCTAGTAGCACTATTAGATTTTTGGACATAGTGACACTATTGAATAATGTCCTTTTGCTATCATTACTGCTTTGATTGTATAGCATTTTGGTGGTACAGAGCTTATCCAACTTTGCCTTTAGTTTCTCAGACGTGTATGTGTGTGCATACAGTCTGTGGTTTATTTGCAACTGTCACAGAGAGGCTGGGGGAGAAGAATTTTCTAACAAAGGCTGCCCTAGAGTGTTGGAGATGTCAAGAGCTTTTTCAGTCAGTTCATTCAGTCACGGTCCGGTGAATGCTCTCACAACAAAATTTGCTGTAATGTTGGGGAATTAATTGCATACAGGGTTACAGTTTTGTTGTTTAACTTTAAATTCAGACTATGGATGATTCCTAGAAGCCTACTCATTGAATCATTATAGGAACAATAATTCTAGCTACTTTTTTTTCTTCCTCTTTAATCAGGAAATTATTTTGATGTGTAAACCATCTCACATGAAAATGTGCAGCTGTATCAAAATAGCAAGGGTGGTAAATGACAAAATATGACACACACACTATCTCCTTTGTATGTCCTATATAATTATCTTTTCTTGTCCTTAAAAGATTCTATTTTTCTTTGCCATCTTTTCTTTAGACTATTTCCTTCTGGAAAATTTTAGAATTGCTCATATCGTGGTAAACAGGCTTCAGCTTTGGGTACTGATGAACATGGTTTCCTTCATAAAAAGGGGAACAATATCTTACCTGAAAAAGGTTTTTAAGGTTTGAATGTGATTCTTAAGTAGGGAGAAAATTTGTTTGTTGTTGGTTTCAGTTAGAGTGAGTATGGAGAGGTACGGACATCACCGTGGAGTTTTTTGCACTCGTTCTGGTTTACATAGCAAAGAATGATGGAAAAGACCATGATCTCTTACTACTCTGATGAAAAAATTCACAACCATCCTTTCTATATTAATATTGTGCAAAACTTTCATTTCAAAAAATCATTATATCTTCTGTTCCAAAGGGATTTTGCTTGGGTGATAGTTTTCTGTGCCTTTTTATGTCTAGCACAAGCATATATATTTAATCTTTTAATAGAGCAGTATTTTAGCATTTATATAAATAACCATCCATTGAAATTATGAAGCTGAGATAAAATTCAAATCTTCTAGAAAAGTTCTACCCTAAATAAAAGTTTGGGCAGAAGCTCTGGAAGCACAGCAAGTATTTGTGGACTGTAAATTGACCATACTGAGGAGAGCATACTGTCTGCATGTTGGGAGGCTGAAAATTCTGTTTACTAGTGAGAATCCTCCACTGGGAAAAGTATTTATATGTAATCATTTTTTGTGATGGTAGAAGATGATGGTAGAAGACTTGTGGTTGTGTGTGTGTGTTTTATGGTACATTGGCTTCTTACTCTCTCAATAATATGTGTGTGTTCTGCAGCTCTGGGAATTGGCAGAAGCAAAAATTTGGCTCCATGTTTCTATTTTTGGTGACAGTGATATAATAGATCTGTTTAAAACTTCACATTCTTTGAGGATGCTATTCTTTGTTAGCAGCTCTTGCTCTGGAAAACCACTGACCTTGGTGATGACTCTGCATACATAAAAGCTACAGAACTGTACCCTCAGTAAAAATGACAAGGCAGTGTTAGTTGCTAACCAAGGGCTCCCTAGAAAGGTTCAGGAAAGCAGATATACAGGGGATTTTTTTTCTAGGAAGAGCAAAACAACAAAAGAGGAGATGGATGCCTCTTAAGAAGCTTGTTTCCAACTTATTTTAAGTAAGCATAAGGAAATAAAACAAGGTAATAGACTTAGTAGTCCAATGGAAATGAGAGCAGGTTTATTGTTGTTAAAAAAAATAATCTATCACAAAGCTTTCCACTTATATATGGGATAGAGGATGGAATTGAGCACATAAAACTTGGCACACTTGTTTCTTTCATCCATGTTACGAACAGAAAATCTCCTATTTGTAGATAACATTGGTGAAATGAGCAGTTTTGCAAGAACAGGGGCACACCAGACTGTTAAAAACAGGGAAAAACAAAACTCCCAGGGGAGATGAATATGTCACTGAAATGAAAGGTTCAGTTTTCCCACAAGTGCTTGCAGTGAAGCCTTGTCTGTCTATATGTGTTTATTTTAAAAAATATTTTTCTCTTTAAATGACTTTTTTTTAAGATACAAAAATAAACAAACTTTTTCACTGACAAAACAGATAAAATTGGATTGTAGAGTTTCCATTCCAACTTAGGATTTTGGCTGCTCAACCAACAAGCAAGCCCTCAATCTTTCCTATGCCTTCCCAAGTGCTAACGTGCTCTGTGTTTCTCAGAACGTTTCATATTGCTGTTAAACTCTTTAAGCAGCTCATGGGTCTTAAAGTACTCAAAATGCCTTTTCGAGACAGAAGCTCAAAAAAAAAGCACAAATCTCCATTTAGATGTCTAGAAGTGGATATCAATATCTCAAAGTATATAGCATCAGGAACTCTTAATGGGATAACTGGGAGAAACACTGCAATCTTTGAAAATGCAAAAAGGAGATTGAAAAAATACACAGTTTGTGTATATATATATACACGCAAGGTATTTTTTTACAATGGTGACATGTATTCCTAACCACATTTGGTACATAAAAATCAAAATACACCTATCCTTCACTGATGCATGATCAAATATATTCAGGTGAAACTCAATTTCACTCTGTTGTGCAAACAACATTTAGCCTTGAGTGAGTATTCTCACTTCTGCCAAATGTAATATAATTCTTCCAGAGGTAACCTACAAACAAATTAGTTTTCTTTTGCTAGGTGTACTTGAAAAAGGTTGCAGGAGAGAGTGGGAGATCAGAGTGCATATGTTATTGTTCACTAAGCCATGCAGCAGATATCAGAAATTAATGAGGCAAAGAAAAGGCAGCAAGCAACGTGATCAGCAGCAACTAAATTTGGAAAAAGCTCAAGTGTTCTGGGAGACAGGAACATTAAGTGTTCTCTCCTTTTTCTGTATCCACACCTGAAAATGTGGAGACTTGAATAACAAGTGTTAATGCAATTATGCATAGAGGTAGCCATTGAACTTCAAAACAAAGCTGTAGGTCACAAGTGGTATATACCAAGATTAAAACAGGTGAATGAAGAAATAGAAGGAAAATGGATCTGTAAACAGTATAGTTTCATAAAACAAATTTTCTAGATGGGATAGATAACCTAATGTTTCCCAGAGAAGCATCAGAATGCCCATTGCAGATGGGATGCTGTCTTCATTCTGAAATCCTAAGCAGTTTTAAGCAGCTGTCTTCTCTGCATTGCTACAGAAAAGTCTGTCTTCCACCAATTGGAACCACATCTTAATTGTTTTTATGGGGCCATGGTATAAAATGAATTTATTGATAGTTCATCAAAGGGAATAGAAAGATACCTTCAGGTCTGTTTCAGGGGAGGTGGAAAAGGTAACCTGTCTGGTCGCTGAGTGGCACACTGGGTGTCAATACTGGAAAGTGTGACAGTAACAAATGTTAGAATTCTGAGATATACAGAGCGCGTGGGTTGTTTGTTCAAAGTAAATAGGCATAGGAGTTTTGAATTGTTTTGTTCTCTAAATTTTGAGGGGAAAAACCCAAACCTTTAACAGCTAGTGTTACACAAAAGCTGCACTACATTTGTAAAAATAATGATAGATTCTCTGAAGCAGATTGAGTTTTGTCTCAATAAACACAAGGTAAAATAAATGAGGTTTATGGCTTCATTGGTATTTAAGTAGGCTTTATCACACAGGAATAATGTGAAGTTCCTCAATTCAGGCAGTGAAACTGTTCTACCGCTTTGTGCTTTTCATATTTATAGTAAGCCAATTTCAGGTTCAGCTCTACATAGCTTGAAAAAAGTTTCACTTACATCTAATAATTTTGGACATCTGTATATCTTTGCAGAATCGTTTGATTTATTTAAGAAAATCTCTACCAAACTCTTCTTGTCTTTAACTGCTTGGTTGGTCCCAGTGCTATGTGGTGGTTGACAAAGTTCTAAGCTTCATTACTGTGTAATAAAACAGCTCAGCTTCAAAACTGGTCAGTTTATTGATTTTTAGTGGCAAGGGATTTGAATGCATTCACTTTGTAGGCCGTTACTTTCCCACTTTCAGAAACCAATCTGCTGTTGTGAGTAGTGAATTAAGCATGCAGATATTATGATAATTGGAGAAAATGAAATGTTCACACTAGGGACATATCTCTGAAAAATTGTGTGGAATATCTTTTCTGAAATCTCTGCCACCGAAAAGAGATTTTTATCCTGGATTATACTGCAGTTTTTCTTTTCTTTTTCATTTTCAACTTCGGAAAAATTATGATAAACATGTAAATGTCTGAATTCATGTTTTGTTTATTTTTCATATATGTGGCATTTGTAAAGAACCAGGTTATTTATGCACTCCTTCCGTTGTCATTCCACCCTCTCCTCTACTTTTCCTTTGAATATGTTCTATTTATAGTAAATGGAAAGAGAAGGAAACAATCAATTTCCCACAACAAAGATGTTAATTTTTTTACTGCCACTAGGTCAGGCTATGGTACTGACTATGTCTTCAAGTAAAAGGGATAGGAAAAGTTTTTCTTTGTGTGCCCACATCATCTGAATCACATGTAATATCCCAGTCAGGGCCATGAGGCAGTGGCAAAGTTGATTGGTGTGTTTGTGTGTAGCCAGTTGATTGTTGCCTTCTTCATGGAGGAAAGTGGGTTGTTGTTGGGGTGGTTTTTGTTGTTTTATTTTTTAATTTATTGAGGATAAGGGACTAGGGAAACAAGGACCAAACTTACTGTGAGTCACAGCTCAGCCCCTGCTGTGCCCCGGCCCCGTGCTGCTCCCTCTTACCCAGGAGATACACAAACAGGAAAAAACCCACTGAGTCCTGTACACAGTGAAATTGAACTGTTTAGATAATTGTTTTTCTCAGAATGGTTTTATTCTGATTATCTAGAACTTTTGTATGTTTAATTTTGTAGTGGGTGCTGGCTTTGGAGATGATTTTTCATAAAATTAAATTACAGCAGTTGAAGAAATAAAGTCTTATTAGGCTATCTAGCCTAAACAAGCATTACTTTGAAATTATTGTGCAACATTAAGGGATGCATTCATTAAAGGCTGCATTTGATTTTTTGCATTTAGATGTCCTTTATATTTGCATACTCTTTCAAGCCTTCAGAATTGTGCAGTAAATGTGACTAAATAGCTTTCACTGATGCTATCTACTTAGAATCTATAACATAGTGCTATGAATATTGATTTTCAGAGATATAAGTTTTTAAGTAAGGTGTTAATAATTTGAATTGGCATGGCTCCAACTGGATGCAGTCTTGAGGTTTGATGTAAAAGATAAGTGTAAAGGAATAGCATAACTGTAAAATCCAGACCTCTCAATCAAAATGCATAATAGAGAGGTTTCTTAAAGTTAGCTTAAAAGAGGAAGGTGCAGACATGCTGCAAAATGGGAAAGGAAACCAAGTATTTAAAGGCCAAGATCTTTGTTCCATCGGTTGCAATAAAAAGTGGACTACGTGTATGTAGTTGACGTGAAGCTTTTTTGTTCTAGTACCTATTTAATGTGGGGATTAATTCAGATTTAGAAACAACCAGCATGGATTTTCAAGAGCAAACCATGTCAAACTGTGGTGCAATTTTTTCACGTACTGTTGAGTAAGTGGGTAAGTGGGAAGCACGTGTGATAAGTTTTGATTTCAGAGAGGTTTCTTACACTAACCTCTATATATTTCAGAAGCAAATCACCAAGAGCCAAATGTACCAGATGCTGAGATGAAAATGTCTTTGTTTTTCATTGTGGAGTTGGAAGGAAATTTATTATAGATTGAGTCTAAGTTTGTTTTTAATTAGCACCCTCTGTGATTGAAAAGATATTTATTAAAACTTCCGGGAGTGTTATGGTGCAAGGGGTAGCAAGCACTTGGAATCCAGGTTGGAAATCCAAAATGATCTGGGTAAAATAAAATTTTGTGATGAATAAGATCAATGGGAATAATTAGCTATGTGACAGTGTTGCTGAAAAGGAGAACAATGTACCATACTTGAAGTCAGCAAAACTGTTCCAGAAATGCCAGAAGTCATTCTGGAATGTATTAGTAAGATTACTGTATAGGAGTTATGGTTATTACTTCTCTCTGTTTTGTGCTGACCAGGCCTCAGCTGTAGAAGTTGAAGAGCTCAGAGGTATCTGTAATAATGATAATTTTGAAAAGAGAAAATAACAAAAAATATTGGAAGAATTTTCACAAAATAAAAATAAAAACTGAACAGGGTGCTGGGATATCAGCCTTGCAATAACAATTGGTAGAAAGAAGTGAAAATCGGTTATTTTGGGTTTTCTTTGGTTGGTTTGGGTCTTTTTGTTGTTGTTGTTGTTTTTTCCTAATAGAAATAAATGAATTTTATTTTTATTTTTTTTAAGTCCAAACTGTTTTAGAAAAAGCTTTCCACCTGGAAAGTTAAACTCTGGAGCAGCTCCTAAAGGAGACTCAATTGGAGGGTTAAAAACACCCCAAACAACAAAGCTAAACAAACTCAAAAAAACTAACCTTACAGAGTTGAGGATCACAACTGGAATAGGGGACATAAAAGTGAAGTTATATATAATATCACAATAAATCATAATTAGACTATTAATTCTTTTGGAATTAAATTTAGATTTTCTGCATTTAATCTGAAAGATTTTCCTTCCTTACACTACAAATGGAATTGAAGTTTCTTTTTTTATAAATTTTAGGTTTCAGTAAATCTGTTTTCCATTGGAAAAAAAATTATCCCCAAATTCCTGACTAAACCAAGAAATCCAGTATTTGTACACATGAACTAGTGTATAACAGTTTAAAATCCTGTTTGACAATGAACTGTTTGTGTATGTATTTGAACAAATTGTAATTCCAGCTATGCACCCCTAACTGATACAAATAACCCTGAAGATTTGAGTCTTTTAATCAGTCAGCTCTAATTTATACACCTTTGTGTTTTTTATGCCAAGAGGTGCTTTGCCAGCCCTGTTATGAGTTCAGAGTACTTCTGCTACTGAAGAGCTGCGGGTAAATGGGGAGAATTTCAGTTACTTAATGTACCAGTACATTATTGTTTACGTATCTTTATGAAATATGTGTGTGTGTGTATTGACAATAGGTAATATATGTAATTTTTAATTTTATATTTTTATATACAATTATTATATATATAAATATACAAATAGTTATTTCAGGAAAATACTGTATGCTAAAGGGTGGAATAATTCTATACTGTCAGAACTATTAAATAAATGGGAGGATGACAGGTCTTATAAATTGATTACTTGATGTTAGCAAAAGCCACCTGTCCTCCTTCAGTGTGGCTGCACTCCACTCCCCTACCAGCAGAGCAGCACAAAAAAATTATATTAGTATATCAAAACATAATATTTAGAAATAATATTTATACAGTTTAAGATTTAAAACATAACCAGGTTGACTACCTCTAGAGCATAGACTGGTAAATGTAAATATAGATACACATTTGCTTGACTATGTAATAGTATATATAGTATATACTTGCAACATGAGTGTATTAAAGTACGTATTCTGATGATCAAATGATATTTATCGCAGTTAAAGAGAAGACTTACTGTCTTTTATGTGCAGTTGCTAACCTCGTGAGGACTTATGAAATTGCCTCAAGAGAATAGGAAAAAATAATTTATTTCTTTGGCTTCTTATCTATATTCACCTGGAATAATACTCAAAATAAAATTTGGGAAAGTGTGTCTTAAATCTAAAGAAAACAGTATCTATTATGATAAAACTGGCCGTGGCCTATTATAGCTTCTTTTTTTTTCTTTTTTTTCTTTTTTTTTAAAAAGTGTCTTTTATGGCTGCTCCGTTCCCTGCAGTGTATCTGTGAAGTGCAGAAAAAGTTCACAGCAGATGATTATACTAAGGTACCAAAGCTATTGAAGTGTGAGATAATCTTTTGAGCTGAGAATTAGTGTCTCAGGCAACCAAGCGAGAAACCAAAGGGGAGTTATTTCTTCAGTAAAGTTTAAGGTCTAAGATACACCTGAAGCTGTATCTCTTTATTACTGTTTAAATCAATACCTTTGACCATCTGCTTACATGTTAATAATGGTTTTGAGGGTTGAGATTGTCTTGACAGAAGGTAGTGGCTTTGCTCCAAAATCCTATTTTGGTTTTGAAATCCAAATTTCAAATGTAACAAATTTTCTAATACAGGAAATATAATTTTCTCAGATTTGTTTTATACGCTATCCAAATGTGTGTATGCAATGTACATAGTCCCATACTTTCCTTGGGGAAAAAAAAAAAATCAGAAAAAAGGAAGGAGGGAATCTGAGTATTTCAGTGGATTCTTGTTTTTTTTTGCTCCTAGATTAGGTGAAAAAAGGGAAGTGTTTCCTGCTGTTCATAAGGAACCATCTGTGTTTTGGTTTGTGCCCATTGCCTCATCTTGTCATTGGGCACTCCTGGAAAGCATCTGGCACCCTCCCTTCATGTATTTGTACACATTGATGAGGTCCCTCCATACGTGACTTACCATATATGCTATCCATTTTGTGTATTGTTTACTTGCATGAGAGAGACTTTTTTTTCTTTCTCTTTTTTTTTTTTTTTATGACAATGTCCCCTCCTGCCTTTCTTTTTTCTTTGGAATGAACTGATACTCTAGAATAAAGTTTTAGTGACAGCTTAGTGCACTATCTAATTCTATCTCCTCTTCCAGAGGATTTAAAACATTTTACAACCTATAGCTAATGGATAAATATGAAGAAAGTATTTTGGGAGGAAGGAACACAACTTTGACTCTCCCAAATCACAAGGATTTTTTTCTGGTTATGAGGCCCTGCTCCCATAATTTCTGCATTCGTAGCCAATATGTGAGAACTAAAACCTTCAGTAAGATAAAACGTGAAAATGCATGCCCCAATGTTGAAAGAACTTGATGGAAAGGAAAATTTTCTTTCACCATGAAACCATTTTTTATATAAGGCAACTTCTCAGTAGTAGTTTACAGTGGCCGGAAACTGGTTTTCTGTGAAATCAGGAGATTTCATCCCTGTGGCTTCATGTGAAACTTTTGATTGACTACTGAATATATGTACTAGGCCCTTGTGCCATCCGTTCTGCCACGTGACTGTTCACCCTCACAGAGCACGGGCAGTGTTGGCTGAGGAAGGGTGGGCCTCTCATGTCATACATCCACAGAGGGATTGTAAAAATCATGAATGAGGGAGCTGAAAAATGCATCTGGACCTTGGTTTGATTGCAACAGGCTTTCTTCATTCTGACTCAGTTTGTTGGTCTTCTGAGTTCCACCACCTCTTTTACAGTGTCCTCTCCCTTTGCAGAAGACCTTTACTTGCAATCGTCTTACCACTTCCCATAGTGGGGAGAGGTATAGCATCTTGTCGGACATTACAGCCAGGTAGATGTGCCCTGACAATTCTGTATCTTCACATCTCAGAGGAGTTCATGTTATCTTATGTTCATGAAAGGGCTCCATGCGTTCCTTAGGTTGTAGTGATGTCGAATGCTTTTCGTACTTCTGTGATTTCTGTTAAGAATTGTTAGAGAAAATTATTTCTTTGTAGTAGAGAGAAGCAGGTTTTCTAAAAGCAGATGGATTGTTAGTCTGAGGGTTGAGCTCACGGCTAAGTGACAATGCCAGAGTCAATGGTATTGCCAGTCTTTGCCCAAACTTCAGACCTATTTAAGAGAAAGAACCAGAACTTGCATAAGAAGGAGCAAAGGAAGGATTAAGCTGTTGATGCAAAGGCATGCTGTCTTCAAGTAGGTCGATTGGAAAGAATTAGATGGGGAAATACACAAAGGATTATCTTCCATTAGTAGTGTGTAAAATGTTCACCTATTCTCCAATGTGACTTAAAATAAAGTTCAGGTACTCTTACAATGTGAGTGTTAGAAGTGTGAATGAAGTATAGGTGTGCATGGAAGTTCTTCTTGTTAAATTCCTTTTTCTTTAATGTTTTTGCTCCAACAGCTTAATAGAGCATTTTAAGCTTATGAAGTACAGGATAAGGAGGATAAATGAGATGTTCTTACTGATATAGACTCACTGTGACATGCCAGTAGTGATAATGCCTAGTGTGGATACGACTGCCTATCATCATATCTTGAAAATGATTATAATTGACAAAATCTTGCTGTGTTCAGTGTTTTAAATATTTCGATTTGTTTTGGGTTTTTTTCCCCACGATTCTTAAGAAATTGTATTTAACGTTCAGCTTTTGTATTGTTTGGGTTTGTGTATGTGTCTTTTCCCTTCCCCCATCCCCATTTCTGAAGAAAATGTATTTTAGAAGGTGGTTGTTTCCCAGGCAATATGAATATTTGCCATCTAGCCAACTTGGCTGCTGTGTCTATTTGCTTGCCCTTTGGATCAACAGCTGCTTAGCAGCTCTTAATATGGCTGCTTGCCATGTGGTGGAGAATCAGAAGTTCTCCCTCCTCCAAAAGATCCCTTGAAGTTGTATTTGTTTGCCTCACTGTAGGAAATCCAAAGGAGAAAAGGTAGGAGCTTGAGCCATCCTCCTTAAGGCTTTTTTTTTTTTTTTTGTTTAAAGGGAGGGAGCTTTGTGAAGATCGTTGCCTTGCTGCCTGCTCTCCCATCACTGTGCAGCAGCAGCAGCATCCACAATCTCTGATCCAGTTGCCGTGGTGGGGGACAAAAACAGCTTTCAGGGGTTGGGGCCTGGTGGTGGCCCTGAGGGAGCACACAGAGCCTGGTCTGTGGGTGCCCAAGAGCTGAGCTGAGCAATGTCAATACCTTAGGTTTTGAAGGCAATCAGAAGAGATGTTTTTCAGACAACCGAGTCCAGCAGGTCGCAGAGTTGTGTAATATTTTTGCGCTGGATTTTTCTCGCTTACTGCCTTTTTGGGACAGGAGCTATATCTCAGCCTGTGAACAGCTTTTCTATTTCTTCGATATACTGTTGACTGGCAGGCAAACAGAAATTTGTTTTTATGAACTGTAGTAAATACGGTTTGTTTATTTTCAATGTAGGCTGATCAGATACTTTTCACATAACAAGTTTTCCTGCAGTCTGGGTGGATTAAAGATATTAGAAACAGTTGAAATAATGATTTAGTAGAACTGCTCCTTTACTGTTCTTTGAGGCTAGTGCCTGAGGGTGCTAAATACTTTCAGCAAATATTTCAAGGGGCTCTGAAGGGACTCATGAAGATTGATCAGTTGTCGAGTGCCCCAGAAAACTCTTACCCATTTCTCCTGTGTTTGAATTTATAAAAAAGAAATATATATATGCTTTTGTTGGCTTGCTTAAGAACTGTAAATTTTAAAAAATACATCTGGTGAGAAGAGACAAGGAACTTTTTACAGTTAATACAAAGGTTTTGAATCGAGTTTAGTAACAGCAACTGATTCCACAGTGTTTCATCGAAATTACAGAGAGGGTAATATCTCAGGGCTCAGCAGATGATGAAATACGTCTCGTTGTAAAAAAAATCTTTCACAGGCTTTCTTCTCTTGAACGATACTGTTCTTTCAGGGTCTCAGGTTTATTATATAAACAGTATCAGCTTCTGAAAATAGATCTACTAAACTGTTCATGCTCATCACCCAGGCCTCTCTAGATGAGACATTTTTTGGTGTATTACTTGTTTCCTTTTGTGTTTAATTTCTGTATGCATTAAATCAAAGAGCTAACAAAAAAGCTAATAAAATCTAATTGTTATTTCATCAAGTCAGCCCCATGGAAAAAGGGTGCGTCTCTTCTGCTTTAAGCCTATAGCAGCTACAAAGAGAAAACAATGGAAATTATTGTTCTAAACCTTTTAAGAAGTTTGTGATGTTCTAGGCTTCACCTGGAAAGCTTGCCACGCATTGGCCACTAGGATATTCAGCTGTAATTCAAATATAGCTGTAAGGAATGTGCCATTGTTTTTGGAAGGAGAAACTGTAAAGTACAGTATACGTAGCACGTTAGTGTACTATATGCAAAATTCACAATGTTGTGATAAGACATCTGCTCTTTTTGTACCCTACCATTTATTTATCTGTAACCGCGATGACCCTGTTCTAATAATTTCTCATTTTTCATTAGTAGGCATACATATTTTAACAACGCATCTCGGCGGGCGGCGAAGCGGCGGGGCCCAGCCCGAGTCCAGGCCCGGACGGCGCTGCACACGGGGGTTTCCCGGCTCAGGGACACCCCCCCCCCCCGCCCCTGCTCACAGCCCCAGCCGGAACCAGGAAGTCCGCGGCAGCCAATCAGGCGCGAAGGGGGCGTGGCCAGAAGCCGCGCGGAGATTTAAAGGCGGCCGGAGCAGACCCCGGGTCGATGGCAGCACCGGCGGCGAGAGCTGAGGGGGAGGTCGGGCGGCGGGACGGCGGCAGCTACAGCCTGTCTAGAGTGTGGTGTGACCGGCGAGTGCGAGGGGGGAGCGGGCAGGCCGGTCTGACTAGAAAGAAAACGGCCCTCAGGTTATTACCCCCTTTTGATTTTGCAGGTAGGTAATGATGAACCAGTGAGGAGAGGTCTCAGGGTGATGAAGCAAGATTTCAGGGCTTTGGGACAGCTACTCAAGGTCCCTCCTCTGTCCCTCCAGTTTTGGGGACCAATGACTGGATAAACAAAAAGATCAGGCAGATCACTGCCTGGCTCTGTAACTGGTGCTACCAGCAGGGCTTTGGGTTCACAGACCATAGTTTGATTTACAGGACACTGCGTCTGCTTGAGTATGATGGGGAAACCCTATCCCGAAAGGGGAAAAGGGTATTAGGCCAAGAGTTAGCAAAGCTCATGGACAGGGCTTTAAACTAGAACTGAAGGGGGAAGGG
Source organism: Gallinago undulata (assembly GCA_026546715.1). Classification (NCBI taxonomy): domain Eukaryota; kingdom Metazoa; phylum Chordata; class Aves; order Charadriiformes; family Scolopacidae; genus Gallinago; species Gallinago undulata. The sequence goes on from JAOTQQ010000032.1 coordinate 9,822,036, forward strand.
GATAAAACCAGGCCCACTAGTAATGAGCCTGGGGGTAAAGGGCCAAGGATGGGGGTGACAGGACTAAAGGAAATGGCCTCAAGTTGCACCAGGGGAGGTTTAGATTGGATATTAGGAAACCTTTCTTCACCGAAGAAATATTAGAATGGGCTGCCCAGGGAAGTGGTTGAGGCACCATCCCTGGAGGTATCAAAATATGGGTTGATGTGGTGCTGGGGGACGTGGTTTAGTGATGTTTTTTTTTCTCAGAGTCAGATTGATGGTTGGGCTAGATGGTCTTGAAGGTCCCTTCCCACCTAGATGATTCTATGATTCGACTGCTCCCATTTCTCCTTTGCCCTCTGCAGCTGAAGAGGGGGGCGGGGGAAGAAAGGGCATTCTTCGTTGCCATAAACACATTAGAGCAAAATAGAAAAATCTAAAAACTGTTTCACTGAAGATAAAAGAAACAAATTTTGGAAATAGGCTGTGCACAACTAGCAATGAGAAATTGGCTTATAAAGAGAGAAACCCCTGGGTATTTGGTATAAATAAAAGGCCAGACTATGAGATTTGTTTGTATGTTTTTCTAACTTTGAAACTAATGGGAGTTAGATAACTAAATGCCTTTTGAAGTCTGACCCAGACATTCCGGGTGAAAATTTGTCAATATCTCAAGAAACACTACTTGTTTTGCCCCTTTCATCACTCTCACTACTTGAGAGTAGCTTCACCAAGGTTAAGAGTTAAAGTGCTTTTAGTTGTATGTTGAGGGGTATGTTTGTCTTGAAGAAACACAACATTTGCTATGTAAAAGCAAATTTTGCTCACTCTTTATTTTCATAATTCTCATCATCAAAGAATCTGAATGACTCACAAACTATAAGGATTTTATTTCTCAAGCTTGTCTCTGTTGTGGACAGAAATATTTTGATTTAAAAATGGTAAGCAGAGAGTATGTTTATTTACAAGTATGCACCTGTTCAGTCCTTAAGGTTGCAGGAAAGTTCATGATATTAATTTCTGTATCAAAAGTTATTCCCCTCTGCTGTGGAACACAGTAACTCACAAAAGGAGGAAACACTGGAAAAATGAATTCCACGGTTTCTTATGGGAAAAATATTGCAAAGCGGTATACTACACCTGAAATATACTTGAAAGTATATTACACTTTTTTTTTTCTCTCTGATTATATGGGATAAAACTACTTGAAGGTGGCATTTTTCTCTAAGGATATCCTTTAAAGAAAGGTGTAGCTGTAATGATTCCTGCCAAAGCTTGAAGAACCTAAATAAGATTATCCAAACCTACCTTAGAAGAGACTTAGTCAGTATTTCAAAATATATTTCTCAGCCAATAAAAACCAATACCCCAACACTTTTTATATATATTCTTTAATGTTTGTCCCTCTTATATATAATGATAGGAATTCTTTGGACCTCAGAAACTGATTTTCAGTACTGAATAAAGTAGTAATTCTATAAAGGAGCCAACAAGTAATTCAGTTGGGTACTGTCTCTAAAAATCACATCCCCTATACGTTCTTGCATTGGCTGCATAAAGAATTGGTATTTTTTTTGTTATTGATGTGGTTACTCCACAATTTTAATTTCTTTATTAAATTCTTCATGAGCTTTGGCAACTGTTACGGGTGCCCTGAAGCACATAGATAATCTGAACTTTGTCAACATACTCTGCCTTCAACTGCCTTCAAAATATAATTTTTTGTGTGTGTGTGTGCTATACACAGTTTAAAATACACTGAGCTGTTATACAGCAAGGTTTAGTGCGCTGTTCTGTTATTTGGACAGCCACCTTATTTTTATAAAGTCTTTGTTCCTCCCTTTTCATGTTCTGTATTGTCTTGTCCGAGTGAGTACTTACTGCCATTATTTCTGGTTATATACCATGCCAGTTGGGTGGAGCGACTTACTGCATCTTTTTCTGTCTTCTAAATGAGAATCTCTGAGGCCCTTGGCTCGTCACTTGTTTAACACACCATAATCACCCGATCTATTTAAATGAAATTTCTTCTAAAATTACTTCACATTTGACACACTGTCAGTGGAGATTGTCAGATTGTGTGTTACATCCAAGAGAATCTGAGATGTCAAGTGACTCTTCTCCTAGAAGCTGTGCATGTCTATTTTATGGAGCCTTTTCTTGTGTGTGATAGCAGCAGTTCAAATATATTTCTAAAATGGCCCTCATCCCTACGAAGAGCTAGTTGGTTGTATTCAACTCAAATTCAGTGAGGAGAATTGTTGGCTTAGCTCACAAGAAAGTAAGGACCATGGGGAGAGTGACTAAGCTGGTGAGATAAGGTGGTTAAGAAAATTGCAATATTTTTAAAAAAAAAGAATTCCCCAGCTCACCCTCACTTCTGGTGTTATTAATACTGCTTAGTAAAATCATAGATTCCTGTCTTTAGTTTCTTGTCAGACTGGTGTATATACAGAATAGAATATTTCAGTTGGAAGGGACCTACAATGATCATCTAGCTCAACTGCCTGACCGATTCAGTACTGAATTTCACTGAATTTTTAGAGTTGGAAGGGACTCCAACTTTTTCTTCAGTCTTCCCTCAAGTTCTTTCTCATATCTTTTGTTTGCATTTGCTTCTTCCTGCGCTGTTGACATTGTTACTGATACGGTCAGCCATTTATTTCTTTGCCTCAGCTGTTTAACTGTCTGCCTCAAATGCCTCTATGAAGGAGAGGCCAATGAATCAAATGCAGTCTTGTTTGTGGTTGATGATATTGGAGGGTTTAAAATGCATTTATCCAAGTTTTGATTGACTTTGGCTGCTGCAGAGTTTGATATTACGTATTTATATATATATGATCTTCGACATATACACAGACACATATATATCTTCAACTTCCACAATTGCCTCAATTTTGTTCTATCTGAAAGCCCAACATGTGCAAGTTATGTCAAAATATGTCACACACATTTCACCATTTATTGGTTGAAATATTTCAGTCTAATTAAATCAACTGTAAGCTAAAGAATAGGCATGTTTTATATATAACAAAAAGTTGATTTAGAGAGGGAGAAAAATATTTCACATATCCCTAAAGCATGAGAAATTTTCAAAAGCATAAGAAATTTTTAAAAGCATAAGCTTCCCAATCTTCCGCTTGACTGTTAAGAGCTAAAAGTGAGTGGCAAGTCATAACATAGCCACAAATTTAAATCCACATCCAAAATAAACCCAACCCCAAACCTTCAAAGCTAACACCCTCCTACCCAAATCCCTACTGAAATAGCCAACCTTATATAATTTATTTGTAGTCAACTTAGTTGCATTTCTCTGGTAGGCTTTTTCTTATATCTTGAGATAAGTTTCTTTCTAGAAGTGAGCGAGCTGACGTGCTGAAGCCTGTTAAAATATGAATGTGAGCAATTTCACTCCATTAACATTTAAGTAGCGCATTGGAAGTACAGTTGTACCTTACAGAATAGTGCAACTCCCGGTGTCAGAGAATAGATGAATTATAAAATAAGTTTGGTGGCAAATGGTCCCTGAAAGGTACTCATTTGATCATATCTTCTTTTACATGATCCCTAAGCTGCTTAGCAAAGCCAGTGAAGTTGTATTTTAGCCATCAGAGAGCAGGAAGGACAGAAGTCTGCTAACCAACCTCTGTTATGCAACATGCCAAATTACAAACTAGCTGCTTAGTAGGTAAGCAGGTCTTTCCCACTTTATTATAAGACAAATAAGTGTGTGGAGATGAAGGAGGTGGAAACAACTGAGAGTTTTTAAAAAGTGGGAAGAGAGGAGACAAGGAATTCTGCTGTATCTGAGTTGCACCTCAGCATCTATTGCTAAAAATGTTTGTTTCAAGTAAGCAGTAAGATTTTTGGTTGGAAAGCTTGATACTGTGTTGCAGCTGCTTAAAAAAAAAGTGAAAAATAATAATAAAAAAAGTATTTATGTGAAAAGAGAATTGTCTTTGAGAAAGATGTCAGCCACAATTCGTTTAATTTAGCTTTTTAAAATGAAGGAAAGGAGGACCAGAGACTATGTAAAATCCTTGAAAGTCTTATCTGAGAGGAGCTTAAGCTACTACACTGATGAGTACTATAGAAAATTTTTGAGTTTAAATTTGCTTCTTTTTTTTGCAGTCACTGCATGCCTGTCTTCATAAAGCTGAATGAAATAACAGCTACATACCATGCATCAGGAGTTCCTTCCACTTTTCTAGTGTAAGTCAGTGTTGAAAGAGGTAACATCAAGCTGCAAACATCACTTTTCTTTCCCTGGTAGGTCATCTGACTTATTTGCAAAAACCATTATCAGTATGTATTCTTGGCAAAATACTGTTTACATCTGAACATTACTAAGAGAATAGTAAAGCAACTATCAAGAGCACATGAGCAAGAAAAGTGTGAAATAATGAATAACTTACATTTTATTTTTCTCTAGTAGCAAATTGAGATTGCTTTCTCTCAATGGTGAATTTAGAATGTGCAGGATTTGGCCCTTGTTCAGGAAAGCAACTTATTAAATCTTAATGTATCAAAGTATTTCTTTGCTCTCTACTTCATATAATGCTTCTAAAGTGCTTGATTGGTGTATTTTTGTATCTGTGAAATTACGAACTATATGGTAAAGCAATCAAAGGTTGAAGTGTACTCTTGAGTATGCACATATCAGCCCTGCAGGGGTAGGTAGAAGTTTCATATACAAATACAGTGACTGAATTTAGTTCACAGTGTGTAAATGGACTGTTGAGAAGACTTTTGTGTTGCACCCTGATGCCCTGTAATGTATGCATGCTGCGATGCTCATTTGTTGTGCCATAGCCCTGTTGTATCCCTGAGGATTTTTCAGTGGCCTTCATCTTCAGATGAAGAAAAGCAGGATATGCAAAATAAATGCAGTGGGAGGTTTTCAAAATGACTAAGAAATAAATTAAGTAATCAGAATTTCACCTGCTGTACTAAATGGATGCTATTAGTAAACACTAGAGGGTAGGTTTTAAGCATATAAAGACTCTGAGTAGCAGCAATCTTTGATAATGATGGGAATTGCATGTTTAATTCCCTGCATGCTTTGCTGAGATTTAGCTAGTAGCTGTATGGGACTTAAGATCAGCTAAAGCTGTCTGCAACTCCAAATTTTCATATCCCAAAGTTGTGAATACTTTTTCTTTTGGCTTATAAATCTGTAGACACTGCTCTGATATTATACTTGCAAATTGACTCTAACTGGATAATTTTGCATCAGCCTGAGCTGATGAGAAAAGCCCCACGCTAACCATATGTTTTACTATCTCTGTAAAGGGAGCGATGGGATATTCTGTACTTTTTGTAGCTGTCATTGGTTCTGTGGGTTTTTTCCTAAACTGTATATTTAGGCACCCAAGGAGAACTGGATTTACAGTCCTCTGTTTCCTAAGACACGATGATTGTGATCTGAAAACAAAAGAAAAGATTTTTAAAAGGAAAACAAAATAATCTATACAACTGTGAAGTGACAAAAAGGTCTCAGTAGCTGGAAATTTGTCATAAAATTAGTTTTTCCAGCTTTCATAAAAACTAAACATTTGAATTTGTTTTCTTTATCATTTTCCTTGCTCTGCTTAAATGAAGAATAAGATTATCTGTAGGGATTTTTTTCAACATTTATACTAAAGATCATAATAGCTTCAATAGTCTTTACTTGCTACTCCTGTTTACTGAGAAAGCGTTCCCTATAGTTTTCTTTCATGAAACTGACAAGTTTTCCCTATTCCCTTGCAGTTTTGTTGTGCACGTTTTTCTACCACACTTTGTTTTCTTGGCTTTCTGGTAGTTAATTTGAAATGTACTATGGCTGTTAGCAGGCCAATAGAGATTTGCTCATTTTTTTGTTTTAAAATCTTATGTGGTTTACCTTATTTTTAATTATTTTTCTTTTTTGAGCAACTGTTGGGGCTTTGTGAAAATGGGGAAAAAATTGCCAATCAGGCTTTATCAAGATGGGATTAAGATTATACAGACTATACATAAGAGCAGTAGGTATTTGTCTCTTATTTCTTGCTTTGCAGTTCATGCTCAACATTGTTGTAGCTGACCTAAGACTTAAAGATTTTAAATACCTTCATTTCTGAAGAACTTGCATATACTGCCTAAAGTTTTTATAGGGATTAAAAAAAACTGTTTAAGAACAAAAAGGAATTATATTTCCCTTTTCTTCAGTATGGACTTTAATATCATAGCTAAAAAGATTATAAATGGAAATGGTATATTAGAAAATATTTCCATAACTCATAAAAAAGTTTAGAACTGAAGCAGTTGAGCAAGGATTGGCATCTTTTGCAGTAGTTTAAACTAGGGTCTGTGGTGTAGTTAATCTTAAAAAACAGGGGGGCAATCAAGTTGAAGAGCTAGATTATATGAATTTTGGAGGGTTAATAGGATGTGGAATATTTAATGGAGTAAACATGTAGAAGAGTTGTGAGAATCAGAAAGAACTCAACCTTGCTGCTGAAGATACACTTAATCCATTTTAAGTGTAGAAACAATGTTAGTTTTGTAATTTTAGTCTGTTTCTACAGAGAAACAGTATTTTTGCAGTCATGTGGTGTTTTTGCCTCTAATTGTTTTTAGATGCGTTTTGGTCATAAGAATCTATTTTGACCATATTTGACAGTGTGCTAAAGGTCTCAAAGATGACACTGCATTAAAATGGATAACATACCCAAATGAAAGAGATGCTGTATTACTTGATTATCCAGTAAAAGTGAAATAAAGGTCTTAGCCTTGGAAAGAGGTTTGGTTGGAGTTTACATCTTCAATACTCATCAAGGTCAATCAGCCACGGGGCACAAATCTATAAGATACCAGACTTCATTAGAGTTCATTGGATTGCTTTTTTTTGGTTTGTTTCTTTTGAGGTAGGGCCTAGTAAGACTTTCCTATAAAGATGTTTTCTTTACTGGTTGACAGACAGATGGTGTTTTTGTCAATTATATATCAGTTTTGTTGCCTGTATTAACTTTTCTTCTTAAAGTAATATCTTGAAATATCAGCAACTCTAGAATTTGGAGAGTGCAGGGACAAGTGTCTTAAGAGAAGATGGGAGGTGGGGGAGGGCAGGGGAGGGAGAACATGGACATGAGGGAGAGAAACGAGGGCAGAGAAGCGTACTTAATGAGACATTTTTCTACTTCAAACAGATGTGTAATTGCATATCAGGTATATTGCATTGTCTACAGGTGTTTAGTTTGTTATGGTATATTATCTGTTCTTTCAGTTAGTAAGTGCTGTTTCTCAATTGTTTTGTGTTTAAGAGACATTGCATTTACCACTCTGTAAAACAGAGATTTGTTCTCCTGAAATATGGCCTATGTCCCTGGTTTGGGGGCAGGGGCAAGAAATGAGGGGTTGGGTGTTGGCTTTTTGGAGTGTGTTTTTCCTGTGTTTTCTCATTTGCATCTTCAGGAACAAATAATTTGTTTGCAATCATCAGGAAAAGCTAATCTCTTGGGAAGAGGTTTGGGGCCAAAATGGGAGGAGGCGAGAGGAGGGAGTTCAGTCTCCAGAATTTCAGTGCTGGTGCTTTGGGGATAGTCATCCCGAAGCTTCTTAAATGTTAATGCGAGGAGCTCAATAAAATGCACTTGAGAAATAACTGGGTTCAGTGTTAATGACAATAAATTGACCTCTGAATTGTAACAAATGAAGTGTATGCTGATCAATACTGGAAGGGAAAGAATACTAATTTGTTCAAGAAATGTGAATGGGACTGCATTTTTAAGAGGATGCCTGTCAGCTTGCCACCCTCTGTTGGAAAGCCCAATTTTGCCCAAGTGAGGTTATTTTATAAAATCTTTTGATAGAAGAGCATAAATGGTTCATGGTAAGAAGAGTCATAAGATTGTAATTTGTGAATGTGATCAGGAGTTGACTTGATGGGGAATCTGAGTCAAATAATCACATGAACTAGATCAGAAATTGATGGTCTGAGTATTTTGACATCAGCCATCCATTGACAAAATACAAGTTTGCAGAAAGTTACTTACATGAGCTTCTTTTTTTTTCCCCTTTTCTCTGTTCTCTTTTTTTTTTTTTCCCTCGTCCCCTAAGGAATGAGCCAAGGCTGGTTGCAACAGCCTGTCCGTATTACAGATAAATTTTCTAACCACCAAGATAGTCTTGCTCATGATTAATGTTGTTAAAGCAGTTTTTCTGTATGTAAATTAATATTCACTGGTTTATTAATATTCATGTCCTGGGTGAATATTATATACAAGGGGCTGATTGATCTGGTGTAAAATGAAAATCATCATTTTATATATAAACCGGACAAAAATGTTACATACATTTATTTGTTATAACAATAATAATATCCAAACTCCCAGAACCCCACTAAATAAAGGCTTTCATGAAATTGATGTTTTTCTGATAAAATAATTTTACTAGAAATTTTCTTACTGGCTATAATAATGATCAGTAGAATTCTTCACTGCTTTTTTAATTTCCTATTTTCCAATAACAAAAGTAGAGGAAAAAAATATGAAGGTAATTTCAAATATTGAAATGTGTATTTGCATAAAGTTGTGGGTGGGTTTTTTTTTCCACCTAGAGTGATGTGGCTACCTGTATTAAAACCCAAGGGGGATGAATTGGAATGAAAGAAGAAAATTCCATTTGGGAAGCATCATTTGTATTTTCAAGATTTGCTTAATAAGCATTTTGCTTTAATGAGCACACTTTACTCATTCCATAGAAGTTTGGGAGTTATTAATAGCGGTGTCATTCCCACGGCAGTCATAAGTATTTAGATCCCTGTACTGAGTTTAATCAGTTAAAAATATTTATTCTCCCTAGTTTGTTGCCCCCAAAACATATTTTTCCACAGTCAGACAAACTCTTTCTTCTTTAGTGCTGTTAATCAGCTCAGAAGAGTTGATTCTTAATTACTTAATTTAGCCTTTTTATTATAGAATATGGCATTAACTTAATTCCTAATTTAAGCTAGTTAAATAACCTTATAGACCTGATTAGGTGAATTACATTGAATATCTGCTGTTCAAATAGATAACACAAGCCTCTGCATAAATGGCATCTAATCTCTGTAATTATGTTTTGTTAGGATTCCCTCTTAAATATGAAGCATTGCTTTTTTTTTTTTTTATTGTTCACATGACATTTACTTAAATATTCTCTAGTGGAGTGCCTTCTAGGAAAAATGCTGATAGACATTGACTGTTAAGTGTGAATGTTCTTGGTTCATTGAGTCTGATACTTGCCCAGGAATAATTTGAGATCACCTTTGGGCTCTAAAAAACACTATATTAATGTTCAAGGAATTGATTTAGCAAAATATTTCAACGTGTTCATGATTTTGAATGCTTACGTATACATATAGACTTCAGTTACTTACACACTTAAATTTACATATGGTAATACCTCTTTGAGTCTAAGGCATATATGACTAATTTCTTTATGATTAAAAAGTAAAAATATTTTAGGATAGAAAAAGTCAGACCTTTCATTGCCTAGGTTTCTTCTTGCTAAATTACCAAATTTGTTCAGAGAAAAAGCCCTAAGGATTAAACCAGAACTTTTCATTCCAGTGATGGCAATATGTAGTAATGATGAGTCATAGTGCATTGGATACTTCTCAGTTCCACTCAATTTAGTTTTGCCATTTTATTTAAAGCTATCCAAGTTTGAAAAGCCACCTTCTTTAATATGTTTCCTTCTTGCTGTTTGTAAACAGAAATCATAGATGTTCTGTTTTTGCAAGCCTAATACGTAACTAATATTGTTATAAACAAAAAGAGAATTGACTTACTGGTGTGATATAATGCCCATTCCAATAATTGCTGTCTTTCAACCTACAGAACATGGTGTCCACTCTTTTCCCTTTCTCTAATGCCAGTGATTTTTTATTTTTTTTTCAGCTGGTTTACTTGCAGGGGTTTATGTTACAGAAAGAGAAATGGAGATTGGAAGTTGTCTGTTTGGCTGGTATCTGGAGCTCTGTGAGCAGATGGGATCACTTAACATGGAGAATGTAAAAAGTACAACAGGAGGAATGGTAAGCATGGCATTAGGCAGCTTCTATCATCACAGATATGTCGACTCCCTGGTCCTTTCTTAGTCTTCAGCTGCCTGAGCTTCTTTTCTGAGATAGACTTCATAGGCTGTTGCAGTAGCTGTTTGCTATTGCAGATTACTTTTGAAGCAAGCGCGTCTTGACCTTGAACTGACAAAAGATATTCTTATTAGTAAGAAGAGCATGTTCCTTGCTCAATTTCTGCATAGTGATTGTGTAAAATGGGAAAACCCTTGGGATGTTGAGTGGACAAGGCTGTGTTCTTCTGCAGCTTACTTTTCTCATCATGAAGTTGATCAGTGAGCTGTAACAGAGAAAAGGGATAGGAGCATAAGAGAGAGAAAATCCACTTACACAGATTAGCCTCGATACGCATTGATTTAACACAATAAGAGCTTTTAAGAGAGGCTATACAGCAAAACAATAGATTTTTCCATTTTATTACGATATGAAGAGAAAAAGAACTTATAAAAATAGTTATATAAATTAAATTAGATAGTCAAGAGAGAAAATTATATATAACAAGAAGAAAAAGTATTTTTTTGTTTGTTTTCAGAAGAAGCAGAAGTAAATTTATGGAAATTGCTTCTATTTTCCAGCTCCACTAGCTTTCACAGAAAATTCCATTAAAGAAAGATAAAAACTAAATCTATGTTTTGTATAAATGTGTGACTTATCCAAAGGTGAAGAATTTATTGGAAGAACTTTAAGTTAGGTATTGCTTTTTCCTTTGGCGTTTCCCCCCTCCCCCCCCACACACACCTTGAAGGAGCTGGGAACTATTCAGTTTGAATGTCTGGAACTGTGGTGGGTGAAATACTAGTTTCACCTTCCCATTCTTATTTAGAAAAGTCTCTTGAGAAATATAATCGGTACTGCTTTTTTTTGGTTATGGTATTTTGGGAAGCTTCTTTTTCATTCCTTTGTTGAGCCTTGTTTTTCACAGCACCTTGGGCAAAGGCCTTGTTCCACCTTGAGTTTCCACTTTAGTTTCACTTAACCAACTATTTACTTTAAAGCTCCAGAAGAGGGCTTTGCATGAATGCACACAGAATAGAGTAACAAAGCCAGCTGTGCAATTAATCTACATGGATTCCTATACAGGCTCCTTGACCTCTGGCCCATACGTGGCATTGTTGCCTTTTAGCCAGATCTGACTTCTTGGCTGGAAAGTATTGATGAACTAAAGGTCTGTCGATGGTTGAAGAAGCAGGACAGTAGCTGCTGTGCACTGCAGTGGGTCCCACAGAATGTGATCTGCCAATCCTTCCTGCAGTGTGACACTTGCAAGATCTGTTGTGCTGACCTGAAAAGTGCTTATGCAGTAGTGGCAGCTGGGTGAGGAACACAAACACTGAGGTGTTCATATTGTAAGACATGATATAATAACTTTAGGGTAACGCTTGCAAGTCTGCAGAATTAATTCAGCCATTGGCTGCATTTTATTTGTAATGTCCAGTCCAAAATCTGCTGGGGTAACACAAGGGCTGTCTTTAATCATGGGATGCTTTGTATTGGCATCTTCATGTCTAAGGTACACTGATGTTAACAGTGGCAGATTTAATGATAATAAGTTTAGATTTCTATGAAAGTACATGCCTGCTCAAGATCTAGGCAGCATTTAATAGCATGTCAATGTGTTTCCCAGGTTTTATTACAAACACACTTGTTCTGTATGTAGATTTGCGTTTATCATGTTTATGCACGATGCCCATAAGGAGGAGTCAAAAATTAGTGCTTGACCCTGTCCACACTTTCACGTTTTTAATGCTCTTTCTGGAAGTCACAAACCTAATGCATTAGTGTTCTACAGCAAGATTAACTTGCTGTAGAAAATGTTATCTGTTACTTTTAGAAATGTGTTAAATTGTTTAGTTTGGAATGTCCTAACCCCAAAAGAACCTTTACAATGTTCAAAGTTTCTTGCATTACTAGGTGGAAAGCATGAGTTTACTTGTATTAAAGTCATACATCCCAGATTTTAATACCATTAAAATCTGATGAACATGGGAACAGACCTAATTATGGGAACTTACATTTAATAATTACATTATTAATACAAGAGAAAAGGCAAAGTTGGCATCACCTTTCTGTCAACCGCTTTGCCGTTCTGGTCTGATATGCATTTAATTAATGTGTCAGTATCACTTAGCCCCATAAAATAATCTCCGTTTCTTCACTTTAGTTAATGACCATCAAAAAGGTAATTGAAATGGACTCATTTTCTTTATATCACTGTGCCTTGTTATACTTCAATTATTTTATTTCTCTTTTCCCTAAGATTACTTGTATATTCTTAAGCAATTTGAGTATAAAGGAAACAACAGAAGTAGGCCAATACATATTAATTTTGACCTATAGCCTCCTTCATGGAATTTAAATCTCTTATGCTTTCAAATTAATAGTAATTTAACTGAATGGAGAATTGTGTTAAATATGCCAGCAATGCAGTTATGACTAATCAAAGGAAAGTAGTAATTTTGCAAAATTGAGGTTCCTGATCGTGCACGGTTATTTTTATGAGGGTGAAGATGTTTGTGCTCAGACATTTACATGGGTTACTGTTTACATAATATCTAATTGGATATGCAGTGAAAGCAGTAGGGTGACCAGTGCCTATCCATCCCCCTTTTTAACTCATCTTTTCTTTTTTTTTTCTTTTAAATGAGCTAGGCTCCACAAATAATTTGTCCTGAAACAGATTCAAGGATAAGTTTGATGGATGCGAAGCTTTGATGATAAATCAAGCTTTAGAGACGTGCTCATTGAAACAGCTCTGGAATAGGCTGCCCAGGGAGGTTGTGGAGTCCCTTTCTTTGGAGATTTTCAAGACCCGCCTGGATGCAGTCCTGAGTAACAT
>JAOTQQ010000032.1:9835034-9909780 GCA_026546715.1 Gallinago undulata
CAATCCTGCTTCAGCAGGGGAGTTGGACTAGATGATCTCTATGGTCCCTTCCAACTCTAAAAAAAATTCAGTGAAATAATTCAGTGAAACAGAATGGTAGGTCTACAATAATAAAAATCAAGTGTCTCAAGTACCTAGAATGGGAACATCTACAGCTGTCCTTTCCTAAAGCATCTATTCACCTTTAGAGCATCTGAGACAGTTTCACCAATCCTTTTTCCTAAGGCTGCAGCGTGAGTTGAACTATAAGGGCCATGATATTTCCTGTCATTATAGTCTTTTAGTTTAGAGAGCCTTGGCCTGAACTGAGGTTTGAAGTCTCTGAGGAAAGGGCTATGTTTTTGTTCCAGCAATGTCCATGAGAAGAGTTTCTGATGATGATTAAATATTACCAACAAAGTATTGAAATGCTGTCCTGCTGGAATTTGAAGTAGTTTTGTGATTGAGCTATTCAAGAACTGCTCAAAGGTAATTTATTCTTTAATATAGAAAACTCTTCTTGGAAGCAAGATCTTTCTTCAGCAGATGGGCAGTCTACTGATGGATGCAAAATTCAGTCTGAAACTTGAGACATGTGGAACTTCTGTGTATTTGGAGATGTGGGTGCTATGATGGCTTCATATCACTTGAGAATTTTATCTCAATCTGAAACCCTAACAGTAATCTAACTAGAAAAAAGAGCACTGTCACTTCAAGACTATAAATGCAAAATAATCAAAATATGAGAGGTGAAATGGAAAGGAAATTACACAAAGGAAAACTAAATTATTAGGAAGGAAGAAAAAGAATTTGGGTGACAGCTTTAGGGTGGTATATGTTTGCTGGGAGGGTAATCCAGTGTATTCTTTAGTTTTGGCATGTACAGTCCTAGTTAGTAAGTACATACTGATATAAAACTGGTTTGGTTTGGGGTTTTTTTTCAGAGGACCTATCTGTCTTTATTTTTTCCCCCCTTTTCTCCTACTTTGACCTTTACAGCATGGCATATAGGTTATTTCATGACTTGAAGTAATGAGTATGCCAGGCAACATATTCATGTAAACATATGAAACCTTGTTATATTTTCTTGCTGTTTATCAACGAAATGTTGTATATTTATGTTCAAGAAATTATGCATTGTTGTTGCCCAGAGTTAGAAAATTGATTCATATGGAAATTGCTGATAGAAATTTGAAAAATAAATACTCTGACAGCATCCATATTCTCCCCAGCATTGTCACAAATTTGACTGGCATTTTGGTGCCAGAAAAGTGCAACATTCTTTATTGATGTGATGTTTTCAGTTTAGTGTTGAAATTTCACTGAATTTCACTGAATATGAGACTTTTTTCTGCAAGTGACAAAATTTCACTTTGTGTTCTATAGAAACAGCCATCTTAATCCATCTTAAAACTAATCCAATCCTTGTGGAAGGTTTTTGCTTCTTTACAGCCTAATAACTGTTGGAAAAACTTCTTTGTAACTAGTTCTTTAATTTTAGTTCACTAGTTATTTTGACTGTTGTGGAACCTCTTTTTAATTGTTTTCTAGTGACTGAGTGTTACTGAAGGTGGTGGGTAGCATGAAGTGGACTCTCAGGGTATATAATCAAATTTTGAATTAGCTGAAAGTTACCTAAAAATTTACCATTGGTGATTATATTTAGGCAGTATTAACTCACACATCAAGTAGGTTATGGCCAGAGCAAAATACTAGAGCAAAAGGGGCTCAGCTCTGGTGACTAAAAACAATTTAGCTTTACAATTGGCTTGTCACTTACTATCCTGATGTTAGCTGGAAGAGAGGAGATAGGATTGTGTCAGTTTCTGAAACCTCAGTTTCCTGTATGTTTCAACACGGATGATGGAAGTAGAAGGGAAACACACAGTCCTTCAATATTTTATTGGTTAGAATAATAGAATATTTATACTAGGAATGTTAGAAAATCCCTGGATTTGAGGCGAATAGGTTGAAAAAATGAAAGTTGGGAAATTTTTAGGCCAAGTAGTTTAAAAGTTCTGAAAGAAGAATTTCTTCTCTTTCTCTGGTAAAAGAAGGTGTTTGGTTTCTCTTAACCTTTTGACATCATGAAGACAGGGAATGAAGTTCATCTGTCTTTCAATTCTGGTTGAATTGAATTGATTTATGCTAGTGGTTATGGAAGAAAACTTCTAACTGGGCCTAGAAGCATCTTAACTCTTTTCTATAAGCCTGCAGAGGATGATCACAAACTGCTTGTGCTTTTCCAAACTCCCTTTTCACTAGGGCTTGCTGGATATATATGAGTGTCAGAACTCATGTTGGACAGAATCAAGGCCAGCCCCAGACTAACAATCCAGAAGCAGCAGAAAGTGGGCTGCTTATTATTATTATTTAAAGCTAGATCAGTATTATATTAAAAAAAAAAAAAAGGGCATAAGAAAGGATGACTTTGTATTCTTTTTAAGCAAATGTCTTATGTTCTAAAATGAGGACAGCCTGACTCTCAGAGGAACTAAGAACATGCAGATGCTTTCTAAGGTAATTTAATTTCTGGGCTCAATTTTCATGAAGCAAATGGAGTCAGGAATTAACAGATCTATGGCTTCAAAACATTAGTACTTTGTATCTTAAAAACTTGAGATACTGTGAATTTCACATCAGTTCCACAAGGTAGCACTTCCATTTCCCAGGAAGATAAATTCCACCAAACAGAAGTGATTTGTCCATAGCTTAAAAATCTTACTGGAAGGGACAGTGATCAATTCTGTATCTCCTGGTTCTCAGCACTAATACCTCATTTGAATGTGTGCGCATAAGAATAAGAAAAAAGTCTTGCAAATGCATCATGTATGTTTAACCATAGCTTTTATGCCTGTGCAGAATGATCCTTTGGATATACTCTTCTGTGAAAGCATAAAGTTGCATATAGTGTCATAAGAGCTTTGGGTTTTACATTACCTTGCATATGGATATCTGTAAGTATTTTATAAATATTAGTGAATTGCTTCTCTTCTGCATACTGTGGACACTTGCATTATGCAGATGGACAAATAAAGGCACACACAGTGTTGAAGAAACTGAAATTCTCAAAGGAGTAGAGCAAAGCCAAGGAAGGCAAAGACATCTGACACTGACATAATCACAGAACTTTTCTTCCTTTCTGCATAAGATGAGAAGCTAAAAAAAATCTGTAGTGTTTTGAGACTTGGTAGATATGTTGAAAGTAATGAATGAGGAAATCCCTAGCTGGCAACCTAAGCCCAATCATTAGTCTGAAGATATTACACAGACACAGTTGATTAGTCTGTTGTGCTGTACTGTCTGGAAGAAGTTAAAGTATAAAATGGCAGTCATTTGTATCCCCTGTGAGAATACAGCCCCTTCTGCAGCTTTCAGATGATAGATCATTTTTTAATTAATTTTTCTTACTGCTCTATTTTTTATTTTTGCTTTAAAAATTTCTGTTACCTTTAATTAACTTTGCCAGCCTTGCAAATGTATTTGTAAATCAGCAAAAGGCATGCTGGCTCAAAGAGCAGGCTTCCTCCAACTTACATATGTACATGTACAGATCAGTAGTTCTGACACAGATTATTACTAAGGGCTCTCTCTATAAAATATAAATATCCTAGGCCTGCACCAGGACAAAAAAAAAATCATGCCCAAAACCCTATAACCAGTGGGTTTCCAGCCAACACAAAAAGGAATGTCTGTAGATACCGAGGTAGCTCCCCGATTAGTGTTAGTTGTGGTCCTGCTTTAATGCTTGTTTAGATGAAAGTATGGAACTTTGAGAAATGGAAGGAGGACATAGAGACATGAGGAGATCAAAGCCTAAAGAAGTCAATCTGCCGATCTAGAGGAGGACTCAAAAGGAAGGAAGTCTATTGGTTTGTTTGTGTCAAATCCGGACACTTGTGTTTTATTTCACAGTGGTAAAAAAAATCCATGGACATCTGAAGCACATTATGTTTGTAAATAAGAACAGGAGATGAGTATCACTGATGTTCTCCTTCAGGGAACCTTTCACTCACCAGCAGTTCCAGTGAGAGTTGGGATGGGCTTACGTATAGGAGCATTGTCACCATTCTGGGAGCCACGGGCATGAAAAAACAAGTGCTGAGCAATTCTGCATCTGATTTACTGAGACTGGATTCACGGTGCATGCAGTGCAGCCCTTGCAGGGTTCAGGTCAGTTGTCTGTAAGAGATCATTCTGTCCTGGAGGCTGCAGCCTGGAATCCTGCCCCAGACATTTTAGCAGCAAAGGTATCTTCTTACTGTTGTCCATGTGCTATACAGGCACACCTTTTGTATTTCTACCAGGTGAAGCAGCATGGAGTGGGGGGCATTTGTTTTTAGCAGACCCAGTGGCACTTCCAGCATAAGCAGAAGTGTCAACTGGGCAAATATGACTTGACTCTTGGGCTGTGATCTCTTTGGAGCAAGACTGGGATGTGCAGACTCTGGCATGAGGGGACTTTAGCCTGGCTGAAGCCTGGGCATGATCACGAATAGAAATGTGTACTACAACCTGTGAAGTTTTCAAAAGTTGGTCACTGCCATTGGAACCTCATGTTGATGAGGCAAAGACACATTGATTTCCAGTAGAAAAAGTGCTTTGCTGTGACTTTTGCCAGTCTTTTATGTTTTCCCAAGGTAGGTTGTGAAGAACTGTTCAAATTACCACTTTGTTAGGTGCGTGGTGAATACTCCCCCAGCAGCCAAGCAGCATGACACAGCACTCCCTTGACAAGCTTACAAGTCTGTAGTTTAGCTGAGCTATATTGATATGAATCTAATTTTCAATTTGCAACACTTTACCATTCTTGGGCTGATAGTTTCAGGGAAGATCACACTCCAGAAGATTCCTGAATTAGGGCAATTTAAGTAGTCATTTAAAAATTCTAAACAGCAATATGTAAATATAAAGTACACGGACTTTTCAGGAACTTTAAAATGTTTCTTTAATTTTTTTTTGAGGCCTTTCCTGTTTTGAGATAGAAATTGAGTCTTAGAGACAAGTAGTAAAGTGATAATATGGGTCTCTAGGATAAAACTTTGAATAATTGGTACAGTGTCACAACAGCTATTTTTCTTAACCACTACTCGTATGACTTGCAACATCATTTACTCCTCAGGTTGTGTTTCATAAAAAACTGCGCAGCTGTGTATGGCACATGAAAGGATAATAATATGCATACAATACTTAGCAGCAGGGAAGAAAAACAAAATTCATATTTCCTTTGTAATCCTAATGGAGCACTTTTTTTTACAAAGCATCAGGGAGAGTATATTCACAATGTGTATTACAGAAGCTACATTTCCCATTAATTATTTTGTAACTGAGTTTCTTTCAACATCAGACATAAAAGTGAAGGGCTTTTTGTTTTTGCATTAATTGGTGTCTTTGTGATAAAGCACTTTTTGCTCCTGTGGCTGATAAAATAATCAGCATTAGGGTATGTATGTGAATATTCCCTTAGGGCTCACTTCAAAGACTGTAAATGAGGCAGATTTTCATACGCATGAAGAATTGGTTTAGAACTGTGTGACATGTTGTTTGATAAACACTTCAGAGGCATACCTTATAGTATGCAATGTACAAACAAAGCAGTATACCCTTTTAAATTAGAATTATTTTTTTTTAATCAGAAAAACATTTTTTCATCAGTACATCACAGTGGAAGGTTATTACAGCCTAGACATTTTAGATCTTGTGCAGGTTGGTATATTCTGTGTATTTTCAGAATGCAAATATGTGATTTTAAATTTTTTCTAAACCCAGAGATACGGATTTTATATCACAATTGTATACTCCTGCTTACACAGGGGAGCTTCTTTGTGGATTGAGATCAGAAAGGAGCCAAACCTGGCATCCTTAGCTAAAAATCCCTATGACATAATGTCAGAGGTATTTGTTGGTCAGCTTTGTTTTGAAAATGAGTATTCATGCTTATAAAATGTGCCTCTGTATTAGTGATTTTGGTAATCAGCCTGAACTTTGCTTATAGAAGACCATTAATAAAAAATAATTGGGCCTTCGGTACATGGCCAAATGTGACTTGGGATATTTGGAGATAGAGGAAAACTTTCACTAATGCTCCTAATCACCTAGTACAAAGTTAAGTGTTGATAGACCTTGCTACTGCAATAACATGTAGCAATTGAAGTTACACTGAAACAAAAATCACATGGGATTCTGATAATCAGAAAAAGGATTAACTATCTGCAATCCTTTGCCCTTACAGCATTTGCAGAACTCTTGGTAAGGTCATTAGGGAATTTGTAGGAAAAAAACAACAACTGAGATTATCTACTGCACTTAAATCTTTATACTTTGCCCCTTAAAAGCCTATTTTATTAGGGAACTAATGCAGAGCTCATGAAATGGAAAGTAGTGTAAGAGGTCACTAAGAAAGCTACCTGCATGCAGCGTGGACTTTTGATCTGCTGACAAGAATTTGCTGGATTTGAGAAGTGCTTTTTTTTTTTTTTACTTTTTTTTTCAGGTTATAGTTTTTTTAAGGAGAGAAGACACCACCACATATTTGTGTACCTACAACTTTGCATGTTCAAACTCCTCACTAAAGCAAAAGGCTTTTTGATGGTAGGATTTCTACTTGGTGACCGTGTATATAATTTAATCTTATTGAATTCCTATGTATGATATGTCTTGATTGCCATTCTCTATTTGAGCATGGCAAGATTGAGGAAACCAATACCTTAGGATCTGGTCAAGACTTGCGTTCTCATTTGTGCTCTTCCACATTCTTCCTTTATAATCTTGATCAAATAATTTATTTACTTTGTATCTCACTCTAAATTCAAAGTGCTCATCAGAATGAAAATCCAGCAGGGTATTTTAGTTTCTATATTACTTAGAGAGATGGTACATCAGTTAAAGTGTACATTATTAGAGCGTTTATAGTATCAGTTACCATGCTTCTGTTTTTCTCATGAGAGTGCAGATCTTGGTTTGTGATTATAACTGATACAGTTTTTTCAATCAAACTTGATGTCTCCTGTTTTGAAGACATGACCAAAGTAACTTGTATGGTATATACTGATTGACATTTTGCATGAAAACTTGGAGATTGTGTTCTTGTTTCATTAGGCTTTTGTCATTTTATTCTCTGCTCCTGCCATGTACTGTAATGTCACCAAAGATGAGTTTGATTCCTGTCACTTCTGTTAGTATTATGTGTGCTGATTTCTGAAACAGTTTTTGTTACAAAGGGTATCTAAACTCAAAGGGCTGATTTTTTGGAAATAATGCTAAAATAGTAGGTTCAGTGTTTTGCTGGTATTTATAATAAATTGCAACTGTGGTGTGCATTGATGACAGAGAGCCTACAAATGACAGAATTTGGGGCTGATAGGTTTTCATGTTCCAGCACTGTTGCTTTGTTTGAACCTAGGGTTCAGTAAATATCTGAAGTGCCTGGGTATTTTCTCTTGAAGTCTAATTGCTGAGCTAATACATCCTGATAATCCTTCCATCTTTTTAACATTGCTGAGCAGTGCCATACTGTGGAGTTCTTTATCTGCCTTAGACCTTCTTGTTAATCTTGAGAGCATGATCCTCAGTACATCTCAATCATATGGTATTTGCATGTTCTGTAATGTATAATATTCCAGAAGACATGCTATGCATTCAAACATGTCAAAGCAGACTATTCTAGTCTCTCCCTCCTTAATTTTCTCTATTGACATACCCTATGATAAACTCTACTGATACTATGATTTTTTTATTGATTTAGCAAGCTTTTAATTCCTGAACATTTTTGTTGAAGTATTTTACTACTTAGAAAAAGATAAATATACATCTGACAACTTAAGCTTTATGCCAGAATTTTACATTTAATTTCTTTCCTTTTTGTAAAGAGTGTAGGGGACAAATTCTCATGCCTCTCTTTTTCACAGCTCTTTCTATAATGTTACATGCCTGGACCTTGTGCAGTTCATCTAGCCAAAGCATTGCATCCCTTCCGTTTGGAGGGTCCTGGAACTCTGCTACCAGGTGAGAAGAAACTAGAACAAGCACAGAGATCATCTCAGCAGTTGTCCCCTTCTGTTCATCACTGAGAGGGTCATCCTTTCTTGATGTGAGCACTTTTGTATTCTTCTCTAGTGTTGCCTCCTAGTATAGGAGAGAGCTCCACGGATAAATGTGGAGTTACCTAGAAACCATTTTACCTTTCATCAGCTGCTACCTCAAGATTGTTGTTTTCCGAGATGCTCCTAGTACATTGAAACCTGGTAATGGGTAGGCAGATGGCAAAGAGTAGTCTGCTTTTGGCAACTGAGAGTTCTGTATGGCCTAGTCTTTTTTTTTTTTTTCATAGCCATCTCATTTGGTTTTCTTCTTTGCCTCTCATTCCATGTTTTCCATTCAACATCAACAAAATAAAACCTTTGGGAGAGGTCTGTTGCATTCAGTCTGTTCCAGTGAGAAGGGACTCAACCTAGTTAAGGTCACTGGATGCTTTAAAAAAGACGTGTAAACAATAGGAAGGTTAACAACGGTAATATTTCTTGGGTGTAGAAGAATAGCGGAGTATCTGTCTGGGAGCACTGGTAGAGAAGTTATACCAATTTTCTCTGAAAGGAGTATATAATACTAGTCTCCCCAGGGAAAGGTTTTGCCTAAAAAGAATTCTCAAACACTTCAATATATAATTTATTCTGCACTTCAGGTATTGCTGTTAATTTTACTTTCTGGCAGCCCTTTTTGTAGCAATTACTATTGCTTATAGCAGGCTTCTGTATATCGCTTTTATCTATTCTTGATACTGAAGCTTTGAAAGTAAGTCCCAATAACGTTACATACAAAGTCTGATGTGAGCTTCCTCCCTCTCAGCTCTGTTCTCTCATTCTCGGTAGCTGAAAATACTGGAGTTTCTTGTATATTCTTCTCTATTCTACTGTTTTCCCTCAGTAATCTAAATTTCTCTCACGCTCACTTGTGCTCACTTCTTCCTTTAATTTTGATCTCTTTGGCTCCTCTTTTACTGCAAAAGTCTACTTTGTTGCTCTTGTTTCACACACAAAGAAGCAAAGGCCAGCCTTTAAAAACAACAGCACTTCCCTTTATCCCAGTTAACTCTCTAGCTGTATCCCCAGTATCCATCATTTCTTCCTTTTATAGTTAAGCTTGCTGAATTCACATATGTGCTCTGAAGCACCTCTCCTTAGACTTTATCCTTGGCCCTCTTCATTCAGTTGTTTTATTTCTTGAGGCTAACTTTTGTGAAAGTTGCCTTTAACTCCTTCCTATCCAAGTCTGGTCTTCCATGACCCGTCAGTCACTTCCAGGACAAATTACTGTTCTTTCCTTTTTTAAAATAACCTTTTAGTCTCCTCATTCTCTGCTACACTTGTAAACAGTCTTGATAAATCCTTTGGAGAACAAGGGAATTCCTTTTAATGTCCCTTCCAGCTTTCTGTGGCACTGTCACCGGTGCATCTATTTTCTCTATCTCTCCATTCTTTATCCCCCTCTTCCCCACCCCCTGCCTTGGGCAACTTTATTCACAAACACAAATTATGGGAAGGATCTGTTTTTCTCCTGTCCAAACGGTGTTAGCCTGTCCCTGGCATCTTTGGATGGATATCCCTTATCCTTGATCTTACTGTGTTTCAGGGAGGGATTGTACTTCTGTTTCTCATGAGCCTTTTTTACTGTTCCTAATATTAATCATGTGAATGTCAACATCACTTCTGTGAATTTCATTTCTTTGTTGACCCAGACGTGTTTCAGAAGCTTTGGGTTTTCCATACTATGGCTAAGTTTTGTAGGCAGTTTCCATATAATGTGTGCAAAGTAGTGCAATGCTTACTCCTTGACTCCAAACTCCAGTCTGGGCTGTTAGATAACAGCTTGATTATTATCATGTTCACTTCCCTGAATTTGACAATTTGACTTAGTTCACTGTGATCTCTCTAGGATGTTGCTTCAAAGAGCATTGATTGTTTTGATCATCTGCTCGTTCTGTGTATCTCTCCACTGATTATCTTCTTCCATCTTTGATTAGGAGTTTGTTTGATACACTTTCAGCACCCTTCAGGGACCATCCACAGTCTGTTCTATCTCAATGATCTCTCTCTTTTTTTTCTTTCACCCATAAAACCAAGTTTCATACCTTAATATTCTCAGTTGTGAATATTCATGTTTCTCCGTTACTTCAGAAAGGCCTCTTTATGGATTTTCAGAACAAAGTCCTTCAAATCTGACCCCAAAATTTGTGGTTTTGTTGACAAAACAGGTTGCTGATGTATAAATGTGGATAAATGTTTCTTCATAGTTTGCTCGCAGCTCCCTAGATGTCTTCATTTGAACTGTCAGATTTTTTTGTGTAGAGGGTGGCTTTTTGTTGTAGTGTTCTTAGAGTACCTGGAAGTGTTAGGTCGTAATCCATACTTGAGGTGTGTTGCCGAGGAGTTGTAGCAGTTAAAAGATCAGCATGGCAGGGTGCATCAAAGGAGAGAAAACATCACAGCACACAGCCTAGGCTTTTTCCACCCTTCCCCCCCCCCCCCCCCCCAGCCCAAATTTGCCTCTCAGTTTATGAACTGGCTCACTGTTCTTCAACAATTGCAATGAAGAGAGTAACTCTGTTCTCCTTGGGTGGTTTATGATCCATACCATCTTGTGTTGAGAACAATATATTATAAAACAGATTGTAGTTCTGTTGGAAAAAAATGCACTCTATTCTTAGCCCTTAGCATTCCTATGACCTATACTTTTCAGTTATGATATATCCATTATGAGGAGTTGTCTCCTTTTAAAGGTAATATCACAGTTGTTTTTACATGATTTTGAAATGCTTTATAGAATAGTTGCTATTAAAACTTGTACAGCCTACTCCTAAACTGAAGAACATAGTTATGTAAAACTGTTTTCTTGCAACATATCAAACACATCACATTATCATTAATTCATAAAGGTAATTTCTGTTGAACATTTATTGTTATTAATAAAGCTATTTAGATTTGGTACTTTAAAGTATTATTCATTCCTCTTTGCCATGCTGGTCTGCTGTACTATTTCAGATAAGAAAAGCCATTACAAAAAGTGCAGCAGCTTTTCTTAGTAAAACCACATAGTTCACCCTCAGTTTTCAACAGACATAATTTTTAAATGTCCTACATCATTTTAATACCTGCACACTCTACGTAAGCATTGTAACACAACATATGGGATTAAGTAAAAGATGTACAAACATCCTTAGTTTCCTTCTTTTTGTTTATAGCTTTGAATGTGCTTCTTCAACATTGTGTTAAATATATTTATAAAATTAATGTTAAAAAATTAATCTATTCAGCAGAAGGACAGCTTGGTAGAGCTAGATAACATAAACCCTTTGGCAGAAGAGGGGGAGAGTTATCTTGCTTTGCCTAGCTTTGGTAATAAGCACGTATTCACCAACAGTAAGGGCTTGGTGGTATGAGATTTGCAAATAGGTGTGTGATGCGATGTGGTTCTGAAGTTGTATGTGTTCTTCCTTTATATCACAGTTAATCCCCCTTGTCTCCTTGTTCTCTTGCTCATCAGTTTATCCGTTGGCTATTTCTGATGTTTGATTACATGATGTTTAATGAAAAGGGGACAGGAGAGAGAAGGAAGAGGCATTGTTTCCTACTTTTTCAGTTGGTTTATTTTGTACTTTTGAATCTTTACTTTCCAGTCACTGACGAGTGGAATTTTTTGTTATCTTTGAGAAACAAGTATCCGTTGCTTATAGTCTGATGCTTAGTCAGAACCTTCCCAAACTCCAGCACATTTATTCTGAACCTATATATGCAAAAGTGCCTTAAAATACTTGTATCAATTTATCTGTTTGAATACTGCAAGTATAATGCCAGAAATCTGCTTTTGGATATCAAGCCTGTTATCACAATAGCTGAAAATAAGGTTCACAGAGTAATTCTGTTGGTTTTTGGGGAGGGGAGAGGGGAATGGCATACAGCTTAGAGATGTATTTGAGTGATAGAAGTTAATTTTTTGGGGCATAAAGGGCTAAAAACCATCAGAAAATGACACATTGTATTAACCTCTGAATAGTTTAGCTTTTTGTTTAACAGTGTCTTATCCAGTTAGTATTTCAGTCTCCGAGCTTCTGTTTGGGAAGGGATATTGCAGAAAGTCAGAGGACATTCTCCCACCTTATTTAAACCCTAGCATCGTCTGTGGAGGCTGTTGTTTTCTGTACTCACATACACCTGCCTACGTGGGAAGGATTGATGATTCAGTCTTATTTCATATGTCATAGATCATCAGCATCCACTAACGACTGGCTGCAGAAGGAGCAGAATTAAACTATTTGAATGTTGAATGTTCACAGTCACTTCATTCTCAAGGTCATTGTTGCCTTCAAATAATTCATAATAGTTACTTGCTTATTTGCTGTATATGGATTTATTTATTTTTTCCACCAAAGAAAGCTCTTTTGAGAGAACTTTTATCAGCAAAGTAGGAAATTATCTGATGAATATTAATAAGCATATGTAGTGCCTGATGCTTGAAAGTAAAGCTTTAAGTGTTTGATCCTTAGCTGCAGTGCAGTCAGCTTGAGCCACTCAAGTAGATATCATGAGTAAAACAGAGAAAGAGAAGGGAAAAAAAGAAAGGGGTTATTGGGAATCATTACTTGAAACAAGTGGCTTTATGTGCTGGAAGTGAAGTGTTTAGTTCTCTGGTTTTGAATGATTGAAGATCCAACCTGTTTATTCCTTAGAGCACAACATATCTGCCACAAGATAAGATGCAACCCAGATACGAGGACCTCGACTCCCCGGTTTTCATGCCACGTAGCCAAACTGGCTATATGACAGAGTTATCCTGACAGAAGGAGGGAGAGGCCTCTATTTCCATGATTATGAAGATCCTGTGCTTTTGACCACATGGGGGGAAGTAACAAAATGCAACTTTTCTACCAGCTTATGAATAGAATTGGAATCAGAGGGGCTTTGCAGCAACTCTTTATCATGTGCACAACTGGGGTGGGTGGCTCTCGTTCTCACAATGCCTACTCAGGGCACTGCACTCGATCCTCAGCATGGTGCAGGGATGGGTGAATTTCACCTTGAAAGCTTTAAGGTTAGTGTCTGGTGTCTGTGATTACATTTGCAATTCAAGTTAGTCTATTTTCTGCTTTTTAGCTTTTATTCAACTGAATTTAGTGCTTGTGAAAGATGTTGGGTTGTTATTTCTGGAGATTGAATTTTTTCATTTATCCATGTAACAGATACACCTTAAGTAGTGGCAGTGAGATTCTCCCCCTGTCCAACACTATGCCTTCCTGTGTTCTTGATGCTGAAGAAATATCTCTTAGGAGTGAGAATAATGTTCAGTTTGCATGTAGCTGTAGCGGTATTAATGAGTAGCTTTGTATGGATGAATTTAAGAGGTATCTGGACCTATCTGTATTATGGGATACTAGCAAATAAATGATGGTGACCATCACCTGATAGAATCAGTACTGACTAAAATGTTCTACATTAAAATTGTGATAATACAAATTGGTGGGTTGCAGAATATCTGTGTCAAAACTTGACTTTGTGAATATCTCAGGAACAAACAGTGCATCTCACAGTATTGGAAAAAAGGGTACATCAGCAGAGGTGTTTGGTTTGGATTTTCACGGGCATACTCCTAGCACGTGATGCAGTGCCATCCAGATAAAAAAATAAATAGTGGAACAGTAAATCAATTATCAGAATCATTTGAAGGTAATCACTATAGTAAAGTGAAATTTGTATGTTCAGAAACAAAAAGTCTGTTTGTTTTATGGGAATAACAGAATATGATGCTATTGTCTAAGAAAGGGGATTTACTCACAGGGCTCAAGTAGGGAGGTGATACCTCAGCTAAGCATCTGCCAAATCGAAGATGAAATTAATGGTTCTCATTAGACGCTGTGTTAAAATAGGGACAGAGAGTTGAACCCCAACTATGCACAACTTTTGTGCAGAAAGCTTCCAAAAAGATAGCCATCTGAAGAACGAAGTGCTGCACACGTTTTAAGTCATTCCAACTGCTTGAGATTTAGGTGAATTGTTCAGTGAAATCAGAAGAATATTCTCTGTCCTCAGGTTTCTAAGATGGAACACGGTATAATGACAGATTCATTGGGCTAGAGAGAAAGGGAAGAGAACGATGAACCTCTAAATTAAGAAACCCAGCTGAAATCTGTGTCTTGGGTATCTCTTCCTAATTCAAGAAATTATGAAAAAGAAAGTCTATAAAGTGTCTCAGAGTCCTTGGAGTAGGAATAAGGTAAGAATCATGTTCTCTCTCTGATCTTAAGAAATGAAAATATCAGGTTCCAACTGGACCATTTCCTAGAGGTGTTCATAGAGCATTCCTTTATTACCCTCTATAATTCATATATGTATTTATATTTATACACTGAAGGTTAACCTATGCACTAAAAGTGTGCTTTTCTGAATAGTTCTGCAGGTGTGTTTGAATCCTTCCTTAAAAGAGGATTTAGTCTAAGTGGTGGGTTAACTGATCTATAAATAAAAATGGTATACCGTATCCTCCAGCTGCATTTCTAAGTAATCAGAAATCTTCTGCATCTCAGCTATATTTGCTGTGCAGGATGCATGGATGGCTTAGATTTTTGACATTGCTGGAAGGTAAACATAAAATAAATGTCAAGTTTCTCAACTGTGTCAAGACCTGAAGCACTTTTAGTCTTCTCCAATAGAATTTTGGGAATCATAAGGAACCCGAGTTTTGAAAGCTGATAGGTCCATGAAGTTTGGATCTTTCTAGGCTAATGTAACTATATGGAGATCATAACTTTAACTTTTGAGCCATCTGTAAATCTCACTTTCAGAATTAATGTATGGATTTGGATTTTAAAATTCCTTAGTCAAATGAATGTGAACTTCACTGGAAGCTAAAAGTGTGAAGTACGATACAAGCTCAGAATAGGAAGGCTGAGTTACTTCGCTATTTGATATTACTGAGTGTAGTGCTAGACTGTCTTCAGATTCTCTTTTCAGCCCAGAATTTTGAAAGACTTGTGGAAAAGTTGAGTAATATATCAGGGAAAAAACCTTTTTCTTCCCGGAAAGAAAAAGTTTTGTGTGGTAAGAAAGCGTGGAAGCTAAGTTTCTGAAATTAATTTATAGAGATGATTTGAGTGCTGTTTACAAATATATTTAACTAGAAGCAAGTAATTCTTCACAGCACAGGAAAAAAAACCCACAAGATCTGGTTGTTTGAAGTTGAAGCTAGATAGATTAAAATTAGAATTAAATGCATGTTTTTAGTTCAAAGTATCAGATATTGAAAAGCTTTCTTGAGGATGCAGTGAAGTCTGTAGATTTAATTTATTACTTGAAGTCTGTAAAGTTAAGACTGGATGTCTTTCCAGAGGTGAGTTATAGATCAAACAGAATTTTATGGACTTGGATATAAAGGTTACCATAGGCTCTTCCATTTGTCATACAGGAACTAGTTCTAAATTCAGCTAACTGCAAGCTATTGTGGGCAAAACTATTGGTACACTGCTACTTGACACTTTACATTTAGTGAGCTATAAAAGATGATCCTGGAAAATGTTAATTCCCTTTCTTCTAACATCAGCATTTCTTCGGAGTGTGTATAAGCAGCTCTCCTGTGGTGTACACGAGACAGTAATTGTTCTCTCATGGGAACCCAATTCCCCCTTATTTTTATCTCCTTATTGTGGTGTTTTACTCATGGAAGAGATAAACCCTCAAAGTCTGGTGACATGAGTACGGGAGCCCTTACTAACTCATTGATTATACATAGCAGGGAAAAAAATGTCACTGATTCCTGGCTTTTGCATTGTCTGTAGTAAAAAGCCAGAGAGAAGGAAGAAAAGCTGCTTTTCCTCAACTATCTCTGAACACTGAAATTATTTCTGCTAAGTTATCTGGGCAGCTATGAGAGTCAAGAGACTCTTTTCTAGGTTCAACTGATTTATAGAACAAATATGGCATATAGACTTCCACTTAAAAGTTGTTGGTTGGTGTTGTTTTGGTGAACTGTAATTTATTACTTATGTATTGAAATTTGCATAAATATTTTCTTCTCTATTCATACCATATGACCAGTTTAATGTTTTAGAAAGTTTTTTTGTTTTGTTTTGTA
Organism: Gallinago undulata; assembly: GCA_026546715.1. Classification (NCBI taxonomy): domain Eukaryota; kingdom Metazoa; phylum Chordata; class Aves; order Charadriiformes; family Scolopacidae; genus Gallinago; species Gallinago undulata. The sequence continues at coordinate 9,851,130 of JAOTQQ010000032.1, forward strand.
GCAGATCAAAGTGATTCTGTGAGGTTTAGGCAATCCAGAAATACTTGTGAACGGTTACTGTTCATTTCAACCCACAGAGAGAAAATTGCTGAGTTGTGTTATGAGAGTAATAGATACATTCAACTGAAATCAGGATTGCTCCATGAACAAATACCAGAAAGAATAAATTTGCATTGATTACAATTAGTGTCAAACTGATATCCTAGAAAATGTAATTGTAATTACAGTGCCAATTTAGGAAATACTTAAGCACATGCTTAAGTATAATTAAGCATATGCTTAGTCCTTCATTGATTTGGGGGCTCTTCACTGAAATACATGTACAGGGCTGGCAGCCTCACTGGTAAATTCTGCAAAGTACATTACTGCTGGGCTCAGATTCTGGTTTGTTTCAGTGTTAGAAGAGAACTATAATTCATTATGCAGTTACTTAGTCAAGGGTTGCAGTTCTTGCTGGCTGTGACTGTGTCTAAAACACAAACATAAGCACGTTAGGAATTACCTTAAGTAAAAAACATAAATAAAAAAATCTCTGGATATTCACGGAATCACAGAATGGTAGGGGTTGGAAGGGACCTTTGGAGATCATCTAGTTCAACTCCCCTGACAAAGCAGGTTCACCGAGAGCAGGGTGGACAGGTATGCATCCAGGTGGGTTTTGATTATATTTAAAAAGGTTAATGCAAATTTTCTTCTGTAGAGGGCAAGGAACTAATTCATCAGGGAAAAATATCCAGGGGACCTTCCCTTTGCAATTGTCATGATTTAGGTACTGCTGTGTTGTTCAACGTTAGGATTTTTGTGTGAATAATCATAGCAGTAGGCAAATGGAGTGTTCCTGTAGTGCTGGAATCTTGATTTGATGGGCAGTGTTTTTTAAATCCAGATAGAATACTGTTTTAGTGTTTTATTACTCTTGCACGTTTCTCTCTTTTATATCCTTATTTCAAAGTACTAGTGTGCATGATAAGAATCCTTAATTAATGTATATTTATTTTTAAGGCACTGTACATAAAATCTGGGATAGTATGCATACATACTTTACCAGGAAGCAAATAACCATCCTCTGTTTAAAAAAGAAAAAGTTTCGAGCACTGGGATATCTTCTTTCTAAAGGTCACTTTATATTACAACTTCACTGAGTTTCTTCGCTTGACTTCTTAAAGCAAAATGTTAATTTAAATGTACACCTTTATTTACATCTTTGATACTGGATTTTCAAGGCAATTTCTTCTTATTTTCAGCACACAACTGAAAAGTGTCTGAATGAAGTTCAGATTAGAGGCTGTCTCAATGTATTTAGTTTTCTATTGATGCCCCGTAGTTTTTGTTATTGGATGTCTTGGGATTTCTTTAACATTGATCTGGTGTGATAACTTTCCTGATAACAGTTTTTCATCCTAAACAAACGACTTCTGTTGATGACCCTGTCCTCTTGTGAATATGGAATTAATGAATGCATTTACTTTCATTCATACCTCTGCTGTCAGGACATTATTTTTGACATCCCTCTGAATCTGATCTGTTGCCTTCACAGTGTTTTTAATGTACTTGGGGAAAAATCTTATCTCAGCTTCTTAGACAGTTTTTGTCTGCTCTCCATATTTGACTTATCTTTCCTTACCTCATTTCAGCTTCTACCTGTTTTATGTCATATCTGATATATAATACCTTCTTGTTCTTGATTACATTATGCAGGTCTGATTTCATCCAGGCTGGCATCCTGTTTCCTTTCCCACATATTCAGCCAAATGAAATGCAGAAAGACTGAGCGTATTAGCAGAAATAACCTATGAACAAACATTTCTTCTTTGCTTTCATAAAGTCTTCACCTTCTTCAAACTTTTTATTTCAAATGTTTTTCCTTGGGTTGGTGATTTTTTTTTTTTGGTGGGGTTTGGTTGTTGTATTTGTTTTAAAAGTCCAATTTTTAAAAAAAGTCAGCCCCTTTTGATGCTTAATCTCTTTTGGGTGCATATTGTTATTTGTATCTCCTATGTTACTTCAGAATAAGCTGGTAATTTGATTCCCACCCCACTTTCTTATTTAGGAAATTGCTTTCTGTCTTCTCTTAAGTCTAGGATCAGTGTGATTTATATCATGGTAAATAAAAATGAGCTAATGACATAAAGGAAACTTTTCCTTTCATAAACCTGTTTTATTGACCAAGCAGGCTGCATGTGGCATGCAAATGATCACCTTGCTTGTTTATTTGGTGGATAACAGGTGTTAATTGGTGTTTGAGGGAAGTTCCTTTAATTATATGATCAATGAGGTTACTTTTACCTCTTTTAGTTTTGTGCAACTGTAACCGCTGATTTCTAAAGTATAATTGTATATACATTGGTCTAAGTCTGATGGAAATGTCCAGGCGAGACACAAAATTTTACAAGTAACTTGAAAAATACATTTGGGAGTCAGATGACATAGTGAAGTAGGGTTTTTTTTGGCTGGATGAAGTCTGTGAAAGAATCTGACTGTTAAGAAAAGAGCTTTACTTAGCTCATCTATGAATATCCCTTTGTATCCTCAATGATTTGATTACACCTCAGATGAGCAACGTGACATTCTATTGCTGATCAGAACCCAAGTGGAGTTTGTTCAGTGTATCTACACATGTAATCAGTAACATTTTGTCTGCAACTAGATCTTTGACTCCAAAAATAGCAATATATGGCACTTATTGGAATACATGCAGATTTTGCTTTTGCTTAATATCTGCATTTCGGATAGATCTCTTATGATGCCTGAATTTTTACGGGAATCTGAAAGGAGGTGCTCTTATCTATAGAGAATAGACTAATGCTGCTTTGTACATCAGTAGCGTGTTCAGACTGCACAGGAAAAAAAGAATTAAGAAACCACCCCCACAGTAGTACTATGTATCTAGACAGTAGCTTTCTGGTGATACCAGCAGCCTTTAACAATGCAATATAATCAAGGAAGTCCAAGTTTTAAAATCTTATCAGCTGAGTCAGCATCATTAAAGATCAACTTCATGATTAAACCATGCTTGATTATAATAGCTGATATTTATAAGCTTCGAGTGGGGAAAAAACAGAAGTGTAAAAAATTTTAATGTGCTAATTCTGAACCATAAATCACAGAATAATGGGAGTTGAAAGGGACCTCTGGAGGTCATCAGTCCAACCCCTCTGCCAAAGCAGGTTCACCTAGAGCAGATTGCACAGGATGGTGTCCAAGCAGTTTTTTAATGGAGACTTCACCACCTCTCTGGGTAGCCTGTTACTTTCAGCTGTCTGTAGAAGGCCTCTGCAGCTTCCCCATTCTGATCAGGTGGCCTTTAATAAACCCACACACCCACAACAGTGTCTCTCATGTTAGCCTGCCCCTCAGTCCTTATCCACAAGCTCTCAACTGTCTCTTCATCCGCCCCCAGGGAGAACTCAATACATTCAAGTTGCAGTCTCCCATAAAGAGCAACGCCACCACCTCGCCTTCCTGGCATGTTATTTCCTGCAAAAGACATAGCCATCCATGACAGTGTTCCAGTCATGTGAGCTATCTCACCGTGCCTCTGTAATCGCAATGGGATCATGGCTCTGCGACTGCTCGCACATCTCCAGTTTTTCCATGCTGTATCCCTTGGTGAGGGAGTTGAGCATGTAGTTTTCACAGTAGAGGGGTGGTAGGCCTTCTTGTTCTCAAAAATACTAACATGCTGCCCCACAAGCGCTGAGCTACTATGCCCGAGAACCTCTCTAGCAAGCCCAGTTACATCCTCATCCTCTTTTGAATCCAGTTTAAAGCTCTCTCCATGAGTCCTGATAACTCTTTTCCTAGAACCCTTTTCCCCCTGAGAGATAAACAATTCCCATCCATTACCAACAGGCCTGGTGTCTTTTAAATCAAGTTGTGGTCAAAGAACCCAAAGTCCTGCTAGCAGCACTGGGCTTGGAGCCAGGCATTGATCTGCTGGCTCTTCTATTTACCCCCTCATCATTCCCCATATTCATTTTCCCTCTTGAGTACGCTGCATTTTATCGTTTTACAAATTAGCATCTTTCTAGCTCCTTTTCAAAATCTCAATGCAAGCAAATTAAGTCTCCAATACAACTGTGTAGAAATGTATAGCTGAGAAAAGCATTGCTGATACAAGTCTGCTGAAGCATTTCCAGGTACTGGGATTGGGGCAAAAGAAGACAAAGTTTTTGCTTCCTCCAAACCCGTAATTCTGTTTTATTTAGCATTTATTTTGAAATTACTGAGAAGATTTTAAAGCATTTCTACTCAGTTGTGCCTGCTCAGTGCATATTTGAATTCCTGAGTCCCCTGTGATGCCATGTGTCCTCGCTTCTATTGTAGCATGAGAGAAAAATTACAAAATGACATTTGGCTGATAACCTGAAAACCCTTGACTTTGGGGTACACTTATCAGTTGGGCTATTTTCAAGAGGGTACTAATTTGATAAATCTCATTTACAAGATTAGTGAATAAATGGTATTCTGTCTTCTGCTCGTTGTAATATACTTTGCAAATGGCTTTTCTTTCTACCTGGAATGACGAGTGACAGCTTTGTCCTTGTGTGTTTGTACATCTGTCTAGCTAAACTGATGGCTTTTACTTTTGTGAAAACTACTAGTAAATACGTGAAAGTTTAGGCTGTAGCACTTAGGTTTTGGTTTGAAAGAGATGAAAGAAAACCTGGCAAAGGCTAGGCAAAAATGATACTGTATAAAGTATCAGTTTCCTCTCACAGACTACTCTGAATATAATTATTAAATATTAACCTTTTGATCTTTGGTCTTGTTTTAAGCATTTGAGAAGAACTTGTAACTGTTAATCTGTCTTTATGTATGTTTCTTATCTCTGTTAGTGAAAAAAAGTGCTTCCCACTCTAGTAATACGTGTTTTCTGACACGTCATAATTACCATGATACATGTTGCAAATACATACACAGACTAAAAATACCATACTTTAGTGTGTGTGTAAAGGGCCTTCTCAAAAGTCGCTGTTACTTTAGGCTGCTTTTAAAGCTTTGAGAATATCCATTCAGCTTTAAGATTTCATTTCAGGAAGAATCTTCAGTTGTGGAAGAGGATGTTTAGCAATATTCTTAGAATTCCGTTCCCTCTGATGCCATAGTCTTGACCACAGATTATAACAAACCAGGTGTGTTAGATCCTGCTGTGAATGGTGTGGTTGTTAGAAGTTGTTGCAAACTCTTACAAATTCAAGACAGGCATCAAAAATATAGCAAACTGGAATTGCACTGTAAATTTCTGGCTGGAAACTTTAAAGAAACCAAGAAGAGTATGAATATTCAAAAGAAGTTTTGCTGACTGAGATTGATGTGAGCATATTCGTCTGTAAATTACTACTTGACACCAGTAGTTTTTTGCTTGTTTTCTAAGGGACTTTGGTAAGGTTGTCTGCTAAGATCAAGACATATCTCTAAGATTAGATGTTAAAAACTAAAACAGAATAGCATTTAAGAAAAAATACACATCGACACACAAAACTAAAATGTAAATGATTATACTTCTGATGAAACAACCTTCAATGTAAAATGTGTGTTTGCTTCAATTTATTTTCACATCAGTTAAATAAAGCTGCAAGGTTCACACTTTCTTTAGATCATTTTATGCTGATGTATCAGTTTCATAAAGAGCTGTACTCCAGTGGGTAAAGGAAATGTTGTACTCGGTCAAAGATAATAATTGTTCATCCTGACATGGCATTAATGAAACAGTTTCTATTCCAATTATGAATATATTTGATAAATAGTGTGGCACTAAAGATCTCAAAAAAGGTGGGGTGGATAGTGGTTTAAGTTTTATAACACAGGTTTATTTTACTTATTGCATTGACCAATTAATTGTGTGTAAATTAAATATGTTTTGTTTAGTTCATTACTGAAGCGACAGGTGTTAAATGGCTTAGAAGACCTTTGAGTAATGCGTTTAAGTGATAGCACTTGCACATTTTTTCTAACCATTTATTTTAACCATTTTCTAACGTATTATTGAAGAAAATAGGAAAAGAGCAAAAGTGAAGAGTGACTTCAAACAATTTGAGTGAAAAGTTAGTTTTCTTGTTATTTGTTGGTCTTGCTCTTTCTTAAGAATTTTCCCTGGGTTTTGTGGCATGTGAAATTGATTCTTAGGAGCAGAGTATGAGCTGGTATGGTCTGGCCCCCTCCTTTTTTATCATAAGAACTAGACACACACAGAGCTCTACAGGGGTCTGTGTGGATGGCAAACCTTCAAGCCACAGAGGACAGATTTTCTCCCTCCCTTTGACCTTTCTACTGTGCTCACTTGCAGTCTGTAACCAATCTGGGTCTGAGAACAGTAGCTCAAATTTGTTGCAAAAAGTATAGCTGCTTAAGGAGGAGAGCTCGATCTGTGAATATCTAGATTCATATAAGCTTAAGAATATTTGTAACACCATCCAAGTGGCCTGAACTAGGTCTCATAAGAAACTTCTTCCTCCTTCTTTTTCACTGACTTTGGTGTCTGCAGAGTTGTTGCTCCCACATACTCTTCTCTCTGGCTAGTGGTGTTGCCTCTCAATCGCTTCTTTTTCCCCCTTCTTCAATATGTTATCCCAGAGTCATTACCACTATTGCTGATGGCCTTGGCCATTGGCAGGTCCATCTTGGAACCGGCTGGTATTGGCTCTATCAGCATAGAGGAAGCTTCTAGCAGCTTTCGCAGAAGCCACTCCCGTGGACCCCTGCTATCAAAACCTTGCCATGCAAACCCAATACAGGGACCAGCTGCAGAGCTGATGGAAATATTTGCAAAGGAAGGTATTTTTCCTGCCTTGACTCATCGTTAGTATATATTCACTTCTTTTTCACCTCTTCTTTTTTTGGTGCTGATATATGTAGTTTGAAATCTGCAGCCTATGTATTTCGGGCAAGGAGTAGACCTTGGACAAATAGGGATGACACAGTCCTTTTGACCGTGTCATCTGATTTATTGGGCTAATCTACCCCAATTGCATCCACCTTCCTCTGATTTCTCTAATTCCTTGCTTCCTCTGCCTGTGCCAATGGAAACTTTGGGGAACTGCAGAAGTGGCAGTGCAGGGCACCTGTTCTTCAAGCCACTTGCAGCCTTAGAATTTCCCCAGAGGGAAATAAAGAAAATTCCTTTGTGTCTGTCAGCCAGTCAGTTGTTCAGATACTGCAAGTTTTGACATAATTTTGACAATGTGCAGGATATTACTTGATATTAATGTTCTTCCCAGAAGATTATAAAAGCAATAGGTGTATTCAATTAGTAAAGCAAAAGAGAATCAACAGGCAAACTTTCTTTCCAGTTGAATAATCTCCCTTCTAAATTGTGGGAGATGCTGGTTTCTTATCTACCAAAGAAAGTAAAAATCAGATTAACAATATTTAAGATAAATTCTTCTTACTGGGTCATAAGTATACTCAGATTTGGACATTCCAAACTGAATCTTCAATCTACCTCTGACAGGAAGAGAATTTTGCTTGCGAGCAAGGAATACTTGAAGACAGTGAAAGATCACTGAAATGAATGGGAATCTTTCTAATCAAGGTCAGAGTGCAGAATGGCTGGTGGAGCCATTTCAGTCGAAAGAGATCGCGGAGGCTTATATCAGCTAGTAGCAAGTAGAGAACAGGGGGTGTAACTACTCCAGGTTACAGACTGCCATAATGCCTGATGTAAACAAAATCCCGTGCAGACCACATAGCAAAAATCAAAGTAGTCACACAGAGGCACAAATTGTCAGATGCTGTATACATTAAAAAAAAAAATAAAAAAGAACAGGCTGCTCTAGGAAGTGTGTTGAATTGTTGGGTAAAACAGAAAGATACTTGACCGTAGGGACTTATAATGGAATGTGTTTAATGACAGTTGATGCTTCTTAGTCAATTAATTTATCACAATAAGAAATAAATTTTTCAAGTAAAGAAATGTCACTTTTATGATTAATTTAATTTCAACAATTTTCAGGGCTCTGATCACATGATAATGTCTTACAAAAGCTTGAGAATGCAGTTTCGATTAAAGACACGCAGGTGGTAAAAATTCTGCATATCAAAGTAAGTTGTTTAAAAATATATTGTTTTGATGGTTTTTAGACAGTATTTTCTGTTTTCTCATTATCATGAGGTGTTTATGCTTTATCCATCTTTCCTATGTATTGTTGTAGCTTGATAAATGAAGCATTTTATTGCGCATTATATAAGGGAAAAGGATGGTGTAGAACCTGTTTCTGAAGGGGTGAAAAAATCCCTGTAGGAAGCCTTATTTCTGGTGAGGAAGCATTCCTGGGTTAAATTCATCTGACTTGTTTTCATTCTACTTGCTAATAGCCTCTGTGGTATTGCAGAGATAAAACAGCATAAGTGCTTTGTTTTGAAGGAATACGATAGCTGGCTAGCAAATTATAAACAAAAAATAATAATTTTTTTCAGTGGTGAAAAAAATCTCAAAATTTCTTTAGAAATCTACCTGTCCTTCCCTGGGAGGAATGGTATTATCAAAGAATTTGTCATAGCTGAAAGGAACCTGTCCCTTAGAAACAAACAGCAGGATGGGCTCATGAAAATATTTGCATTTGTTGAGCAGATTTTCCCCAAGTAAAAGAGATTGCATGATACAGCAATTGGATTTTTCCAAAAAGAAGAGATGCAGACAGAACTGGTAACCTATTCCTCTAGTGACTGGAGATTTTCTCACAGTGTGGGAGCCACTGGGGCACTGTAATTAAATATTGAGGTACCAGTTATGAAGTCTAGATCAAAAATAACATGTAGGTACAGACTTTTCCTTCTCTGTGTGACTGAAATCCTAAAAGTGAATGGGATTCAGACAGATGCCTGCAGCGAGGCTCAGTTCCAAATGTGGGCACTGGGACTGTTGCTTTCCAGAAGCTATAGAAGGAGCCAAGTCTGGCAGCCATGGATTGTAAGACGTCTTAACTACCTTCTCAGTAGTCTTGAGACCCGGGCACTGTAGTGTGTACCCATGCTTTTTTCAGGGCGTAGGAGGATTGCCAACTATTATGATGGGGAGCACTTTTACATCACTAATGAAGCAAGAATGAGGTAAAAGTGCTAAAAAGGGTGTGATTAATAATAAAAAAATGGAGTCATATAATGGAACATTAAAGAAAAAGTGATTAAAACAATGGAACATTTCCCACATTTAACCAGTGTGACTGTTGCCAAATAGAAATGTTGAAGACTGAAATCAGAGCAGGAAACCTGATCTTAAAAGTAATATTATTTCTCTCTTTCTGGTGTTTTAGAAGGGTTCCTGAGCATCTGCCCAAATCTCACTATGGGAGATGTGCTTGCGAAAGCAGCATCAGAATAGAAAGAAAATGTAGCGTTATAACTAAAGTAAACAGTAGAGCTGAATTCAGAATTTATTCTGTTACTTCAAAATAAATCCTGTACTCTTCCATAGACAACTTTGTATGAATTTTGTGTGATAGAAACATTTCAACATTTGCTTCTACTGTCAAAGCAGAACAGCTTCCAGAAAAGCATGTATGTTAATGTTGCATTAAAAAAAAAAAAGGTAGTGTGGAGACTACATTTTGTTTTGGACACTAAAACACTTTAGTCACATGTATAAGCATTTTTATGAATTGTTTGATTTCTGTATTCTGCAGGACTGCCTGTGTTCTCCAAGAGAAGTAGTCAGTTTGGTTAGTACAGCCTTTTGAGCTGTACCATACACCCTCCTTTGGTTGTGAGCATCCTTATCCTCTCAGGCACCTCCAAAAGTGGAAGAGGTGGTCCCAAGGCCCGGTGTGTGGTTGTGGAGTACCTTGTTTTTTATCTCTGATAGACACTGGATGCTGTGATTTATAGAACTGAGTAGAGAAGCCCTAATTGTTGACTGCCTTTGAACAAATCAGATGGGACTTAACAACTGACTGATGCTCGTAGTCTGCTTGTCTCAAGGGTTCTCTGGAGTTTTGCAACTTTAACGGTAAGTAAGAGGTCGTTTAGGCTTAAGTTACTCATCTGTTCTTATAACTAGATTATGAGTGTTAACATTTGTCCTGCAGAGTTAATTCAAGTTCATTGACATATGTTAATGCTAATTGTCAGCTAGGCAAAGTTAAATTCTGCAGTTGGTAATATATGGCACCTGATTTGCAAACACAGTTGAGGTTGGTAGGGACCCTGGAAGTTGTCTGGTCCAGCCCCCCTACTCAAGCATTGTAGAACTCACTTCTAGACTTGGGGGGAAATCTAGATGTTTCTAGTTCAGTCATGTTCTGTTTACAGAATTATAAGTTTTTTCCATCTGGACAGTGTGTGCTTTTCATTTTTTTATTGGATTTAATTTTTTGGTTGGATTTGTTTTACCTTTGTTTTCAAAGCAGGAAAACCCACTTTCTTTACAGAAAATCATTACAGCCCAGAAGGTAAGTCCTGTTTAAATAGATCTTTATTTTTTCCTATGGACTTAACTTTTACATAACTTAGATGATGTAAGGGGACTGTTGATTATCTATATTTGGAAAGTAACATGGTTTTTATTCTGATTTATAAAATGTTAAGTTGGATTTTTATACACATTACTCATTTTCACATATTTCTTTATGCAAATGATAGAACCACTGTGCAATACTTGTTATGCAGTGGAACTCCACAAATTACATTCTGTTGGCTCAAAAAGGAGAAGAAAAGGCTGACCTCATCGGCTTTGGCTCACTGAGTCCAAACTTTGCATGAAAGAGATGAGTAAAATGCTTGAGAGTTGAATTAGCTGTGTTAATGCTGTATTAGAAGAAACTATGAAAAGTCAAGGGCAATGACAGAAAGAAAACTTCTGAGGTTCGATGAAGGAAAACAAGTATTCAGCAGGCAAGCAGAGCAAAGACCAGCAGTACTCAATCCTGGAGAAACGTTATGATAAATAGAAGGGAGTACAGGCAGAGATTTTAAAATATCAGTTTCCAGGCCCTGCTTGGTCTGGAGAAGGTTCAGGATCAAAGGACAAGCTAAGTAATATGTAGATCAACAGGCAATTCTGTAACGTTGTGATGCAACCTATGTGAAGGATAGTCTGATGTGACAAAGTTGCCTCTCATACGGCCATTCTGACTTTGCTGACCAGGTTTTAATTTCTTCCTAGGGGTCAGAACTCTACTAACTTCTAAACTCAGCTTCCTCATTCTGTGCCTTTTTCGTACTTTCAGTAGTAAGAATTTTTAGTGGTCTCCTAACAAGACAATAACATATGTGAAAGGTAGCAACTGAATAAGAGTAATTGTCCTTCCATCTTTCACACGCTGTCACACAAATCCATTGGAATTTTAACAACTCTTGTTTTGAGAAGATATTGTCAGGCTCTTAGAGAAAATCAGAATCTTAAAATTGCTGGATTGCACAGCTGCCTTTCTCTTCCTAAAAATGCAAAACCTTACAGCTACCTCTATATATTCTATATAAAATAAAGTTTAATATAGTTAAACTAGAGATGTAATGTAGACATTAATTCAAATTGCATCGTTAGCCCTACCCATGTTATCCAATATACTTCGGTTGTCATGAATATGTTAATCAAAACCTGATGTTCATAGGGAACAAATTTGGTGGCGAGGTTTACATAGCATGTAGTGGTGTTCCTGTAGACTGTGGGTGGTATAGAGGGGGGAAAAAAAGCCCAACAACAACAACTAAAAAGCAACTCAAGAACAAACCACAACTTTCAACCAAGTTAAAGTAGTTAGGCAGCAGTGCAGGGAATTTATACACAAATGAAAAGAAAAGAATATATTAAGCTGTGGAAAACATTTCAAGAGTTATTAAGAAAGTGGCTTTTCATTACATTTTTAGATCAGACTTTTTTCAGATAACCGGGATGTAGAGTGTAAAAAGCTGCACTTATGTTGTATGAGTTTTATAATGCTCATGGCAGAATAAGGGTAAGAAGTGTTAAATGCCTTTTGAGGCTGGTTAAACACAGAAGCAAAGCTGTTGATATGACTGCAAAATCCATTTATTGCAAATATATACTATTACAACCATTAGGTTACTAGATAAGCAAAACAAATCAAAAAAACCCCTCTGATCTGGATCTGGGCTGCTAAAACATTTTTTTTTTCTTTGCTACTTATTTTCGATTTGTAATACCATGGATTAAGGAGCTAAAGATATATGTTTTAAGAAAGGTAAGCAAGCATGCTGGGTACAACTTAAACTTTGCAAATGGAACTTGAGCATTACGTAGTCCATGTGCATTATTTTTTAAAGGGGGAATGAAGTAGCAACTCCTTGTTTCAAAATTATAAGTCCACAAAAGTCAAGAGACTTCTCCTGGACAAATCTGAAACAACATGACTAGATTTCTTTGGCCAAGTACCTTCTCTGTCTTCTTTCTTTTTTTTTTTTTAATAATATATATGCTGAAGAAGAAGAAAACACAGGGAAATATGATCATCCCTTTTTTTAAGCTTCAGTATCACAGTTACATTTGTAGTGTATCTACTTGATTGCATCCTAGATAATTGAAAATTAGCATTCAGACCCATAGTTTGGTTCACACTGTCCCCATCAAAGAAAAGGCGAGCAGTGAGCAACCAGAGGTGTCCAAAGGTATTTCTGTAAAAAATGCCAAGGGCAGAGATAAAGATACTCTGAAGGACAGTGGTAGAATTGGTTTTATTCTGAAAATCTGATAGGTAGGAGAGAAAAGAATAGCCTTTAGTTATGGAAATACTTCTGCAAAATATTCAGTAAGGAATAATCTGCCTTTTCTCTGTTAGCACTGCGTGAACAAAGAAAACTTCCTACTCTGCTATGTAGTACACTCCAAATTATGTTATGCTCTGCTAACGTTTCCTTTAGGTTATATAAGCTTTTGATAAATACAGAACTCTGTAGGATTTATATAAAAATTCCTGCTTACAAGGACTTTTATTTGTACCCTGCTGACAACTTTCCTGAAAAGTGTTTTTAGCAAACAGCAAAACTGAACAGTAAGTGCTGCCATTCATAACTGGTGGCAAACTCGATATTTATAAGGAGTAGATAATTTAACCCCATGAATATGTACAGTAAGAAAAGTAGTTCCTCATTATATTTTTTATCTAATTTTTCCTTGAAGTCCAGGTTATATGCTGATGATGCCCTGACACTTAGATTGAGTTTATTTGGCTTTTGTCCACTTGAATTCTTACCTTGAACTTTGATTGAAATAAAGCTGACAAGATAGTGGCCTTGTATCAAACTTCATCGTATGATATTTTGCCAATATTCTTTTAGCCTGCTGTGTATGGGCACTTATTTTAGAGATGGTGTTTGAAACACAGCCTGTTAGAAAAAAAAAAAGTGAGATTTGAAACTACTTTTGCTCTGAAGTCTGTTCACAGTGGTTCTAGAGTCCTGGCTTGAGGGTCTGGGCTCCATGAAAGATGTTGGGGTGGTACCTTATTGGATAGCCATGTCCTTTTGATGGTTCCCTTAATGTGACAGGGCATATATACACCATTCATAGGGTTTTCATTTGTTTTTAGGGAGCAGGAACAAAATGTAACCATACTGTTTAGTTAGTATGGAAATCATAGATTTTAGCTGAGTGCAATCTGACTATAAATGACCCATGCATCTTTGCAATTTATAGTCCAATTTCTTCAGATTATTATGGCAAAGAAAATATATATAGCTTTTAAAAAACAGGTAGACATTCCTCCTGGGACAGATTACAATGCTAAAGTGAAATCTACAGAAGAGGTTTCTGCTGATATAGATAAACGGGTGATATTTTCCAAATCCCTCTTATTGTAATATTTACTTACTAAACAAAGTATTGTGTTCCTGAATCTCCTAATCTTATCCCTTAAAGGAGTAATAGCTCTACAGGGGTGAAAGCATGGTGCAAAGCATTGCAAACACAGCTCTTCTCTGCTGAGGGCAATATGATCTGTTGACAAGGGAAGCCTGCTCATTAATTTGCATCCTCCTTCGCTGTTAAAGTGAGGTATTCAGAGCTTTGGTTCCCTCTTCCCTGTTTTGTCTTAGCTTCTATATTTTAGCATGGTGAAACTGCAGGTGCATTGTGCTTGTTCCACCAGAACCTGGGAATGGGAATGCTGATGGTGTTCAGGGCATTCCTTTCCTGAATGCACATTCACATGACACAGCTCCACATGCTGGAGTCTGGCCACTGTCTTTAGGCTGGCTCACGGAATAGCTTTCGTTGTATTGCAAATGATCATTTTCCTAGCTCAGTCTTAAGTGCTTCATGCTTCATCTCAGTAATATCATTCTGGATAAGGTGCTGCAAGATTTCCTGTGTTTGTGAAGGCCTACAGGATCCGCAAGAGAAAATACTGTTTTGATTGAAAACAATTGCACACACCAGGAGAGCTGTAACTAAACACAAAGGAAACTGTAAACATTTTGCAGTATAATCTCATGACGCTTGGAAAGACTGTGTCCTTAGGCACAACTGCTGTTGATATCATGGAAGTGAAGCAGCTACTGACTACCAAGCTCAGTAAGGAGCTCAGAATTAACCTGAGTAACAATAGTGCATCTGACTTAAACTGTCCTTAGAATAGGCTTTGTCTATAATTGTAATGCACGTGAATGCGTGGACACATTCACAAATTCAGGTTTCTATGCATTTTTAAAAAACCTTGATTTTGGTTCCAGTCATACAGTTCTTTTTGGCATATTTATTCTTCCCTGACTTCAGGAAAGAATATGCATATTAAGATCATTTAATATTATTTAAATCAATTTGTGTTAAAGTGTATGTCAAAAGTAAGTGTATGTTTAGAGGTTGATACTTTGGCTTACTTTATATAGAAGCGTCATATGACGCCTTTTTCTTTCCTCCTATGTGGAATTTCTCTACATTTGATGGGGGAGAAGTATAAAGTTGGGATCTTGATTTGTCGTTCAGGAATTGTGAAAAATGTATATTCTGTAGTTTTAGAACTTTCCTGATCTGATTTTTGAACTGGTCACTTTTTAATTTGGAAACAGAGCAAGTTTGATCGTAATTGCACCTAACACTGGCTTGGGAACTGAAACTTATACATTTTACACACTTCAGCAATGTTCTCTCATCTTAAAAACAAGGATGTTATCTGTCATAATGCTGTTCTGTAAAACATACGTAAACAAGAATTAAGTTATGAAGCAGTAAATTGCCCAGTGGAATAGCATTGAGTGTGAGAGAACGTGCCTTGTTATTGTTGTTTTTTTCCCACTGTGGTTAAAGGATAGTGTTTTTTAAATATGTTTTTGTCAGCATAGTCTGATTAGTATATTGGGGATTTTTTGTCTTCTGACTTTTCAGCACCCAAGTTAATCCCTAATTGGGTATTTGTTAACATTAAGAAGGATGCAGTCTGGTACTATTCAATATGATGATTATTAATACGTAAATTTATAGGATGTTATCATTGCAATATTTAAGTGCTGCATAGATACTTAAAATGTTTATTCTGGAGTAGGAAGGTGGTTTCTATTTCAGATCACATTGTTACATTAAGCTATTAGGAAAAAATAACGCCAGTGCTCATGGAATATTAGGACTAAAAGCAATGTCTCTGAATAATCCACACAAAATACACTGTTAAATCCATGCACTGTTTTATGCCCAGAGACTGCTAAATTTGTGCAGCAAACAGCTTCAGCTGTTAATTGTCATGGAGATAATTATCATACAATGGTAGAAAAATATTGCTGAAGAAGACCTAAAGAAGTCATCTTGTGCATACTTTCTCCCAAGGTAGATTCAACCATATGTAAATTTCTGTTAAGAATTTTTATTCTTGGAGGCCTCTACAAATAGCTTTCTCTTCCAATTTTTAACTAAGTGCCTTTAAAAACTAAGTTCTAGTGACCAAACTAATTTTTCCTCCTTTTAATTTTGTTCCTCCTTTCCCCACCCTATTACATAGGTTAGAGGGAGATTTTTCTTTGGTGAGTATTCATTTTCATTCTTGCAGTCTAGTGTTTTGAAGTCTCTTACCATACCATCCTACAGGATGTTTTTAGATGCCTGATGCATCCTTTTTAGAAATATGTCAGGAAGTTTTTAGAATGCTTTTTTAGAAAGTTAATACTGTGAATACATACAACCGTTGCAGATGCCCTAAATTATTTAATATGATTTTTTATACTTATATTTTGTTCCCACTTTTTTCCATTTCCTTTCTGTGCGGTTATTAATGATGTAATTATAATCAGATTTAATGAATGCGATCCAAATATAAAACGACTGTGAAAATGTTTCTAATACACATGCTGTGCTTCTTGACTATAGCTGTGACAGTTATGGTTCAGTGTCATCCTCACTTTGATACTTTCGTCTTTTTATGAACATTTGTAGTCTTCCCTATGTGTTTAACTGCCACACCTGTTGAGATATTGCTTTGACAATGATTGACAGTCCATGTGGCAAGTAGAGTATCTTAGTCCTTGTTGGAATGATCTTTTAGGTAAGATGGCTTAGTTGGAGTATAATACATAAAATGACTCAGTAAGTCAAGTAATTGTTTTCAACTGGAAGAGGGGAAGAAGAAAGAGGATGCTTTGCAGGAGCTCTAAACTTAGTTACATAAGAGAGAAGGACAACTTTTCTACTTCCAAACTTCATGCTATTGGTCAGAAGGTAAACGTCTGCATCTATATCAGGCTTGGCTCTGTGCTGCAGTTGGAGGTTAGTTAGAGTCATGTGGCAAGACTTCTTCAGCCCAGCTTTAATTTAGCTTTTTGAGGCCTGTGAGGCCTCTGGTACCTTGTTAAGTGGCATTTTAAGTTAATTTTGAATTTCTACTGCTTTCTCAATAACAAGTCTCAAGGTCTATGTGCCTCATAAGGTTTGCTAGTCCTCCTTCACCTTTGTCATGTTTCTTGATATTTTGGTGGTGATGCTGTGAGTGTCAGAGTTCACTGTTGTTTCAGACAATCCCTGTTTTCCTTTCTTGCAGAGTATGGTTGTCAAAAATGTTTGCTAATTCTCTTAAATTCCTGATATTAGTCCTCTTAGAGATATATCTATTTTAAGCAGAATGGAACCAATTTCCATTCTGCTTAGAATCACATATTGCCCCCATTTGTCTTAAGAAGACTGAAAAGAAAGCTAGACTATAGCTCTTTTTTTTTTTTTCCCCTCTTCCAAGATTGTTTGTCCGCATTAAATATCTGTGTTTAGTAGGTTTGGTGAGATAGGAACATTTCCACTTATTTTGTTTCTTTTCATTGCCGTGCTGCTTTTTTCCACAACATAATTAAGCTTAAGTGTAATTTTGTATTATACTAGTGCTTATATCTCTTCTTTTACGGAGTTAATAAAGCTCTGAGACTACAAAGGAGTTTTTAGTGTTAGAGCAATATATTGTTATTGAGTATACTGTCATCTCTGAATAGAGAGGTGCTTTTAGTTTTGGCTCTTTATAATAGTCAAATGATATACGGGTGTTGCTTCTGATTAATGCCACTCAGTTTTTCAATATATCACTAAAGCCTGCCTGAAGTTATATTTACATGTGAATAATTAGCACCATTTGAAGCATGTATAAGGTATATTTTAAGCATTCAAAAGGATATTGATACTTTCTTTTGAATTTAGTCAGTAGATAATAATGCATGTAGATTCCATCACCGGGAGAAACTGATGATTGATGTTTCTCTGACAAAAAGTCTTATGTGTCTATAAGGAATAAAAAGGCTTCCTTTTCTTAACACCAGGACTTGACTTCTAGACAAGTCTTAAACTAAAGCTCCTTTCTCAGATTTTGAATGCCATGCTTCCAGGTCTTGATTCCTGGAAGTCAAGGAGTCTGTCTCAAACACAGAGACAGGGGGGTATGCCAGCTGTGGTTCTAGTTTGGGTATTTTTTACACCAGTACCTGGAAAACTTTGTGGTTCTCATGAGTGGGCTGCCTGGGCTTGTGGGGCTAGTTCTTCTGTTTGTAAGGACCTTCAACTGAAGGTCCCTCTTCACTTGAATGGGAGAATTCTGAGGTGGTACTCAATTTCTATGATCTAACCCAGACCATAAAAAGGAAAGGAGTCTTTTAGTGCTATTTTCCACCTATAAATAGAATTAAATATTCAATAACAGGACCAAAAAATAACCAAATACTGTTTTATTTCTGGATTGGCTTTTTTTCATGTCAACTGTCAAGGAAATCCTTTCCTACTGCTGTACTCTGTGCAATCTTTTTCCTTGAGAGTTGGAATGAATAACAAAAAGATACTCCATAAATCTGTCACCGATGTAGGTAAAGTACCCATTGTTTGTACTGGTATTGTGTATATTGCTGCTTATAAATTTCTGCCTAAGTACCTGTAGTGGCCTTAAAAATGAACTTTTCTGTAAGTTACTTCAGAGAGTATGGGTTGCAAACTGCTTATTTAAAGCAGTTCAATGTAATTTGCATGTAACCTTCTAGAGATCTTCCAATTATTCTTTCAGTCAAGCTGTTCATACTACTTCTGCGAAATAATACAAGAAAATATTGTTGTTTTTTTTCCATTGGAAAAGTAACAAAAAAGAGATTATTTTAATTATTCAAGCTATAGTTTGCATTACCTATTTCTTTTCTTCTGAAATGGAGCTGCAAAAGTAGCCAGAAATTTTAGTCTGTCTTTCAGACAAACTGTCTTAAACAAAAGACATTTTAGGGATGGTTGCAGTTAATCAGAGGAATAGCTTTCATGTGTAAATACATATGCACACACATACATATACATTCACATAGGTGCATGGTGCTCCAATTAAAAGTGAAGTAGGAGGGAAAGAAGGGAATAAAAATCACAGAATGTTAGAAGAGGACTGTGAAAGCAAAAATCTGAAGTAAATATGTAATGTCTTATATATTTTTTCCATTAAGCCATGTAGTCAGTTATTAGATTTCCCAATAACCTGAAAAACAAGACCTGCTTAATATGTCTTTTATCCATTCTTGGAAAAGAAACATTTATTTTTAATACTCTTTTGGAAAGGTAATAATCCATCATTCCAGTGCATATTTATTGTCTTCTGTAGAGCAACATGGTGTTCTGCCAGTGCCTCATGCAAACATGAGTAATGCTGGACTTTTAACTGTCTTAATACCCATTGCATAAAGTATAGTTCATATTCTTCCATCATTTTTTGGGGTATGAAGAAGATTCTTCTTCAATAATGAGGTGAACAATAATGAGGTTAGCACATAGATTGCTTTGTGAATTGAAGTGTCTTTGGTTGGCAGTGATGAAGAGATCTGCAGATAGTTTTCCACTGGCTAAACTGATCCGCCATCTATATTGACCAGCTGTGTATACAGTCTGTGAGCTGGAAATTATGACTTTAGTTTGTGAAAGAATCCTGGGTCCCTTATTGCTTGAGTGAGAAGACTTTGTTTTGTAGGCTCGATTTATAATTTTATGTTTTGCAGGCAGACTCATAGAAGCCTTTTGTGGTCTCGCCACAAGAGGACAAAAAGCCACAGTGGTATCAATGTGGGTTGCAGAGGAGCTGAGGTTTAGTTAGAGGACTTGTGATTATGGTTTTTGAAGAGTAATTACTTGAACTAGCCTATTTGATTATGCCGATGAATTTGTGCTTTGATATTATGGATGTTAATATCCTTTAGCTCTCTATGGAAGTGACCTAAAATAATTCTGGTCCCTTTTAATGACTATGACTTCATCAAGCTATTGTACTCCTTAGAAATTACATCTATCAACCTCAAAGGACCAACTCTGAAAAGAGCCTTTTTTCCCAGTAACCAGTCATAGGTTTTAGTGCCAGAGAGATGAGAATAGGCATAGCTATCGCTGCTTTTAGACAGAAGTGCAAAATGCCTGATATGATTCATCTTTCTTACAGTTAACAAAGGATATGAGAGAAAAGGGAAAGGAAAAGAGAGAAACAAAAAGCTAAATTATAATCTGCGCATGGAGAAAGTGATTTGCTTTCTTTTTATTTTCAAAGCATTATCACAGTCACAGGCTCTACTATTTGAACTGAGATAAAATAACAAAACGCAGAGCCTATTTAGTTGACTTCAATGGATTTTAATTTTCATATCCGATCTCAGTAGTAGAGACCAAAATTTTATCAAAATCTTTTTTTATAAGAAGATTGATCCTACACGTCAGTTCCAGGTGACCTAGCCTATATATTGAGATTTTTAAAATTTCATCTTTCTTTACCCTGGGCAAAACAATGCCCACTACCTACCACTTAAATACATCCTTATTGTATAAAAAGTTCCTTATCCTAGTTGACTCAGTCCTGAACTTCTGTCCTCACTACAAAAGTGCATGTACTGTTAACATGTAAATATTCCTTCAAGGTGTCAATGGAGATAACACAAGTGCACTCCAATAGGTCATGCAGATTTTCCTCTCTGGGCTATGAAAGCCTGATGCAGAGTGGCTTGCCTAAACTATACAGAGCGTGTCAGAACTGCAGGAGGATATTAATAAAAGGCTGCAAAAAGACTAAGGTGCCACTGTACCAAAACTTACCATCTAACTTCTGAATCCCCTTAGGAGATGATGAATTGGAAGAAATGCTTAATAGCTCAGTTCTCATTACACCGTTTGGAAGAACCCTCTTCAAAAGAAAAAGACAAAGGCAACAAGGATGGACAGAGCTGTAATATAGCTGAGGAAAGACTGAGCTCTTTAGGCATTCTGAATTTGGGAAAGGTATACTTAAGAAGCAGTGTGATAAAGGCATGTTAGGCTACAAATGCCAAAGAGATGATGACTAGGAAGACAGTTTTCTGGTTTTTAGAAGATAACCATTTTACCCAATGAAATTGTATACAATGTTTGTTTAATGGTCACTCCATATTTAAACAGAAGTTCTGTATTCTCTAATTCAAAACTGGTGCTGCAGGCAACAAAAATTTGGATTCTCTCCATAGGAAATTATATAATTAGAGGCCAAATACCCAATACCACCCTTACTGTGTGTGTACGTATACACAGTTGTGTTAAAGAGTATTTGTCAAAATTCTAGCTGATGGAGTCACAAGACAAAGCCAAAGGAAAGGCACTCCAAATCTAAATCACTGCTTATTCTGGAAACTTCTTCCTATTTTTCAGTCTTCAATAAAAATCTGTTTATGCTTCATGCCCCCTATCAATTCCTGATTTACAGAGATTCTATTTTTTTTTTCCATTGATAATTTAAGTACAGTGTAAGTTTCAAAATGGAAAGAACTCAATTAGGAAAAATATCTTTATTCGTAATTTACCAAATAATAAGTGTTCTTTTTTGTCTTCAATTTCCACTTCCAAATCTCACTGGCCTTGTATGGTTTACATGGGTGAGACTTGAAGGCATCATTTGGCACTTAATTGGACTGTGTGTTTGGGAACACATTTACTGTAATGCACTTAACATCCTTTAAATCTAGTTTCACTGAGGTACCTTTGAGACTTTATGAAGAATAACAGGGATGTCTGAAAGCAGATTTGTTAATTTCTGTATGCAACTGAGGTAGAATTAAACGGCAAAGCAATTTAAAAGTGCTTTCCATTGTAAAGTTTTCTTTTCAGTTTTAAATATTTCGATATGCATGTATTTGTTCTCAGCAGTGCAGTAGAGCTTTAATTAGTTTGAATCAAAATACCTGCAGTCAAAGTTTGGTTTCAGTGCAGCTGAATTTGAACACAGTGGAAAGAACGTATTTATAAATCTCAACCTGATTCCATATAAGCTTTATTTATTGTTAATGCCAGGTTTTCCTGATGTTTTCATGCATGAAAATCTCAGGGTTGTGGTTTGTTGTTTTTTTTTTTTTTTAATTTATTTTATTGGTGCTGACTTGTGTAACAGAGATGTACCTTCATATTGCAAGAGAGATTTTCAGGGAGCTGAACTATGTGGTATGACATACAACAGTCCTATGATAATTATTTAACATCTCTATTGCACTATTGATTAGGAGTTAACCAGGTCAGGCACTATTGTACTAGGCACTGTAGAAGCATATAAAATGTGACAGCTGTTGCTTCAGAGGGTTTATAGTCTAAAAGGCAGCACATACCAAGGGGATAATGGAGAGAAGGAGTAAGAGGAGATGGGGAAACACAAAATAAATGACTGTGTGAAAGTCTTTGTTCTTTAAAGATATTTTTTATTAAAATAAAACAACAGAAAACCAACAGACATAGTGTTTCACACACGGTTCTAAAGGTAGAGAAGACCGTTTGGTTGTCTGGTCTGACCTTGTATTTACAGCATGTCTTAGAATTTTTCTTCACAATTCCTGCATAAATGCCATGTCATCTGGCCCTGTATGAATGTTTCTTTATTTAAAAGAAGACCACAAATTATTAAAAACAGATAATATATAAATAACTTAAATTCTTTGTGGGACAAGACTTTATCACAGCTGCTTCTCTGTCTAGGCTTTTCAGTCTCGAATGTTCTTTCTTATTGTAACAATAAGTCAGGCAGAGATGGGATGTACACAGGGGTACTAATGAATGCTGTGATAACTCAAAATGCTGGTACATAATGCATTATGAATGTTGATAATTGTGTTTTCCATATAGGACTTTGCATTAGAGACATTTCTTGACTGAAAAATCAATTGTAGAAGAAATATTCTGGAAATTTTCTTTTTATTTATTTGTGAAAAGGAATTTGTGAAATTGTTTTGGATTTGAGATCTCAGTTCAGCTTAAGTAACTTCCTTTCTCTTGAGTTTTTGTGAGTTTTCTATGGAAAATAGATGCTAGACGGATCTAAATAAAATGAGAATGATGTGCTGGCTGGGAGGGAGAAGTAAATGTGTCATAATTGTATAGTTAGATTTAGTCCCAGTGGTATAAGAAAGGGAAATATGTATTCCATAGTGGTCATTACAGAAGCAATAATCTTGCAGCAGTGGAATTTGGGGTAGGCTATCTGATCATTTTTTGTTCCCTCTGAAACCAAAATAGTAACAGCCTGATGAATGTTGTAGTGTGCAGTCCATATGTGATTCTGTGCCTTTGCCAACTTGTTTTCTCGTTTTACTATTTTTCCCACTTGACAGTATTTTTGAATCCCTGCAAAAGATAAAATAAAATTGTAGATTTAGACAAAAAATTTTAACACATTTAGTATCAGAAAATGTCTTTCACAGAAAATTGACAGAAAACTTTCAGTGTTTTATCTGAAGACAGAGGATTTTGTTAGATAAGTTTGGAGGGTTTTGTTTCGACTTTCATTTGCATTCTTTCTCTTCTATTCAGATCTAAGGGAAATTTCCAAGACATATGAATTCCTCAGCTATAAGAAGTGTTGAAGTTTGATCAGCTCTGCAAACATTAATAAATTTAAAATTATGTCCGGAGTGCAAATGGACAACAACAAAACTTTGCTTAATTTTTTTGTCATGGCTTTTATTTATTTTACTCTATGATATTCTGTGCAGAACATGCAATATATGAGCTCTCATTTGAAAATGCTTTAGGAAGAAAGACTCCACTGCACATATAGAAACATTAATACAATACAACTTTGAATATATTTCATGTTTTTCCTCTGTGAACTGAAATTTATCAAAGGGGTGAAAATGCTGTCAAAAGTTTATAAACACAGATGAGAATATGGGAGATGGGAGGAAATGCAAAAAGAATAAAACCATAGGGAGAATATCTGAGTTAGGTAGAGATATTAGTATTTTAGAGAAGCCAACAAATTGTCGTTCTCCCTCCTCCCCACCCACCCTAAAAAAAAAAAGCAGCTACTTTTATGAAGGACCAGATCTTTCTTTCTTAGTTATTTAAAATATTATGCCATCTTTTTTCAGTTGGTTCTTCTAAAGTCTACAGTGCTTTTGAGTTGATAATGCTTGCATTATTTTTGAATTCTTTTGTATAGGCTCTCATGAAAAAAAGTTTATTCTTTTATAAATATTTACAAGACCTTTATATTATTGTGCAAACATATACTCCTGATAAAGGGGTTTATATAACTGTCTTAGAGTCTTTCTTCTGCCCTCGAGACCCTATGCTACTGTGTGTTTTTTCTGAAAGCAAGATTATTTCTTGAATCAATTTTAAATCAGTTGATTGTCCCCTTTACTTACTTTTGGTTTTCCCTGGATATTAATATGATCACACAGGGTTTAGCCGGACTAAGATAATCAATTAAAGAATAATAATAAAATTGCATGAAATTGTAGCAACTTCAAACAAGTATGCCTCAGATTTCAAGTTGTACATTATGCTTAATAAGTTTTTTGTTTGAATGTAGAGTTCAGCTACTTTGATCTGACTCCATGGTTTGCAGAGATCTAATTTTTTAAGAGAAAAAATGTTTTCTTAGAAAAAAGTATCATGGAAATACAAAACCACCAAATTGATTGATAAAAATGTTCTAGAAAAAGTTCTTATTAGAATAGAGTGTTCACATTTCAAGGACTGACTTATTCCTTTTTATTTTGTTGGGTTGGTTTTCCTTAAACTGTAAAAGACAAGGTTTATGAGTCATATGCTCTTAATTGTCTTGTTTTGTAGAATGCACTATCAAAAGGAAAGGAAGAATTCCAAGAACTCTAATATCCTTCATTACTAAACTAAATTTTCATTGTAATTAATGAAGAATCGTGTTTTTGCAGAAACCAGCGAGTAAATGAGGAATATCTTCAGGCAGGGACATTTCTGATACCATGCAGAACATAAGAGAAAGTTTATAAATTTACCTTTTACTTTCTACTGCATAAAATGTAAAAACAACGGTTGAATATTTTTGAATATTCATAGGTACAATGTTCCAAGTAGCTCAGGTGCACTGCTTGTGGTCAAAAAATAGCCTCTAAGCATAGATAGCATTATTTAGCTGCATCAGCTAGAAGAAAGTTCTT
Organism: Gallinago undulata; assembly: GCA_026546715.1. Taxonomy (NCBI): domain Eukaryota; kingdom Metazoa; phylum Chordata; class Aves; order Charadriiformes; family Scolopacidae; genus Gallinago; species Gallinago undulata. The sequence continues at coordinate 9,875,922 of JAOTQQ010000032.1, forward strand.
CTTTATATGTTAGTGAAAATATATGTGCTGCTTTGAATGTAGAAGTAACATTTATTAGAGTGACTTTGCAGACAGTGCAAATTAAGTCTAAATTTAGATACTTGCACTGGAACCAAGTTATGGCATTGTGATCTTTGAATGAAAACATACCGTCTACATGTCCAGGCTGAACAGATGTTTCAGATATGCTTAATGACTATCCCACAGACTTTAAATATTTGCCAGTCTTGCTTGGAAGCCATTTCATTCAACATAATTGTAAACAAAAGCAAGCTTTTAGAGACTCATCTGTAGGTACAAATATCTGTTAAGATGTTTTGGAGAAACATCCCTTATGGATGTTATTTTAATTAAGTAGAGACAATAATAACTAATTCACGGACAATTCATTAACTGAAATGGGCTGAAATTGATCACGTTATTTACTGTGAATCATTTACTGAGCTTTAAAAACAGGCTGAATTCAAGAGTTACTATGATAATACCACTCATAACAATATATTCTAGTTGCAAAGAATAATTGAAATAGTTTTTTCCTATTAAAAATTTATCGGTTAACATCTTACTTACAACAACATAAGTTCTGACCTAATATGCACTATAAAATTTAATTTTGTTATTTGACCAGGTGAATGTAATTCAACCATTTTTGACTTTTTACAGCACTAAGAGCAGGAAAGAGCCTAGTGGTTTCCTTACAAAAAGATCTTGCTTCTTCAGTTCCATTACAGTATTTAAAAGTTTCAAAATTTCATTTAGCTGAAAACTTCCTCACCACTGTGAGAAGAAAATGAGAGCACAGAATTATAATTCAGGAAATTCATTTCCTTGTCAGATAGCATTTGACTTTCTGTGCCTTGTAAAAGTTTCATACCAGCTTGGGTAAACTTTTTATATCCCTTATCCGTGCTTACACTGAGACACTGCAGTGCCAATACAAAATGGTCTGCAAGTGGGCATGAATTATTTTACTGCGACAGAAGGATGCGAAGTGACGTTACTTTTAAATGAGAATTAGATTCTTCTCTTCCTCTGCCAATATAGCAATGTTTTGATAGTACCAGAAAGTGAAAAACAAGCAAACAAAAATCCTAGCATATTTTTCAGGGCTAAAAATATTTCTAAAAGGTTTTATAAAACCTTTCTATGTGGTTGATATTTTATCTTTGTTGCTTCGTCAGTCAGAATGGGAAAATAATGCTTTGATAACTTTATTTAAATATTATGGTTTATAATCTCAAAATTGTTATCATGTTCATAGTCTTTTCAGTGCATTTGTGAATTTTTCTGAGTTCTTTTTTACCCCCCAAACTTGTATTTCTGTTGTAATATTATCTTAAATTATGACGTTTCTCATTTATTGAGAGTGGAATTATTCTCACTTTCTCTTGGCCCTTTTTTTCTTGTTGCTGAATTATCACTTAGTGTTCTCTGTAAGCAGTGGGGCACAATTCTCAGAGGGAAAAAGCATGTGCAAGGGAATGTTTTATCTTCTGTTAACTTACTCTGACCTGCTTTGAGCAACTTAGGAATAGCTATGTACTAAGGCATTTAAGGAAAAACAAGGTTTGAGCCATTTGCAGTCCAGTCTGATTGGAGGGCTGATCTATTTCCAGTGCCAACGGCAGCAGGGATGACGATAATAACATCTGCAGCATCACCAAAGACTTTAAATCTACACATTCAGAGTTCTGAAATAATTTTACAGATGTCTTTACCGCATTACGTGGCTACTGGGGGATTGTCTCATCTGGTGTACTTTGCAACCGGGTGTACCTTTAACAAGCAATCTGGCATTAGCCTTCTGTTTCTGCCACTGGAAAGCACAGCATTGTTATATATCACTGGTACTGTTAATTACACTGCTGTGCTAGGCATCATTAAAGCTCAGAATGCTGAAAGGCATATCAGGAGGATTCATTTTTACTTAAGTGAATCTGCATTAGGCAACTCAAGAAGACTGTTGCAAGTAATAACCAGTTTTCTTTTTTGCCCGCAACCCATGCTTCAAGATGAAAGGTGTTCACTTCTAACCTCCTGGTCTAAGTAAACTTAATTCGGGAAAAGCTTTCTTAATTTTTTAAAAACTTGTTCTTTCTTTGCTATGCTAACAGGCTTCTAGAGATAATAGCATGTTATAAAGCTCAAAAGCTTAGGAATTTCCTTTTGTTTCAACCCTGGAAGACCAAGATCATTAAAAGAGAGGAGACACCAGACTTGGCCATGTATACCACAGTGATTTGACATTGGTGGTACATGTTTGAGTGAAAGATTTTTCAATTACAGGGCACTTTCTCATGTTCTACTTCATGGCTTCATTGTTCTGAGTACTACTGAGAGGAAGCAGGCAGGAAACTTCCCCACTGAAACTGTTGTGGGGTGGATGTATGTGCGTGTGTGTATGTATATGTACACATACATATATATTTGTAGCCAGCATAAATGGATGTATATATGTATAGTGTATATATGTATATATACATACGTGTGTGTGTATTTGTATAACGTGTTCGTTTACACTGCATAAAGTGAAGGAGATATATGTTTAGAAGCAACATAAACAGAATATCATGAGAGTGTTTTCCCACATTCTGTCTCCCACAGGTGGATGATCTAGCTGCCAGGAAGTTAACTTTGTGGACACCAACGAGCTCTAGTTTCTTTGCAACCATGAAATCGTGTATTTGGAAGAAAGCAAAAGGTAACCCTAGTTCACCACCAGTATCAGAATTTATAAGCTTTGTTCTACCACTCCCAGGTACTTTTTCTGACCACAGTCTTACTCTGTTTTACTCGTCATAATACTTCTGCGACAATTCTTCATAGCTTTACTTTTATGCTAAAACCTAATAAGAAACCAGGTTTTCAGGTATCCTTCAACTTGTGCTACATCTTCTTGGAAGAGAGTAAGGGACTTTGCTGTGTTTTGCTGAGTGGTGATACAAGTCTTCTCTTTTATAAACAGATTGATACTCTAGGAACTGTCACTCCTATGAAGTCAGATTGTGACATGCCCTAATGTTCTCTTCCCCTCTGCTCTAGTCTCTGCTAGAAAATGTAGTAAGAAAAATAAACTTTTTGTAGCACAGGCTTTTTTTTTTCTCTCTGGGATATTCAGTGCTTGATATAATTTATACGCGAGGCTATTCCCAGACACAGCGAAAGCATTTCATTATGTTGCAGTGGACAAGGCAAAATTCTTTCCTTTAACTGTATCTGTGCTTTGGAATGGAGAATTTTGTCCCCAGTGCATATTAATTACATTAAATAGAATATTATAAGGAAAAAGAACAGCATGAATCCAATTAAAAGGCAAAGAAAAAGCTTTGGGGTGAAAATCTACCAGAATTTCTTTATTTCATGAGAATAGAAACAGGCTGTAAATACAGTGGACAAAAGGAACTATGCAGTTCTGTTTTAAACTCAGGTTTACATTAACAACATGGAGCAGATACCATTTTTTAGCAAGAGTACCTCTAGACCTAATAGTAATGTGTTCATATGCACTTAGTAAATTGAGATAGTAGCATATGGATGTGCTGTTTCTTCTTGCCACTCTGACCAGCCTCCTTGATCAGGAAACATGACCAAAATAAATGTTTTATGTAAGAATTACGTTACCAGCAAGTTCTTCCAGTCTGAAGGCATACTCTACAAGAGAAATGAGACTCATTAAAAAAGGTATGTTAATGCTTGATTGTGGATTTAGGATGTTCCTCAAAATTTTGTGAAGATGCATACATATCCTTGGTCATCCCCAGCCAAATAGGTATTATTTACCAAACTAGAAGGGTAATTTCAAAATATGTCTTGATGGCTGCTGCTCTATAAAATGATATATCTATAAAAATATGCACATTTGCATCACTTTCCATTTTAGCCTTTATTTTTCATAATGAAATTTAAAATAAAAAATCTTTTAAGGTTACATAAAGTGTTGATAGAACAATAAAATGTGATAGAAACATAATGTTGTTTCATTATAGAACATGTATTCTTTTAAAATTAAATATTTAAAAATTGGACCAAAGAATCAGGACTTATTCACAGAGTTTCAAGTGTTAAACCTTTACTTTTACATTCTTTTTAAAGCAAAAAGCAGTAGCTGAGTTTTACTTAAAATTATTTGCCAATGCTAGGGTCCTATAATTTTGGGGAATAAAGCAGACAAAAGAGGACTTGCCGAATGTTTTTTGACATCAAATTTAAAGAGGGGAGGAAAAGAAAAAAAAATATCCAGAGACAGTAATTTCAAGTCAACTATCCCTGTCATTTTAACTGCAGCAAGGTTCTCAGAAACAAGCATTTGTCATTGCCTGAATGTGTACCAGAGTATCCTGGGACTGCATTTATTATAGCATCTGGTACTTCTGGAATGCATAACAGAATTACATGAGGATTAGATAACTAGTTCTGTGTATGTAAGCCAGCAGACTTTTGTTACGTATTTTCTATTTTTAGTAGGAATTTTGTATGTATAACAAATTAAAGGTTGTCCCAGACATATATAGCCAATTGAGATTTTTTTTTTTTATGAAAACACCATAAATTCTGTTGATATAGTTGGAAATGTTGCTGAAGTGCAGACTTTTCGTTATTAAATCATTAGAGTTAAATGGATGATATCTGATCGTTCTGTATCATACATCCTTTTAAGGCTACCTATGATTAATGTTTAACATAGGTTCTCTTGACAAGAGAATTTTCTTGTTCTTTTCCTTTGGTTAGGAAATGGTATGTATTGAGATATGTGTGGGAAAGTTGCACATGCGTTCTGTTAACAACCAGAATTTGTGTGCAAACCTCTTCTACAGTTTTCTTTGAGAAAATTGCCCTAAGAAACCAAACATTTGAAATCTGGAAAAAAAAAAAAGTTTTATATATATAATAGAGAGTTCTACGGAGGAAATTACAGGCTCTGCTGTTCTCTCCCTTTGCTTTTTAACAACTAGACATAGTTCCAATGGTCTGTAAACCTATGTACTAGTTCATAGCATAAGGTCCTTCTTAGTCCATATTGATCTTTTCCTTTTATCATGGGAAGAAAATGTGGAGTGGCAACATGAAAACAAAGTCAGAAGTTATCTGTGTCTTTAAGGAACTGTAATTCCTGTAATACCTTGTAATGAAATATTATACATAGAAAATAGTTAAGAATGAAAGCCAAGGTCAACAATTCTTGATATTTACATGACATTTGCAGTTATTGCATAGTTTGCTTGGCTTGTGTATTAAGTTGCTCCCTCAGCCTAAATCTGAGTTTTAATTTAGATTATGTACCCTTAGATTATGCACTTGAAGAGCATGACTTTCACAAATGTTTTACAACTAAACAGCTAGAATAGCAGAGCTGCTTATACCTTAAATACTGTCATAGTAAACTAATTCTGTACAGTAACAGCACATAAGACATGGTCCACTCATCAATTCCGTGGACTTTATTAAATATTAATTAAAGACCTAGTTAATTGAAATTGCTGCTCTCTAGTGGATTATTACCTGTTTAAATTACTCAGTTTCTTATAATGAAGCACCAGCTTTTAAAATTTCTGAATATTAGGAGAGAGTAATTTATGTGAAGAATTGCATCCTATTCTCTCCAATGGAGAAACACCTGAGTCTATTGATCACCTTAGTATCTTTGGGTTTTGTACTCTTATTTTTTCAAAAGACTATGTGCCAAAGAAGGGGGTGGAATATGTTCTGGAATATTGAATTCTACGTTTTTAAAGAGCATGAGGCTGAAGGAGCTGAGGCAGTAAAGTCTAGCAGGATGAGTAGCCATTTTTCAAGTTTGAATAGTTAGAAAATAAACAGAGATAAAATATGCATTGCTTTTCCAGTTTGTTGTGATTACAATGCTAAATCTGAGGGGTCAACATTATTAGAAATCAGTGAGTTATTTTTTTTACTCTGATTTACCCGAGTTGAAATCCTGCCATTGTTAGAATCTGGCAAAACTACTGTAGCCTTCTGTTTGGACAGCATTTTCATGTACCTATATAGTATTAATTTTAACTTCAGGTTAGTCTTTTTGGGATGATGCTCAGAACAGAGGTAAAGATTTGGAGTTCTTAGTTTTATTCCTGTATCTGTTAAAATACCTGAAAAATTTTCGCTGCAGTAAGGTTTTATTTCTACTTTCAAAGATTTTCAGCGTCTATGATGAAAACCAAGGTGTAAGGGAAACCTGCTACTTTTATGACAAATTATGCAGAAGATACAATACCAAAATTTTGTTAACACTAATTGCAAACTGGAATGAATGTTTCTTCTTTGCTAACCATTGAAAATAATAGGACCCTCATTATACCAGTACTGCAACCTGTATTAGTAAGTCTTTTCCATGGTAAGATTGGACTGGGGGAGATAAAAGACCTTGTCACTGAATCTAATCTGCTGTCTTTACAGGCAACCGTGTACTATGTATTTAGCCAAGAAGCTCCACTAATTGCAAGTCAAAGGACACTTATAGCATTACTTAAAATAGTTCAGACCGAAGAAGAGGTTGGAAGCCATAGGAAGAGATCAGACGTCATTGAGGGTATGTTCAGCAATCTAGATCATTGTAATAGCTTGGGAATTGTTAGGTAAAGCTCTGATACAGGCCTAGGAGATTGACCAAACCCAGGTTTATAGAGGAAAAAAAGAAAAAACCTCAACTATTTCTGTCTTGTCTTCCTGACCTTACTTAAATTCAGACCAGATACTTCAGTTACTGATTCAACCTTAGTGTGGAAGGATGATAAACCAATGAGGCACCTTAAAGTGCCCGTCTGCACGTGTCATGTCCCAACTCTGGTCACAGCTGGTTTTTAGTAACTTGAAGAAAGTGAATGAAATATATAACAAATCCAGCAACCATATTATGCATCAAGAGGAAGAAGAAACTATTCCTGAATCCCACTCTTCCCATCAGTAAATGAAAGCATGGAAGCATGGGTTAATCCAATGTAAAAGCCATGCAAGGAATCAATATTTTGAAGAAGACTTTTTGTTCTTAATTAACAATATGACATTACTTACAAGTTTTTATTTTCTTTAACATCTGTAATGTTACTGTAATGTAATCTACTCACACTTGTTTGCAAAAGTGTTGACAAATACTTAGTGAATATTTGTCTATTACTTCTAACCTGTTGCCAGATATACCTGTACACTATCAATAAGTATGGAAAGTATTGCTCTATTGTCATAACCTGTTGGATTTGAATGGGGAAAAAAAAAAGTGAGTCTGAAATTTCTTCCTTTTTCTGTCAATTCTCTAGCAGTAATTTCACTAGTAAGCCAATAATACTTTGTTAATACCAGAGCAGCCAATGTGATAGTTGATAAAAGCAGAAAGGTGACCACATGACAATGTATCTTTCAAAAATCTTAATCCCTTTAATGCCATCTTAGCTATGTTTTAGTGAGAAGAACTAATACACAGAGCTAGTCTATTATAGATATGTTTTGTATGTGGTAATGCTTAAGAGCTTTACTGGCACACTGTTCTCAACTCCAAACATTAACAACATTAACAAATTATGAACCAAATCTCCCTAATCATCTCTATTGCCAAAAATAAAACTATGTAAGTAGTTTTCAAAAAAAAACCCTCTACTTTTAAAAAGAATATATTTTTATTTATTTTTCTCATTTCTGAATTGGATACATGGACTCAATCTTTTCAAGCCTGTCTCTGAAATCTTGCAGTGATGGACTCTCTATCAGAAGAAATTTTTACTTCAAAAATTATTCTCTGCTTTAAACTTGAATAAATTTAGGGAAATCCTACAGTGATGTGCATGAGTTGTAAATGATCTCAGCAGTCCCCTCTGGATATATTGTCTATGAATCTTGAGATCTGAAGACTGCTTAAAAAGAAAAGTTGAGCGCCTCGCAAATTACGCAACTTAAAGTTGATGCTTTAGTAAAGCCCCCAAATACAACAATATTGTTGTTATATTATTTACACTATATATTATATATTAAATGCTATTGTTATATAATAACAAAACTGTTATTATTATATTAACACTGTTAAACAACAATTGTCAGAGTGATTGTGTTATTATCATGTTGCTGATGAGAGTTGTAGGAAAGTGTTAGTCATGAATGTTTTGCTCTGATATGACATTGTCACTAAGACAAAAGCTGTGTAACTAGTTCCAGTTATCATGGACTATCTTGAAAAATTATAAAATATTTTTGGTGTTTTCCTGAGTTATGGGAGAACATGCTGGTGAAGGATTCAGTGATGTCCATTCTTGTCATGGTTATGTTGAGTGGTGTTTCTGTGTTTGAAGAGGTAAAAAAAGGTTCCCTTTTCTCTAATAGTGTTTTTTGTATGTTCCCTTTTGTTCTTTGTTGCTTGGAATGATAGTTAAACTGCCCAGAGGTTGGACTTATGAGAAGAATCTTGGTTATGGTAGAAGACACGCGAAGTAGAGATCAGTCGAGTATGCCAACTTCTGCATGGATAAGATGACAGACAATATTGTGTGATACAGCAGAAGATATTTATATTCCAGAACACTCAGGACATGAGAAAAGTGGACCAGACTGAAGATATACTTGTTGAAATACTGGCACAATTACTTATGATAGAATTAAGCTGTTCAGAGAAACCAAGCCCATAACGGGATTGCTCTGTTTCACAGGGTTCACAGATACCTCTCTCTCTTGCTTTCAGGATGCTACTCTTATCATAACTGCATGGCAAATAGGAAGACAGAAACAATTTTAGGAAGAAAGATAACTATTAAGTCCTGTTCATCGCACTATGAGGTGAGTTTTGCAATGGTGCTTTAAGAACTGCTATTTATCTTCTATAGTTTGTTTGATTGTAAGATTAGGTGATCCGTCTGTACTACGGATACTTCTGTAAGGTGAAGTGCCTTTTTTAATGGCATTCTGAGTGCTGTGTTGCATTTCAGTGTGCTGTATTTTGTTGTGGTTTCTGTCCAATGTATTCTTAGCTTCAACACCATGCCATTATAGATCTTTCATTCCACTCATACTTCAAAATACTACAGGGGGGGGAAGAGAAAAAAAGGCCCTCAAGCGCTGTTTATATCGAAGACCGAGAGCAAGCTCTTTAATGAAGGACAGGTGAAAGACACGACCAGTATAAAATTCTTTTACTGTCTTTGACTTGGACATCCAGTTGGGAGACAAACTGTTTGCAAGGGATTAGACACATCCTTCAGGAAGACTGAGGTTAAACTGGTTCACCCAACAGTGATCAGGCAACTGCTGATGGAGACTTTTATTAATAAGATCATTGCCAAAGATTCATTTCCATTAACCTTCAGTTTGAAGATACAGAAGGGAAAACCTTTCACCATAAGGACAGTCACAGGCTGGTGGTTCTTTTTAAAAGCAGGTTAATCATATTGCCACATCTTAAAAACAGTGCTCATGGGGAAAATATTTCTGCTTTGAGGAAATAACATCTATTCCTTGAGTCAAGGTTCTAGAGGGGAAAAATGAGATGAGTAATAAAATCTGGGTGTTTTATTGGATGATCATTAAAATTCAACTACTATTTCAGTAAATGGTTTGCAACCAGTGGAAATTTATGTAAAGAGATAATTATATGCTAATTATAAAAATGTAACTTGATTATGCATATGATTTATATGGTCATTATAAAAATATGCTAGCCTTACTTTTGTGTTCCTAATGTGATCTATATTTTGATTGTAGAATTAAAAGCAACTTGAAGTTTTTAGGTTTTTTAAAGTTCTGAAAATACAGTCTAGTTGATACATATTAGTAACCTTTTTACGTCTATAAAAGAAGCAATGAGATTTGAGTGACTGCATGCCTGTTAGTCTGATCTTGGAATTATGCAATTCTAAAAAGTGAATTTTAATGGAAAGAATAATGAATAACATAGAGGAAGTTCAGATAACATTTTGTGGGCTTGACTGAACGCAGCCAGTATCTCTATGAGAAAAATAAAGGGTTGGATCAAGGTGACTCTGAGTTACTAATGTGACATGACCACAAAAAGGTCAAATGCAAATTTAGGAAATTGTATTTCTCATAGATATTGGCGGATGTTAATGCCAAATTAATAATTTGGCCTCTGTTAAAATGTTAACATAATGAGAACATTTCCATTTGCAGTTTTGGAGCATTTAGTATAGGTCCATCTGTACCTAAAAAGTAAAAGGCACAAAAAAAATTATATCCATGTGCTTAATTCAGTTATTTCATTCAGTAAGAGGGTAGGATAAAAACTATTTGCTTGAGGTAAATGCCAGTCATAAAGCAGGACCTAAAGATTATAGAAGATCTGAGGAGATGTGAAAAATAGGATTAAACTGAGCAAAGGAAAAATCAGGTGGAATATAAGGACACAACTCTTAATAAAGTTTCAATAGAAGTTCTTTTCTTCCACAGTAGTAGCATATCTTTCTCTTCAGTCATTCAGAACAAAGCACTGAGATATTTGCTGTAAAGAGCAATTTTATATTGCCAAGGAGATGTACAATATGATCTAATAAGCTTTTTCTCATCGCTAATTTCTTTTTGTGGTACTTTAATCTGGTGATTTGGAAAATTGAAAACAGAATTGCAAACAATTTTAACACTTGGTTTGAATTTGATTCATATTTTTGCTGTTACTGCTCATGGCACATCTATAATTATGTTCTTATGCATTTGCTGAGATTGTACCGCTCTTTGTCAACTATATTATTAAGGCATTGACCTGTATCACTCACAAAATGTTCAGTCAGTTCTGTAAAGTAGAAGTGCCTTAAAGGAAGAAGTCTCTCAGCATTGTCAAGGAATTCTGCAGTCAGGTGGCAAAATGCTTTCTAAGGTAAAGAGTATTTGTCAATACATCTTTTCAAGCAGCTTATCTTTCCTTGTCTACCCAAGTATATCCAAGACAGAAGGAAAGAACTGTACTGTACTTAATGCTACTGCTTTTCTTTCCCAGTAACTGCTGTTGCATGTGGAAAAAGGCTCCTTGTGCTGTGTTTCCTTTATCTTTATACCTGTGTTGCATACATAGAGTGATTCGGCTGCAGTGGTAAAGAATCTTCTGTGTTGATTCAGCGCACTGCTGGTCTTAAGAAAGTAAAGTCTCAGCGCTTCTTTTATGGTGCATGTCTATCACTGATCTTTGCCAGGATACAAAGCTCTAATGGAAGACTGCCCAAACAAAGAAAGGCTTGAAGGAACTCTAATGCTTTTGTAAGAAAGAAGTTTAACGGCTTATCCAGTCTTGCGTGTTTCATATGCAAGTATGTTTCTTCTGAAATCACATGTAGGAGTGTGGTCTCCAGGCCTGTTTTCTTCTTGTGAGCACAGGGGTGGAGGTTTTGGGCTTTTTCAACTCTTGGTTTGTAAAACTTCTATTTTCCAGTGAAAGTTGAATTCAGAGGGTAGTACCTATTATCATCTTCAAAAGGACTCAGATCCTTCTATATATTCATTTCCTGTTCAGATTTCTGAAGCAATGTTGACCTGCACAATTCTGTTCCTGTTTGGTACAGAATGGGAGCAGGCTCTACAGAGCCCACTTTGAATCCTTTGAATCTCCATGTAGTTCCTTTTTTTTTTTTTTTCCAGTGGCTAGGAGGTACAGAATTTACACAAAGAAACACACAGATATTGGCTAAAAATGTAACATGTTTTACTTTGTGTCTGTGCTGAAGTGTCTTAAAAAGTCTTAAGTTCAAGAAGGAGGCTGCTAATGCTTTTTGACACTCTGACTATTGAAGGATTCTCAAATTAGCATCCTATAAAGCAAACCAGCTCTAATCTGTTTGTCACTTCAGAAAATCCTTCTGTATGTGTTATTTTAGGATCTGGGTAATAAAGAATGCATTCAAATGTGCTGAGCTTTTAGGACAGGCAAAGTAATTGTTTTCATACAGAGACTGTGAAAATATCCTGAGAATATAGATGGCACTATATGCTCAGAAACAGAAAGCTGCAAATAGATTTTTATTTTTTTTTTTTTTATTTGGGATGAGAGCAGAAAACAACTTTAGGCTGGCATTTTTTCTGCAGAGCTGAAAAAAACGATGCTCAGGGATGAATGCAGTAGCAACATCAAGAGCAACGGTTAGAGAAATAAGCACCTCAATCAGTTTGTTTGTGGGAGTTACAAAAAATGCATTATTCTTCAGAAGTAAGAAAAAGGTCTCTGCTTTTTCTCATGGGCAGACTTGGTTTTGTTCACAAGGTCTTACATTTCATGTATTCACTTGTATATATGACTCAGTCCAATTCTGTGCTCGTCTTTCTCTCTTTTTCAGTCCCTAAATCAAAATACTTTTTTACTGTTTCTGAGAAATACACTTTTAGCTTCTTTTATGGTGACCATTGTTCCTTGAGCATCTTTGTGAACTGTCTTTCCTGTTCAACCTTCACATGGCTTCCATCAGAACTTAAAAAAACAGAAATGCTTATTAATGAGGATGTTATCCTTAGTCAAAGCATTCCATACTAACCATCTGTCACTTCTAATTATTTCTTTGAAGAGGCAATGTTTCACAGATATAACATCTGAGGACCACTGGGCTTTGGAAGGAACTCCTTTACTCCTCCAAGGTAAAGCAGTATAAATCATCCAGTGGCTTGAGACAGGGCATGCGCCTTACTCATATTCACAACTGTCACGGGTTTTAATGGTAAATCTCCCTTTAGTTCCTCTTGTCCCTTTTGAAGATGGAGTGGGTTTTTTTTCTCAAGTTCTGCTGGGGAAAAAAAAGACACCTTTGACTGTGGGTGTTAGTCAGCATTCTGATTCATGTCTGATCTTGCAGGTCCACTTCTATAAGGTCATATGCCTCATTTTTCTAAATGATCAGCTATATTCTTGGTAAAGGTATTTCAAATATATGTAGGAGGGGTTGGCATAGGTAGAGACAATGCGAATGGATTCTGAATAAAACTGAGAAATTTCCTAATCCTATCCAGATATTTTTTCTTTAAAAAAAGTACTACCTTTTTCATTTTAAGCTACAGAAAGTTATTCTAGTTCCAGAAATAATTAGAATCCAACTATCCTGTCAATAGCTTCAGTGATTGAAGTATCCGCAGGTTGCTAATGGTTCTTGATTGTCCCAGTTGGCATCTGGAGACAGCTCTTTTTGTGTCTCTGGTCAAAGTCCATGCTTAGAATACAAATGGCTTTTTAACATGTGTTAGCCAAATACAGATCTTGAAGTTCTTTCATGAAGGCAGGTTGATAGTTTTGAAATGTTTGGGAAGTAATATAAATCCTGGTGTTGTGATACTGATTTACTACAGCTATCTACTGAGTTAAAAATTGTAATTGCAGTGCATTTTTACTCATGTTTATATGTCTCAGAAAAATTATTTAAAGCTCAGTAGATGCAACTGCTTTAAGCTTAATTATGGTAATATGAACTAGTAAGCAAAATCTATAGAGAGTCTAGAAAAATTCTGTGGTTGCGTATGGTTGAATTTTATGCCATTAATTTCTCAGGCTCTTACTACCATGCTGCATAGAAAAGAGATAGCACAGATACGTGCAGTGTTCTAGTGCATATCTTGGTATGCTCTACCATGTTTTTTACATATTTTTTAATATGTGTTAGGCTAATCCTTGGTTGTTTTGCTTTGTTGTTTGTTTGGGTTTTTTTCAAAGCCATTACTGATAGTGAAGATAAGCCATTCACTCTTGAAACTGTAAAATACATGAAACAAAAAGCCTACACACTGCATTCGTGTTAACTTCCAAACAATGATTAATGCAGGCTATCAAATTATTATATATTGCAGTTACACCTGCTGATTCATCATACTAAACTTTCATTAATGTTTGTGTTACTAGCTGTCATGGATGTGAAGAGAACCATGAAAAAGAGATCCAGTTGTAAATGAACAGTGGTATCTCTCTGCATTCACAAGCAGAAGAAAGTAAGTTGCTAACATTCTCTTGCAGTTGGATGGTTTTTCTGTTGGATTAGATTTGATGAATTGCACAATTTCTGTGTATGGAGGTCACTGCTGTATTCTAACAATGCTGAAGGAAATATTTTGTTTACATGTTGAAACAAACGACAGAAGTATTAGAATTGCATTGTTATGTACAGTGACAAAATAAAATGAGTAGAATAATTGGCATGTTATGTCATTCTATTTCAATAGGAGGTCTAGATTTTTCCTGTGTTATTTCCTGTATTTTCAAATGTCAGTAAAACATGAAAATTAACTGTAGAATTTTTCAGGTAGGTTACGCAATGAACAATAGATAATTGGCAAATGGGAAGGCAGGGGAGGCAGTTTGATATTCTAGGGGGGTGTATATTTTTACCTTGATGAGTTTGTAGTGGAGGAATTGATATTTAATGTTTTCATAAACTTTCACAGTAAACAATTTGTTGTCCTACTCAGAAATCTAGTGTAATGGTGAAGTTACAGTTCATGGAAGGCAAAACTGTCAAGTAGCTTGTATGTTTGGGCAGATGGATTTCAAGGACTATGCCGCTTCTCGGATGCATGCAGGGAAGGCCAAGGCCTAGTTGTACTACATCGTAGTTGACACAGGTTCTACAAATACCTTTAGGAAGTCCCTTCAATAAAGGAACTGGATATATGAGATATCTAAGGACAACACTTGACTGTGTTTTACAGCAGCTCTGCTAAGCGGGTGATGCGTTAACTGAATAGGGCACTTAATTGACTTTTGTGTCCATTGTGAATGGTAATAATCCTACTGTTTGCTTGCCACAGCCTATCGTTGTTCTTGTTGTATATTTTGTGTGGTTTTTGATGCAGATGTGTGAGTATGATAAAGTCAGTTCCTAGGTTAATATACCCAGCTCTTTCTACCTATGTAAATAATTGTGCATGTAAAAATCACATCTCCTTAATTCTCCTGACAAGTACTAAGAGGATGGAGTCAGACTCATGTTAGTGCTATCCAGTGAAAGGAAAAGGGGCAGCGGTAAGAACCATTTAAACATAAGATAAAATGTGAGGGTGGCCAAATACCGGAGCAAGTTTCCTAGAGAGTCTATGGAGTGTCCATCCTTGAAGATTCGAAACTCAACTGGACATGGTCCTGAGCAACCTGCTGTAGTTGGTGCTGGTTTTAGCACTAGAGGGTGGACTAGGTCCCTTCCAGCCTCAGTCCCTCTGAGATTCTGCATCATCCTTTCTTAGTTAGTACTGTTTCGTTTTATTGATGCTGATATTTCAGTGGTGTAACAGAAAAGCTTAGCGAAAGCACTTGTGTTTTATTTCACAGATATATGTTTCTTTGCATGCCCAGTTTACTGTATATGAGCCAATGCCATTCTCTATTTGAATTGTTATGACAGTAATCTCTAATGAAGCTGACAGCTGTTTTTATTTTCAGGCGATTTCTCTTAAATTCTATGTGATCCTTTCTCTGGATATTTTGTCTGAATGTTCCGAATCTGAACATAATATGGCTGAACATAATATGTTAAAAGTACATCACCCAATGGTCTTGAAAAACTTAACAGAAAACTTTTTAAAGGTTGCTTTTAATATTAATGGGAGTTTAATACTTTTGTGAAGGGGAAAAAAGATCTTTTCTCAATGTGTGAAGATACGTTACAAAAATATTTATTAAAGAAATTCTTAACAGCTGTATGAAAAGAAATGCAGGTAAGACACCGGTCACATTTCGAATGCATCATTTAATAAATATATGTTAAAATATATAGATAAGCATAAGAAGAAATAATTTTTTTAAAAATTATGAATACTGGTTACTATAGCAAACTATACTGTGTTCCTGATAGCCACTCTCTGTGCTATGACATATATGACTTGAGGACATGGAAAAAACAAGACTGTTTCAACAGAATTTTGTCATCTTGTACAGACTTCAGAGGAATTTTATACTACCATTTTTTTCTACTCTAGCACCTGGAGAATGCAGCATGTTTTATGTTCTGTGTATTACTTCAAAAATTTTAAAAGAAAATCATAATCCAGGCTTGTGGTAATCTTTTGCTCAATACTTTTTTTTTTTGTTTTCTCACAGTCATATAAACCATAGCAATATGACATGAAGAATTGTCCATCCCAGTCCGCAAAAGTATTAAGCGTAATCTAATTTCTAACTGAAACCCTAACCCTACCCAATGCGTGTCCACTCTGTTCCTTACACCTTTAAATAAGGATGGCTGACTGTAATGCCTAATTCTGTTACAGTCAGAGTGTGTTCCTAATGTCATACTAAGGGGTTTTTAATTGTACATAGGATGCATTTTTTCTTTTCCTCCAGGTGCCATGGAGAACAATTAAATTGCAATTTTTATAATAGGCTTTTAATGATAGAAAATTGTTCTAGGTCCTTCTTGGACTGTGTGTTTCTCTAGACCAAGCAAACAAAAATCTTTCAGTGTTTCTTCATGTGTGATTAAAAGACATACAGCTTTTCTCAATTTTGTTGTATTCATAAAGACACTGGTTTGTGTCTTGTTTGTTATTATATTATTTTTTTCTGAAATGCAGTACCCAGCTTAAACACAGTCATCTAGGTAGGATTAAAAGTCGTGAGTTGCAGAAATACATTACCTGTGATATTCCTACTAATACATAGTATTATGACACCTCATTTCCTGCGGGAGCAGTTTATTGCTCACTCATAATCTATTTATTTTCTACCTGTAAAATGCAGACTATTCTGTTACTACTAATTTTTTATTTTTGCATTTGATTTTTTTCTCAGCTCACTGGTTTTGTTTTTGGGCTACCATCAAGCAAAATGGGAAGCTTGAAGAGAAAGATCAATATAGTTAAAATCAATGTAGATCAGTGTAGTTAAAAATGGCATATGAGTACATTAGGGTACTTGAATGCATCCCAAGGAGGGCAACAAAACTGGTGAAAAGGCTGGAAGGAATGTCCTTTAAGGAGCGGCTGAGGAGTCCGGGTTTGTCTGGTTCGAAGGAAAGGAGGCTGAGGGGCAACCTCATTCCCTCCTCAGGAAGCTGTAGAGAGCAAAGTGGAGATGGAGGAGTTGATCTCTTCTCCCAGGTGTCCAGTGATAGGACATGTGAGAATGGTCCAAAGCTGCATGAGGATATGTTTAGATTGAACGTTAGGAAGCATTTCTTTACCAAGAGCATAGTCAAACACTGGAACAGGCTCCCTGGGGAGATATGGTTGATGCCCCAAGCCTGTCAGTGTTTAAGAGGCATTTGAACAATGCCCTTAATAACAAGCTTTAACTTTTGGTCAGCCCTGAATTCCTTAAGCAATTGGACGATCCCTTGTAGCTCCCTTCCAACTTTTTTCCTAAAAGCCATTGTGAAAAGTGACAAGAACAACAACAGTTTTTTAAGCTTGACAGAGTGCTTCTGAAGGTTTAGCGTAATGGTTGCAACCATACACAAGTAATGTTTTAAGCTCAACAGCGAGGCAAATAATGATTAATGCCATGACTGAATTTGAGTTTATTCTGAAGTTATTTAAAAATATAGATTAAGTAATTAAAAGAAATAATTAAAATATATTTAAACCTGGGAGTTTATAATTGATGACTAAATTATGTTAATAGTGCTCCTCAGGCTTACTCAGGGTTCCTAGATATTGAGGATCAATGGGGAATTACCACTGATATAAGACCTTTCTGCTACTTTCAGCAAATGATTAAAAGAAGTCATGTCAGTCAAGCAGGACTGGAGGATTTAGTACAGATATTAATAAATTATGATATCTTACATGTAGAATTTTTTTATACAAGTTTAAATTCATTGGAGAAGCTTAATTTCTCAGCGAGTGTTTACTCCCCATATTGCTTTGCTTTTGGTAAAGAATGTACAATTAACAGAGGCAGATAATAAGGGGAGATAATCTTTCCAAAATAAATTGAGCCAAGGACCAAGTGTTTTAGAAACTTTTTCCTTTAGGCAATTTTAAGATTCGATGAGGTCTTTTGTTCACCCTGCTAGTTTCTGTCCTTCTTTTGTATATTTTCTTCCCTGTGAGGGTGAGATTCTCTGGCTGTCCATGCTGGGAAGGCAAGGGGGCTGTTCTGTTTCCTTAGATGTGCACATGAGTCCAGGAATAGGGAATTAGGGGGTTTGTATTGTAAGGGGTTTTTTAGCTGCTCAGGTGTTTTTGTGCATGACAGAAGATCAGTTGAATTCTAACAGGAATATTTCTGTGTGCTTAGTTTAGCTGTGAAACAGTACCAGCTTGACAACAGCTACTTCAGCATGTTACTAATATATTTTAGATTGTTTTAACTAAAAATATTTGAAATAGGAAATAATATTGCAATAAACTCATTGAGAAATCTCAACAGAAGTCGTTAAATTTTATTTAAACACTGATGGGGAATATTATCTAATTTGGTTCATCAGGATGAGTGGAGCTTTTACTCATTCCTAATCACATGAACAACACATACTCATTCTTCAGTGTTGCTTTCACATTTCATACTCTTGTTATCAAATGTCAATATGTTTCATTTTGCATTATAATTACACCAGAAGAGAGAGTTTGACCATCGTCAGAACTCAGCTTCTGGTGCTTTTCATGGACTTGTTCAGAATTTGTGTTTCTAGATTAAAGACCATTCAGGCTACCACGCTATGGGGTCAGTGGAGAGAAGTGGTCACAGAACCATGGTTGGATGCGTATATTACTGTCTTGTATAAAGTAGAATTCAAAGATAAGCATTTTATTCCCTGTAGCATTAATGTTATGTCTAGTGAATATGTCATTGTTGAAAATTTTGAGATATTTCCAGCTTCCAGAAAGTTTTCAGCTCTATAAATGTCCAAAGCAGGATAAGGCAGGACACAGATGCATATGAGCAGAGATGTTAACAGGCATTTGCACGTTGAACTTGGGTACCTCCTTACCAGGCTATTGACTGCAAATGTGTGATACTATACTAAATGTATGGCATTACTTTAGGAAACAAATGAGGATTCTGAAAACTATTTGCTGGTTAAATATAGACACAAATCTGACCCTGACTACATATAAGCTTTACACCAACTTCCATAATATATTAACTTAAAACCCTCAGTTTTCATGCAAATTCTGTAGCTGGAGCTACACATTTTTCTGGAAGCACAAAAAGGCTTCCACCTACCTGTGTTACTGCATCCTTATTACACATCATCAAATATAATTCATTTAAATGACTCTATAAAATGCCATAAGATACAAAAGGAGGATTTCAGAAAACCTGGAAGGCCACATGAAAAAGGTGCTTATTTCTTCGTTGTACAGTTCTTAATCATCTGCAGAAGTTCCAAAGATATAGGAGAGAAATTAAGTAAAGTGGGGGGCTTTTTTAATATTTTTGCAGAGAAAGATCTGGAGAAGATCCACCCTTCTGGAGCAGACTGAAATTTCTATGTTGCCAAAGCTGAGTGAAGGACAACTTCTTTTTTCGTGTTTTTCCGTCTTGAAGACATTACTTAAAGTTTATTGACATTGTTTCAATTTATCTGTACAGATGGTTGCTGGCATGGATCCAAGTTTCTCAGCAGAATTCCTTATTAGCTTTCAGAGCTAAGCTCTCTTTTTTGCTCAGTTGGGTATTTAGAGATCACAGCCAACCACAGGAGTAAGGGAAGTTCTGTTAAACACCTTGCTGGATTCCATGGCTTGGAAGAAAGCCAGTAGATAAACTGGGGAAAGTGCAGTATCAGTTTGCAGAGAGCAGAGGACGAAGAGGCATGGTACTGCAGGGCAAAACATATTATCAATTGTTTGGAGCTCAGGAGCAGGAAGAGATCAATTGATTGAGAGAAGCTGGATGGATGCCAGATGATCAGTAGAAGTGAGGATGATCATTTGGTAGTTGTTTTTGGCTAGGAAAATGTCAAACAATGTGGTTGCCAAGAGGCAGAGGTTGACTTGTACATAAGCATGAGAGAAATGAGAATTACAGCGAGGAGCATAGAGGGGAAAAAAGGCTTTAAAGACATTGGAAAGATACGATGGTAATTTTTGCATCTAGGCAAAAATATTTGTTTATGGATATACCATTAAAAAGAATGAAAGACGTGTGAAAAATATTTTTGTGATTTTTATAATATTGTTGTGTTTTTTATATCGACAGATGACCATTCTGGAAGGATACTGTAACACATGTAGAGTTACCAAACAAGGTTATAGACCCTTTATCCTATGACATCAAGAAAGTAAAGAAGCACGCTGTTGCATTTGAAAATTGCAGCAACAATAAAGGTAGGCTGGCACCACAGAAAACCTACATAATTTGGTACTTGACTCAGAACAAGAAAGCACGTGTTGTCTGGGTAAAAAGCAGTAAAACTTACCAAGGTGGTGATAATGTATTGGAACGTTTAATGTTAGATGAATGGCAAAATTTGGTAAGATATTTGTAAGTTTGGATTATTTTGACATGCGTAATTTAGTGAAGATACCTGTAAAGTGATCGGTTTACTGATGATGCTGTGAATGTGCAAGTGATGTGATTCATTATTTCACCACTGGAATAAAGCAGATCATATTGCAGGCTGGTGGTAGGAGGCTGTGTAATTAGCCTCCATTTTTCTTTGCAGTTTTTGTGTGTCTTTTTTGATATATTGATTCCCTATTTAATTTTAAAATGTCTATTGTATTTACTAGGAAACTAATCAGATTTTTACTTTAGACATTATAAGAAAAGAATTACAAGTTTCAGAAGACAGAAAAATAATTAGTGAAGCAGCTACTAGGCTGTGACAGGAAATACATAATACATAAGCACAATATATAATTTGCTGCATAAATATGAAATTATATATTGGCATCTGACCAACTTTCTAAATTCAGCTGAACTTGTCATGCTATGCAATCTCACGTCAACATAATATAAAAAACAAACTTGCAGCACCTTGATGCAAAGAGCAGAAATGAGACAAAAGAGACAGTATGTCCTTCAGCTCTGCTAAGTGATAATTGGATAAATAGAAGAAAAATGTAGGCGGTTCTTTCTTGACTTTCTGCCTGCTCAATGTGTCATCATGCAGTGTTGAGACCACTACATTAAAGCAACCGTGATGATAGATGATTGATGCTCTTTTTAAAGTGCCAGTTGAAGAATAAATATTTTAAGTGCTAATATCTTTATGTAAACGGAGACACTTGTGTGTTATGAGAGCTGCTGGCAACGTGTGCCATGTTGTAGAGGACCTCGTGCTGGTGTGGGGTGTGTGTGTACGTTCTCCTTTGTAGCCAGAGGCCAGTGTTGGGCACACAGTACTCACGAGCCCACCTTCTGGTTTAGGTGGCTTAAGAATCGCTCCTCCTGTTGTGGTGTTAGTTCTCCTAGCACAGTATTACCTGCTGGGCATAAGGGAGCAGTTACCACACTAGTACGTGTATAAGTGTATATGAACAATTCTCTTGGTCTTAAACTGGAGGGAGATGGACTTGAGGCAAGTCACAATTTACACTGTTACCTTGGGATTGCACTAAAGTAATAATACTAGTGGATGACAGTGCACTCTGTGTGGAGCCTGAGGAAGTACCTGAGCCAGGAAATTTGTTTTGAAATTTGTACAGCTTCAGTGATCCACTTAATGATCTCTATGGGAGATCCTCCTCCTCTGCATATCTTTTTTTATTAAGCTTCTCTTCACTTAAAAAGTGAGAATACTATTAACAAAATGCAAACACAGGTTATGCATATCCAATATAGCATTTCCTATCAGCTGCTTCACAGAGGTGTTCAGAAGCTGATAGTACAAAATTTATGGCAAAAGCCCGCTTTTTGCTTCCTCCCACTTTGCCTCCAGCTGTGTCACAGCTAATTTGAGTGAAACACCTAATTATCTATTAGCCAAGGTTATAAAATAAAATTAGTCACAGCCCTCTATGAAAAATGGCTAACAACTTTCTGCTCATTAAAAATCAAAGCATATACTTCCCATTTTTGATACAAAATGAGTGGAGTAAAATCTATTTGAATGACTGTATTAAAATAATTCTGAAAAAAATCACAATTAAATCAGAAACACCTGGAATGAAATGGACATTTACATTTTAAACTGTATTTCCTAAATTATTACACAGCCATGAATGCTTAAGACAGACCTCATACTTCATTTCTAGCTTTGAATTTCTGAATATATGGGTGGAGCAATACTTCATTTCTCACTAGCCATCAAGGAGTTCATTAAAACACACCTTGATCTTCAAATGTAGAAAAAAAAATACCATTTTAAAAAGCAGTATGGCTCAGATTATTATGAGAGATACCTATTTAGCTTTAATGTTAGTAAACTTTAAAGCAGAAGAGGAATCACCAGGTTCAAAAAGGGATTTTACAAATTCATGGGCAGTGGATGCTAAGGGCAGGAGGTGTATACAAACCCTCTAACATCCCAAATCCAACAGCTGTGAACATTGGGGAAATGCAAGTGAAACGTACCATTGAAAGTGGCCGAGATAGCATGGAATTCCTAAACAGACTCTTGTATTGCTTCTGTCAGAATTGTGGAACATTTCTTATGTTTGTTTATTATTTGTTTGTTTTGAAAATTCTTTGCTCTTCAAATATTATAAATGGCAGAGATTTTAATGTGTATCTGCTTTCTGCAGTTATTTTTGCTTAATGTAACTAATCCTTCAGAACTAACAGGTCACAGAAAGAAAGTGGCAGGGGGTGGGTGGAAATAAAGACAAATAAAGGCATAGTGGCCACAAATACTAATTCTTCATATATATCAGCGTTAGTGTGTTTCTTGTGGTATAAAAAAATCTCTATTATTCTACAAGTTACAGGGCATCCTAATGAAAGCAGGTCTTGAAATCCCAAATATGTTGCTTAATTCAGTGCCCCAGGGGTTTCTGAAATTACTTAGCTTCAGTTGATACTTGGTAGCATCACTTAGTGAGAGCTTTTTTCAGGGTCACTTATCACTGTGGGCTGAGGAGGCAGTTTCAGTCAAGCAGAGAAGGAACCCACTGGGTGAATGACAGGAGCATTACCTTGCAAACCAAGAAGGATTTGTTTGGTATAACTTGACTGTCTGATCAACAGCTGACAAACTCTGATGCACACAACCTGTTCACTGAACCCAAATTACGTATGGTTTGTTTAACATACTGCTACTCTCCGCTTTCAAGTAACAATAACCTGTTTTGTAGTATATAGTCCAAAAGGCAGTAATGTGCTTGACCAAAAAGCTGTAGTTGCAAAACTCATGTTTCTTGCTTCAAATTATGTTTTTGGTTTCTAGTTATTCTGAAAATCTGCCAAGATTCCCGCGCTTGTAGGACAACACAGATGTCTGCGTGCCATTTAACAGCTTTTGCGTGAGATAATGTAGCAGGTAAATACTGGAATTGACATCTAGTGCCCGAGTGAAAAAGCTTGGCCCTCATCTCAGGATAAATTTTAAAAAAAAAATTACTATATGATTCAAATCAAAGAAGCTGAGCTTGTGTTGCTGTTGGGTCAGGAAAATTTTCTTCTTTTATGCTGCTACTTCACATTCTTTCTCTTTTTTTTTTTTTTTTCCTTATTTTCCTTTTCTGATAGAAAATCTCTGCTTTATTGGCATTAATTTAATTTATTGCATTGACTTTCTTAAGGATTTTTCCTCTCTGATGTGAGCAGTATTAGTTTTCCTCTTCTCTAAAAAAAAAATAAAAATCTTGCTTTTGCCAATATATTAATATAACCCAGCAGCAAGTAAAATCACATTATTGCTGATTGCATTCAAAAAGACAGCACATTCGTTTCACCTCTCTTAGCACATGTGCGAAGTTCCCATGTACCAGGTGGTTGTAATTAGTCTGGAATGCAGTTTGGCTGACAAATTCCTTCCTGTTCATGGAATAATTTCACTGCTCCAGTCCCAAAACAGAGGTGGGTAATGGTGAGAGACAGCTTACTACTGTAGGTGCTGTAGTATAAATCTTAGTGAATTTCCATTAAGTACTGCTAATGTAAGCTAATACTCTGAAAATGAAAATCTTCCTATTTTTGTGATCCCTGACACTCAGTTCACATGGCTTTAACTTAATGTTAAAAAGGAAGATTTCAGTAAACACAATGAACGAAATGCAAAGTACCTTGTTGGTTTTTAGCTGACCCATATGATGAAGAAGAATATGTAAAGAAGCCTGATGTTTCTGCCTTTTCAGTGGGAATTTTATAAGCCAAACTTCAGTTGTTTTTGAGGCATGTTCCATGGTGTTCCACGTAGATGGATTACATAGAATACAGAGATACTTAGGGTCAGGTGAAATAGTAGCAGAAGTCATTTTGAAAACCCTTGTGGAGGCAGCTGCCCATGCACTACCTTGTAGAAAAGATGTGTTACGCTTGTGCTCAGAGAGAGTGTGTGTGCTGATGTTGCATTGATGCTCACGCCTTACAAAATGGTTAAAGGTGGACTTCCCTCAAGTCGAAATACTTTGGAAATTTTCCCAGGTTCATTGACCTTGCTGAAGAAATGATCATAAAATCATAGACATTCTACTGTGCTGAAAGAGAAGACAGCATTTCTGGAAATGGAAATGTTGGGAGGGACACAAAATTGGTGTTCAACTTACAACAATGTTTGCTTTATTATTCAAATAGCTAAATGTTGATAAACTGTACAATTATAGTGTGCATTCAAAGCCTGCATTTTCAAGTGAAAATTAAATGTTTTTTATAAGCCATTCAGTGACATGATTGAGAAGTTCAGGCTAGTTATGCATTCATTAGGTGGCTATGAAAAACACATCAAAATGCAACATTAATTGAATTGGTGAACCACAGAAATGCAATACTTTTTTCATTCCTCTTCCTAGTCCCTCCTACCCCACCCCCCCCAACTGTTTTGTAGACTTCTTTATTTCCTCGTTCCTAACCTATGTGTTTATTTATTTAAACACACATCAGCATAACAGCCATTCTAAAAGTTTTCTATCAGGTGTCAGCAGAGCTCAGTGCAAATCCTCAAATTTCTCATTAGAAAATGCTGCTTCATCACAACTTTAAAACTTTTAATAGACTTGCAAGTCCCTCAAAACCTGGTGTTTTGCCTGTGCACCAAGTTTAAGTCATGTCGTTTATCCTGACAGTTGTATAAATTGGTACTTAAGTGCAGGGGAAGGGAACACTGGGTCTGCGTACTTCAAGTTCACCCTACAGTGCAGACAAATATCAGTGGCTGTAAATGATTGAATAACTTGAATGACTGATTCAAATACCATGGCTATCAAAAAAACCCTCTACCTCGAAACTGCATCTTTATTAACACCCACACAAAAATTCTCCTGTAGCTCTGACTGTGTACGTGGATTAAAATTCATCTGTGTTGTGCCATGTGAAGTATTTTGTTCTTCCTTCTCCTGCGCTGTGTGTAGTCATGAACGTAAGTAATTTTTATTGTGGTGCTATGCAATAATTTCTCTTTGTTGATAGAAAAATTGGAAAATCCTGGGGAAAAAAAAATTAGCAATCCCGAAACCTTGCTTTGTAAGCTGAAATGCACTTTCAAAAATGAGATCATGAGTTACCTCAGTAATAATTGCCAATGATATTCATATTGGTGATATTTAACTGGAGAAAAAACTTAAACAAAAACCTTAGGGAAAATTATTCTTTTCCTTACTTTCCTCCTAATTGGACAATTTTATGTGAACTAATATTTGTCGTCTGATAAGGCTTTCAAGGGAGCCAATTACATGTTACCCACCATCAATATTGCAGCGTTATAGGCTTTTTCTGAGACCTTTCGTAGCTTACTTGTAAATATTGATTTAGATGTTGCTCTTTAGGAGACAGCATTTATTGTCCAGCTGTAGTTATGACAGTTACTTCTGCTGATAGAGTCTGTCAGAAGAAACACTTTAAATAAAGCTTCAAGTAAATGTACTCCAAATAAGATTAGTGTCTGAGAAATTCATCTGGCAGAGTAACCATGATGTAAGACACATCTCTGTAATTATTATCCCTCTAACAAATTAACTGTGGGACACTGTTTCTGTAAGAGATCAAATGTGTTAAATATGAAATTTACTAAATCTGTCTGTTGGTGACTTACAGCACTTGAAAGGTCAAGCTGTATGCAAGTCTGGTGACGTCTCTGGGTAGGTGTATTTAAATGTGTGTCTTAGGGGTTAATGATAAAAAACCATCTGCTGCTTTGTGCAGGATTTTTATTCTGCACTCTTCCTCTTCGTATCTGAGCGCCTTTCCTCAGAACATGTGAATGACAGCATGATAAACATATTTTGTATGTGGGTTTCTGTCCATCCATCCTTCCTTCCTCTCTCCAGGGAAAAGAATTGCATGCTGGTTGGGATCTGTGTTTCAGTTGTGCTGTGTAGCTCTGGGAAGAAAGGTGAAAAAGCATTTCTTGATCTTGATGGTGAAGCTTGTGGTAGTTCTTAGGTGTTCTATGAGTTTTCATACCAGCCCCAGGGTCATTTGGCTCTTGCTGACTGAGCTTTACTCTTGTGATGGACAGTTGCGTTTTTCTGATATGTAGACTTCTTGATACTAATCCTCAGCTGAATGCTTCACCATTGGAATTAATCTAAATCATGAAGTCCTTTGAGGAATGGTACTAAAGACTGCATGGTGCTTTTTCCTGTCTCCATCGCAAATGGGAAATCAGACTTTTCTACACTCCTTCTGAACAGAGGAAGAAAGGTATGTGAATAAAGTTAGTGTCAACAAAACATGTATTCCTAAATTACTAAACTGAACCACTAAAATATTCTGGGACAGTTTTTTTTCCCATTTCTTTTTTTTTTTTTTCTTCTAAGAGATTGCATAAATTCAAGTTGTAAAAGAATATCTGTAAGCTTTCCAAGATGCAAAAAATATAATTGGTATCTTAAGCATTTAAAAAATTAAATAAAATAGAGACGAAGAAGGATAATATTTATTTCTATAGAGCAACTTCATTCATAAGCATCTGGATTATTTCTGTTGGTTGACTTAAAATGTAGCTGTCTGTATAAGGAAACAAAAAAGTTCAATAACCAATATTCTTTTTTCCTATTAGCTCTTTCCCAGCTAATTTTGCTAATTGTGAGATCAGAGATAATTACTTTCTTCATTTATTTTAATCTTTAAGCTTTTTTTTTTCCAGTATTTTTCTATTTATTTGGCAGATTATTTTTAATACCACTTGGTTTTTTTAAATTCCGAATCATATAGAAATTCAGCTAAAGGTGGAACTCCCTAGAACATGGATCTAGGATAGCAGATAACTGTGTCAGTCCCTGTTTGAATTGTAAATTAAATTTATCAGAAGTGAAGAGTTAATAAAAGAATGTGCTATTACTTTCATTTATGATTAATTATAAACTGTTTTTCTTCAAAAAAAACCCAAACAAACTAAATATTTCTGCCCATCCCCTATACAGTATTATGCTATCACAGAGTAGAGTAATGATAGGATAACCTTTTTTGGAAATCTGACATGGTGAAAGACAGATGCTTTAGTTTGAGACTAAGAAAGGTAAATTAGCACCAACCACAAAACAAAAACATCACCTGTAATTCCTTCCTATTATTGAGAAGAACAAATATGTAGTTTCAAAAGGAGGCCAGTCTTGTAGATAGGGAGCCAGTGCAACCTGTAAGCCGTCATCTTTGATGCCGGATTTGCACCTGCCTAGCATGGTTAAAATACAAAATGACCAGACCAAAATAACTAGATATTACAGTATATAATAACATATCCTAGCTATATTTTGTCAGATGCAGACAACAGTATAAAAAAGGTTTATAGTTTTGTTTTAGATTGTATTTCACTAGAATGTATTTGCCATGAAGAACTCAACATCCTTTAGTTTGACTAGGTGAGGCTTTGCCAGCATAACTTATTCTAATGACCCAGTCCAAATGCCCTGTGACCAGAGAAAGAACATAGGAGAGGATGAGAGGGAAAAAATCAGAGCACTTTGAAGAATGACTAATGAACTCAAATCAAGCAGACAACTCTTTCTTTCCTGGTAGCACTCAAACATGAAGGCAGGACGAGTATATTTGCTATTCGAGTGGAAAAGCTTCTGCAGCCCAAGCTCCTGCAGCCCAAGGTATAACTGATAAAATTTAGGACATTCATCATGGAGTTAAGGTCATTGAATTAGTTATCGCACGCTTTATGAGTCAGGTCGAGAGAATATTCAAATCATATGAATTTAGTGAACTGGTTATAAGTTCATTTTTTAAATATTAAAGAATGCACATTTAACTATAACTTGGGAAGGGGAAAAGGCTGGCTTTTTTTTCTTTTTTTTTCTTAAAAAAAGAGAGAGTGATGTTCTGTTAAGTATCATTTCCAGAAAGTCAGTGTCACATAGCATTCAGAGAACAGGACAGAAAGGAAAATTGGTACTTACCTGGCTTTGCTGATAACTTGCCCTGTTAGCTAGGCTTTACACTTCATATTTCTGTATTTAAATGTACCCATCTGTAAAACTGTCATAATTTCATTTTCACAGGAAAGTTGTGAAAAGCAGACTCAAAAGTGCTTTTACACCCTCTGATGAACTCTCTGGTTGAGCAAATAATCCTGGTTCTTACCTATTCATGAAAAATCTACCAGTTATTTGCAATTCTTTGATAAAACATTTAAGTAAACAGATATTTCACATGCAGGTCATTGCAGAAAGGTCACTATCCATAGTTGCTTTGGTGGATGTATAGGAATACTTTGTATTTTTTCTGTTCAGATAGCGTGGTCATGCTGAGATGATCTTTTCTTGCTGTTTACAAATGATTTACAAACAGCTGGTAAATCCTGGAAAAAATGTTAGCCTTTCTGGGTAAGAATTAATTTTAGTGCATATAGATGTCAGCATAGACGTGGGATGACAATTCTATGTTTTCCCTGCAGTGGATAGAGAGACACAGGCACTGTCTGCTAGAAAGAGATGAATTGTTCCCTGGAAGTGTTTTTTTTTCAATTGACTACCAAAGAAGCCGGGGTTCAGATGGAGGCATCTGTACTGCGTATGCCTGAGGTTAGGTGAGACTGATCCTATTCGGAGCATGCGGTACGCCAACAGAGTAACAGTCATGAGAAAAATTTTAATGTGATTTTTATTGCAGGGGTTTATTTGCTCCAGTGTTCTTCAAAGCCTGTGAGATACCTAGAAATACAAGTCTGTCTTGTAAACTTACAAGAAGTAGTATTGTAGTTATTAAAGATATTTGCCATATTTTAATGGCAAAGATATTCACACATTCCCACATACTTTTAAAATGTGTGCTTTTGGTTTTGCACTACTTGTTCAATTTCCTATTCCCTACAATGTTAGTGCCTCTTGCAATAGTGCCTGAGGGGTCTGTGGCCAGGAATTAGGACCGTGCCCGGCCCATAACTTTGGAAGCAATAAAATAGGAAGGATCCCTGCAATCATTGTCTCTTATTTATGGACAAAAAGTTGCAGTAAGTGAAAGCAGTCAAGAAAAGAGGTGATTTGAGAGACAAATAGAACAAGTAGATACTTAGAATAATGTTGTTGACTTCTTTGCAGTTTATTTATAATCTATGTGCTTGGACTTCAGGGTTGTTTGGGTTTGCTTTTTTTGTTTGGTTGTTGGTGTTGTTTCTGGTTTTTTTTTTTTTCCCTCCTTTGTATTTAAGCAAAAGATTCCAATTCTTACTTCCAATCTTATCTTTCTCTGTCTGGGAGATCAGATACTTTATTTCCGCCTCTTCAAAATTCATTTAAGTATAATAAAGTTTTCTGCTCTTATTAAATCCTTTGGGGGGCATTGATGCCTTGAACATATAGCTGTAATAGTAACAGTAGCAATTTTGCACCCCACCTCTCTTTTGAGACTATTGGTAATTTGTGGCCCAGCAGATTGCACAGTTGTGTTCTATTTGTAGCTTTGTTTGGTAATTTATTTGAAATATAGCAGGGAGATGGATAGACACACAGGTGAAGTAATTGCCAAATAAAATGATATCATGTCTATTATAAAGCTAAAGATTTTGAGAGGTGCTTGAAATAATTTTTTTTG
Source organism: Gallinago undulata (assembly GCA_026546715.1). Taxonomy (NCBI): domain Eukaryota; kingdom Metazoa; phylum Chordata; class Aves; order Charadriiformes; family Scolopacidae; genus Gallinago; species Gallinago undulata. Next base: position 9,905,845 of record JAOTQQ010000032.1, read on the forward strand.
GCAGAATGGTGGGAAGGTCAGATTGAACAGCAACTGAAAGTTGGATATTGTAGTACTCAACCTTTTATGTGCCTTTTAGTGTCAGTTTTGTAGCAATACAAGGAGAAAAAAGACTTTGGGAAAAAAATATCTGTATGAAATGTGTCATATAAACAGTGCAGGCTTAAGGGGAGAAGGTTCCCAAGGCTTTTATCATAAGACTGTGCTGTAATATAGACAGACATATAAGCAGAATAGGAGACAAAAATGATATGCGATTGATATGTGTGATGCCAATATGCATCATTTTGCTTGCATGAATTAGGATCAATCATCTATATTAAAAATTTCAACTGCACACATAAAATTTGAGCATATATTTATGCCGTAGAAGATATAAATTTGGACCTGCTAATTGGTGGATTCCTTCCTTTTCTTCAGGGACAAGGCAAAACTACAGTTGTTTTGTTTAGCTCCTGGAAATAGGAAAAAATGTGTGCTTTTGATATTAAGCATCAGTCTCTAGTCTTCATGATTCAGAGAATATAACATAAAGAGAAATAACAAGCAACATGAAGGGAGGAGTTAGAAAGGAAACTACAGAAAAAGCATGGCTTAAACCCATTCAGAACCATTAGTACATTTCATTTCTTTGTTGCAGAAGTGGGTAGGAAAAATAAGAATGAGTAGAAAGATGATATATAAGAATTACTATGTTTTGGTGTCTTTTCCTGCACCCCATCCACAAAAGAAGGAAAGAAAGCAGACACCCAAGTTATGGAATTGGTTTTCTCTATTTCTAAAGAAATGTAGACCATTTTTAAGAAGAGGAAATGTCTTGTCATTTTTCTCCATAAATAAGAGACAATGATTGCAGGGATCCTTCATATTTTATTGCTTCCAAACTTAAGAACTGTGATGATCAGATGTCTTTATTGTTTAGAAAAAAAATAATCACAAATAACCATCTTTCTGAGGTGGTTTCTCTTAGAAAGAAGTAAATAAATCCCAAACACCGAAAGTCAAATACAGATAGGTAAAACACTAGGATTGGGTTTTGTTTTCATGATCTAATAAGAAACCATTTTTAATGAATGAAGCAATTGCCTTGCTGTCGCTGCTGAAAACATCATTAGCTTTATTTTCAATTAACAACTCTACATTAACAAATCAAAAGTATTCTGCAGTGTAGCAATCAAATCTCCCTTCCAATAACTCCTAGTCACTTGCAGATAAAGTAAATATGAAACCTATCCTTGGGTAAAGTCTGTGATTTATCCCTCCCAAACAGATGTGGAATGATTTAAAAGATAATCAAAGGATTTTTCATTTTGTGAGTGATACACGTAGACCTCTTTTGACTTTGTAATTTTTCTGCATAAAGTGTGATGAGATTAAAAGGCCACAATCAAGTTACTGGTTATCCACTTCTGATTCCAAGATCTTATAAAAGTGTATATTGCCAAGCAGGCAAAGTCAGTTGTGCAGCATTCTTCTGGAAAATCACCAAAAGCAGCCATGGTAGCAATGGAGAAATGTTTACTACCATTCCCAGCTGCCTCAGAAACCTAAGGAATTCAGTGGAAAAGACAGAGAAGTAGTACAGATTTCAACCAGGAAGGTAGGATCTCATTCTTCAAATACTCTGAATACATAAAAAAGCACAAGGTGGCTAACATTTTTCTTTAATTGCCTGCCTGAAATTCCACTGTTTGAGGAGCATTGAACCTCTCAACTATATCATGAGTCACTTGTCTCTCACCGCTCTGAGTGATACATCGTTGATTATAGCTTCCCTCTGGCGTCCCTTTCGCCAGACATCAGTTGGTATTGCTGGGACTAATGCCTTCTCCTCACCGCCTGTAACAGTGAGCAAACTTACAGCACTCTGTCAGCGGACAGTCATCTGGTTCCAAAGCTGCATCCACACACTTTTGTGTTTTGCATAAGAGGCTGGAAGCAGATGACTTTATTTCTGATGTCTACTTACATTTTTTGATAATTTGCTCTGTACCTTCAGGTGGATAATAGGTAAAATGTCGCTTTCCTCTGTCAAGAAACTGAAGGGAAAGAGGTGCTCTGGTTAGTGATACAGGAACTGATGCTAAAAAGGAAATCTGGTTATTGTTTCTGCTACTGTAATAGTTGTTTTCATAGAAATATGAGTAGAGATTAGTTTTGGATTCATTCTTCCAATGGCTGAGGAAATTGTCTTCACAGGACATTAAGCAGTGGGAGCTTGCTGTAAATGAAAACATGTCGCCATCATTGTGCTTTATTGCCATTACCCGTGTGCTAAACAGTGGAAGGGGTTCTTCAAAAACACCAAATGTGGGCTTCAGTGGTCTGAATGTCTGAATTTTCATTGTCAACAAACTGAAAGGAGACCCTATTCACACTGATATTAATAGTCCATTATGCTTCTATTTGCTTTTCTTTTCTAATTACTTCATGTTGTCTCAGTAAATGATCCCTCCTTATAGTCACGCTTCTTTACAAACTGAAGATCTTTCTTTCCAGTGTGTATTATGAAATAGACTGTATACAGAAGCTTATACTGAAGCAGAAAACTGATCAGTCGATGTTGGTTTATAAAGAGCTCTGTATCATTTTATCTTGCACAAAAAGAGCTTGCCCACTGTCACTCGATAAATAGTCTTTAACAATAACATAACCACAGGGTATCTCCAGTATGCGTTCTTTAGATAAAGTCCTCATTAGGTTAATGTAAGATTGCTGGCTTTAGCCTGCATTTTATTTTATATAATGAGTTCCTTTTTATACAATAAAGCTTATGAAAGAAGAAATTGTTGGCTTGTAGGGAAGAGATGGATGAATATAATAAGGCTTCTGTTGGAGGGATTTATGATGTATATTTAGCATTGCAGACAACATAGTAAATCACTGCCACAGCTAACGTGAAAGATACATTAGGTGCCATTTGTTTTTTACCAGCCTATCTAAGTCCTTTTCAGATGTCATTCTAGAGATTTATAAATCAGTCTCATTTCATGTTATTAAAAAGTCTATTACACATTATAATGCAGATTTAAAACATGGCAAATTATTTCACTTTCATTGTTGTTGGTACCATTAATATCTTCTCCCCATTCCATAATATTTAACCTAAACAGAAGCAGCACTAGTGCCACTATTGTGAAAACATAGTAATTGGAAAGGCAGATAAAATGTTTGTGAGAAATAAAATAGTCCTAAGTTTTCTCCAATTTCCTGAGTTGTCCATGTAAGGTGACATTACATTCTTTGGTCAGATGCTGCTGTTACTCTTAAAACATTGACAAGAAATTATTCATTTGGAAATAGATTAGAAGAGCAGGTCCAGAATCATATTACATGAACTATGTCCATAATGTTAACTATGGCAATATCAGTATCAGAGGAACGCGTGCAATTGGATTTTTCTCTTGAAACTTCAAAGGAACATCTATGGGCACTTTGTGTTCACTGAAAGGTAGACATGTCGCGGAACATTTAATACTATATTTTACACTGCCAGCATGATCAAATCCAAGGAATCACTTAGAGCTCTGAAACAATGGAAATGGTAGGAAGACAGTTAAAAACTCAAAGAAGGGAAATGATTACATTTGAGTGAATATTCATAACTCATATTTTTCAGTTTCCATTTCCCCTAGAAACTAAACACTATACTTCAAAATGTTCCTTTGATCAAGAGTAAATGTACACAGCACAGGCAATTTTTGTATCTTGGAAAAAAAAATTGAAAATTAATTAAGAGTGTTCTGTTTTTTGTAATATTAAGTACAGAAACATCTTCCAGATATCTCACAGGGCTGTAATATCAGCAATGGTTTCAGTCAGGGGGCAGGTACGTTGTATGGAAAGATGTCTCTCTTGTATTGAGGTGCCCAGAACTGGACACAATACTCCAGGTGTGGCCTCACCAGTGCTGAGTACAGAGGGACAATCACCTCC